>CAKJTD010000101.1:0-234678 GCA_917499995.1 Ichneumon xanthorius
GTCTAGAGTGCCGAATAGTGACTTGCTGAGCGTGCCGATTATTCCAAACGGTGCCGCGCGTTTGGTCAGGGTGCGTGGTAATTGCTCTTGGGGTTCCTGTTCCAATGTCGAGTCCTCCGAAATTTTTCGGAGATCTGTTGCTTTTTTTCGCGCTTGGGAAAATAACTCCCGAAGAGCATTAATCTGCAATAATTCGGAGCAGGATGTCGGCGGCGCTATTCTTTGGCAGACCGCGAAGGTTTCCTCAATGTAAGGCTCCTCAGGTGGGAAATCCCGAAGGAACCGGCCCACATCCACGAAAACAGTGACCCGCCAATCGGCGTGTTGGAGACGGAGGGACGATGTTCGCTCGTAATAGATTCCCGAGGTGCCGTTCATCGCTGTGACGTAGTACGATGGGTCGGCCGTCGTCGCCTTCTCGCTGCACCACAGCATCACGAGCAATAGATAGCGAAGTCGCATCGTGTCCGCTGTTATTTTTCCTGCAAATAACCACCGGTCACTTCACTTTTTCACTGGCATCCATCCTTCCTTTCGTTCATTCATCCTTGACAAGCCCATTACAATATCATGCCGCTGATGAACAATGGTATATTCGTACTTCCGCTCACATACCCGTACACGTACACACATGCATATACATATGCATGCATACCGACACACGCTCATGAGCACCCGTCTTCCATATATATTATTATTATTCTACCGCGACCTTGAGTTTATCGGTGTGTTTCCGGATTAATTTTCCCGACTCTGTCTCTAAAACGGCGTTCTTCCGGTCCGATAACTCTAATATCGGAAGCGGTCCTTCCCAACGTTTATCAAATTTACCGTCTCGAATTTCCTTTTCTACATAAGCTCTGTCTCCTACCTTCCCGCCGAAAGGTTGGACTGCTCGGTCATAATAAATTTTCGAGCGTGCTTTTGCTTTATTTAAATTTTCCCCCGCGATCTCCCGTATCTCGGCTAGACGTTTAATTAGTTCGGATAAAAAGGAATTGTAGGACGGGAGTTTGTCATCGTTGGGGAATTGACTCGGCATACGCGCTAACTTCCCGTAAACAAGCTCGAAAGGGGTGAAATTTGTCCCCTCGTGAACGCTCGTATTATACGAGAATTCCGCGAAAGGCAGTAACCGGTCCCAGTCGTCATATGTATCGGCATAATGTTTGACGTATTCCGTCAGCACTATATGACTCCTCTCGAGGGCGCCATTCGTTTGTGGACGGTAACCGGAAGTCGTTTCTTGTTTGATTTTAAAAATTTTTGATAGCTCACGTAGCAGATTACTCGTAAATGCCGCGCCTCGATCCGTTAATATCGCTCGAGGGGCGCCGAACTGATTAAATAGTCGTCTCGCTATGGCTTCGGCTATCGTGGTCGCTTTCAGGTCGGGTATGGGTTCGGCCAGGCAATATTTTGACAGGTTATCTTGCATCGTTAAAATGTGTCGATTGCCGTGCGGGGAGGTTGGAAGGGGCCCTACTGTATCCAATGATACTTTGTCGAACGTGTCGACCGGCGTATCCGTAATGAGCATCGGCTCACGTGTCTTCGCACGAACAAGTTTTTGTTCCTGGCAAGACTTGCAGCGTCGAATAAAATCCTGAACCTCGTTCTTCAGGTGGGGCCAATAAAAACGTTCCCGAATTTTTCGGTACGTTTTTATGACCCCTTTATGGCCTCCTGCGAGGCTTTCATGGTACTCGGCAATAATTTCATTCCTGTTTTCCGGTGCCGGTACTATGATTTTTCCATAGCACAGGACGATGGTTATGTTTTCTTCGGAAAATAATTTTTGCAATCGGAGTGACCATTCATCCTTTTGCATTATATCCGTTAGGTCCCCGGCGCGTGAAATTCGAAGTGTCTTGATCTCGGTTCGTCGCAGTACATCCCTCAGATTAATTAATCCTAGGTCAATATTTTCTATACACGTGTCGTGGAAGTATTTTTCTTTCACGACCACGCTGTATATATTAAATTTCCCGTGGGGTGTAACCGCGATCTGGCCTACGCGTAAATTTTTTTCCTTTATCGACGAAGAATCAACCATTCCTAGATCGGATAGCAATTTTCCGATTACCGTGGTTAACTCTCCGTCCGCCGAAATAAAATGGACGTAATTATCCCGCACGTAGGTCAGGTTTTCCCGGGTCCCAGTTATGCAGAATTTTTTTTCATCTTTGTTTACATCTGGAGCGGCCGAAATCATCTTCTCTCTCTCGCGCGCCCTTGTTCTCGCTGCCGGGTAGTCGCACGTGGCTATGTCATCCACCGCGTCGATGACGCAACGTTGTTCCCGGGCCGCTCTCGAGATATCTTGCTCTCGAGGCGCTGGGGGGGCACAAGGGGGAACGGCTGGAGGTTCAACGCGCGCTGCTGGCAGCCATGCTGCCTGCGGCAAGGACGCGTTATCTTCCTCCGGAATGTGGGAGAGAGACGGCCGATGATGGCTCGGGGTTGAGCGTGCCATGGGCCTTGAGCCCGGCGCTGGTGTGGAGAATGAGTAGCGAGGCTTGGAGACGATCGTCTCATGTGCGTCGGGAGCCCCTCGCTCTTTCTCTTTCTCCTGTGGCTCCTCGCTCTCATCGTCTGCATCATGTTCTTTTTCTGCGGCGCTAGCCTCGATGCTGGTTGATTTCTCTTGTTCAAATCGGAGCTGCCTTTCCATCGCTTTTTCGACCCGCTCGGCCAGCTCCTGTATTCGTCGCGATAGTTCCAAATCTTGGGTGTCATCGTCGTACGGGTCGAGTTCGTCGAGCACTTCTCTAGTTTGCTCGTCGATTTCCTCGCCGTCGGATATAGAAGCAGGCAATATTATTTCTGGGGGTTGATTGGAAGTTTCCAAATCACTTTGGAATTTTTCCTCGAGCTTAGCTATGGACTCATCGAATTTCGCGAAGGAATCCTGCAGAGATTTTGGCAATGTTGCAGGTAAAGCAGACGCTTCATTTTCAGACTTATCGTCTTCGGAGTCGCTAATCCCCGGACTCGTGATTACGGCGATGTTATCGGCTCGCGGCGGGCCCTCGTCTCCCGATGTGAGATGCTCAGGGGCCTCAGTCGCCGGCTTCTTTATCACCGGGGGGGGTTTTCTACTGAGAATTGGTCCCTTGGGTGGTAGCAAGTGTGTCGGCAGCATGCTATGACCTAACCGCTGTATAGGCGGAGCAGACACCTCGCCGGAGCTCGTGCCCGCGGCTTCCCCGTCGCCAGCGACGGCGGGTGACGTCACCGCCCTTGCTCTAGTCCGAGTCGCAATCGCGCTCTTATCTAGCGGCGAAGGTTTTCGAACTGCGCGCGTAGAACCGCGTCCCAGCGTTGTCGGCAAATATGATGCGTCCAGCTGAGGAGCCGACGCCAACCTCGGTCTCCCTGCGCCCCGAGGGGGCTTTGTACCCCTTTTTGGACCGGTTGTTAATGGAAGAACCTTGGGAATCGAAACATCTGAGTCCGAGTCGCTTGAAGTAGAACTTCCCGAGATGATCGGATTACGCGACAAGGCATCTGCGTTCGCGTTCAGTCGCCCGGGTTTGTAGACGAATTCGTAATCATAATTACGGAGTCTCATTCGCCAACGTACGAGTCTCTTCCCCGGATCGTTTGTGGACCCGATCCATTTTAAAGGCTCGTGGTCGGAAACTAGTTTGAATTTTCGACCGTATAGGTACGGTTGAAATTGTTCTATGGCATTGATGACAGCCAGGCATTCTTTCTCGGTCGTACTATAATTTGCTTCTGCCTTATTTAGTACGCGTGAATAATATGCGATTGGCAGGTCGTGACCGTCGTGTTCTTGACTCAGCACGGCTCCGATCGCTATATCGGAGGCATCCGTTGTTAAAACAAATGGTTTAGAAAAATTGGGATATTGCAAAATTGGTTCTCTACAGAGAGCCCTGCGTAAATCCCGGAAGCTTCGATTTTCCGTCCGTCCCCACTCAAAACAAGTTCCCTTCTTGAGAAGGTCGGACAGCGGTTTCGCCCGTGCGGAAAAATTGGCAATAAATCGCCTATAATAGCCGGCAAGTCCCAGGAATTGTCGCACATTTTTCTGATTTTTCGGAGTTGGGAATTTTTTTACGGCCTCGAGTTTTCGAGGGTCGGGTCGGACTCCGTCTCGCCCGATAACATGGCCCAGGTACGCGACTTCTTTCCGCAGAAATTCGCATTTGTCGGGCTCCAAAACGAGATTGGCCGCCTCGAGGCGCGCCATGAGACGTCGCACCTTCGTTCGGTGCTCCTCGAGCGTCTTCGCAAATACAACGATGTCGTCCAGGTATATGAACATTTCTGTTCCCTGGAGACCTCGCAGGACATTGTCCATTAAACGTTGGAACGTTGCGGGAGCGTTTTTCAATCCCTCGGGCATACGTACGTACTCGTAGTGCCCGTTGGGGGTAGAAAACGCTGTTTTCGCGCGATCTTTGGGATCCATCGGAATTTGTTGAAAACCGCTCGCCAAATCGAAGGTGGAGAAATATTGCGCACGCCCTAGCTGATCCAATATATCGACTATATTGGGCAGAGGGTAAGCGTCTGAGATAGTCTTTTCGTTAAGTTTGCGGAAATCAATTACCATGCGCATCCGCGGCCTACCCTGCGAATCGGGCTTTTTCGGTACAATCCACACTGGGGAATTATACGGGGACTGCGATGGCACGATTACGCGATTTTCAATTTTCTTCTGGACTTGATTCTCAACTTCGTCGCGATGCACGACGGGAAATCGGTACTGCCGCGTATGAATCGGGAGTTCGTCCACCGTGGGGATGGTATGCGCGACTTTATCGGTACACGGCAATTTATCTCCCGGTAACTTGAAACGTGCGGGAAATTCCTCCACGAGGCGTGTAACCTCTTGTCGTTCGAGTTTTGTTAGATCCGATAATCTGAGGGCTTCCAATATTGCCGATACGCGGTCTACAGGAGGGGGCACATCCTCATCAGTCGTACGATCCTCCCCTGAGCTCGCATTGAAATCGGGTTCGCGAATGTCGAAGGGAATCAGTTCCTGCGGAAGAACCTCGATATTTACATCCTCATCGAGAGTGTTTACGGCGAGAACATGACAAATTCCGTCCTTTTGTGAAACTAATGCTTCTCCTATAAACAACCCTTCGATCGTATCTATTCTGGGAAGATATCCCTCTTCAGCCCCGGGGTTTGATACCTGAATGGGAATCTGCTCTCGCGTACGGGCTCTTATCCGGAATATTTTCGCCTCGGCGAGAGCGCTAGTAGTGAGCACGCGGTTCTCGGGGACAAACGCGCCCTCCACGAACGGCTTCGGACGAATCGGATCGTTCGCGGTTACCAGCGTATTATGGTAAAAGGAAATTTCCGCCTGTTCCTGCCGCATGTATGGCTTTCCGAGCACGCCGTTGCTCTCGGTTGGGAATTCGTAAACAACATGAAATATTGTTGGGACATCTCTAAAATGAATTTCTATAGTGCCGAGAGTCATCGACCGTTCCTCGGTAGTCCCGCGGTATGGAACAGCTCGCGTCGTGTCGACGGTGAGATCTTCATTAAGCGCGTCTATTTTTATCAAATTTAGGTCAGAGCCCGTGTCGCAAAAGAAATTATCGGTGCCGTGCACAAGCTCCGGAGCAGACAACCTTATTACAGGGGATTCCTCTTCGATCTTACCCTCCGGATCAAATGTCAAGATTACTTGAGGGATTTGAGTATGCGTATTGACGCTTGTTTCGCGGTCGCGTTCGTGTCGTTGGCTAGGCTCGCCGTTGCTTCGGCGCGACGAGCCTGCGGGGAGTTTAAATGTCTCACTGGAGAACGTGATTCGCGATTCCCGCGCGTATCTCGGGGGGCATTATCTTGCTGCTCGGGGGCTTGACGCGGTGCCCAGTCATTGCGGCGATAACAAATGGATTTCGCGCCACACGCGTAGCAATAGCTCGTCGTGGCGCCATCGCTTCGAGGGAAGCAGCTGGACTCGGCTCCGCAGGCATAACAATACCCAGCTACGGCTCCTCGTGACCCGTTCGGGCTGGGCGGTCTGGGAGATTCCGGCCTGCCCGGCTTTAATATTCCCGTTCGCGGTTTACCCGGCGGACCGGGGGATGCTAATCGCTCCCTCGGTCTCGCTGGTTGGAAGTATGAGGGCGACGGTGACCGCGATCGTGGATCGTAAAAATCGACACGCGTATGACCGACAAAGGTATCGTCGCCTCTTCGCCGCTCGGACCCGTGTAGATCGCCCGAGCTTTCCAACGCATATTTTTCGGCGATATCGAAGGCTTCGTCAAGATCGGCGGCGCCCTTGATGTAAACCACCTCCTTGACGCGGGTGGGTAGGGCATTGATGAACCCTTGACGCGCGACCCCGGCTAGAGGATCATCTGCTTCCGCCGGGGGATCTCTTCCCTTCTCCGCTTTCCAGGCAGATCGACTACCGTAATATAAAATGCGGACCCGATCATAGAATTGTCCGATCGATTCCTCTTGCCGCATGCGCAAATTCGCGAGCTGAGTGGTGTAATAATTGCAGTCTTTACCGCGTGTTAGCCTTTTTCGCAAGATCTCTATCAGATCCGCGATAGTTCCGATGGTCCGCCCGACAATGCATCTGCGCGCGTCGCCGCTAAGCTTAGCGATCACCGCGGCGACAAAATCGGCTTCTCTTCCCTCGGGAATAAGGGCTGCCGCGTTACGAACGTCCTGAACGAAATCGTTAAGCGGAATATTTCGTCCGTCAAACGCCGGGACTGTATCCCGTTGATCTCGCAGCGAAAGCCCCTCCACCATGTGGGACAAAGTGACAGATACATCGACCGCTCCCCCTACTGGGTCCGGCATGGTTATGAAAATAATTTATGGGGGTAAAAAAAAATAAAAATAAATAAAAATAAAAGTTTGTTCAATTAACCTGAGTAACAAGCGGGTCGATTACACCGTCGTAATCAATAGGAATATCCGTTACGACGTGAAAAAGACAGGATAGCGAAGTTCCTGAAAGATTAATCGAAATTGTTCCCGAGATCGGCGTTACCGATCCTGAGGCCAGTCCCGCACCCGCTGTGCTGGCAGGATAGTTCGCAGTCGCTAGCGCGCCTGATTTAATCAGATTTAAACCAGCCCCCGGATTTAGCTTGAATTCTGCCGACCCGCCGGTGAAATGAGGGCCATACAGGGTACAGCTATTGAAATACCCGCCTAACGCCTCGCGCCGGACCATGAAACTTATTCCTCAATTAAGCTAGTTCTTAAAACGCGCCGATAACTCCGTCCTGGATGATCGGGAATTGTTCAACGACGTGGAAGGGAGTGGGGGTATGCCACAGGGTGATGGTCCCAAGGGATTGGATAAAAACCCCGGGAGAAGCCTCGATCGTAATTTTATGGCTTACGTTAATTTCCACCCCTTCCGCGAGAGCATGCAATTTGACGATGTTTAACTCGTAGCCGAGATCCACGAGAAAATTTCCCGAACCTCCTTCCAATTGTGGGGCCTGAAGGACCCAATTTTCACCGTCCCACTCGGGGGAGGAATTCACCGGTCCGGACCGCACCATCAGACCGCAAACACACCGAAAAACAATGGGGTTTTTTTGTTTAAATATGAATGTGATATGATGCTAGATATATATTATTAGTAGCACGGAGACCAAAAATGTGGAATTTAATAATAATAGTACATGGATAATAATCCCAAAGAACAAGATTTAGTAATATAAATTCCCAAACAACAAAAAAAAATTTCTGTTGGGGTCGAATTTAAAAGGTACTTGAGAAAAATGCGAAGCAGCATCCCACCGCTGCCACCAGTTTATTTGTTACGTCCGAGGTAGAGCACGGCTCGTTCTCGGGCGTAGCAAATCTTTTATCTTATTTTTTTATCGGGGTGCTTCGCTGCGTCCCGTACGGGCCCGTCTCTCAAGTACCTGCAACGGGAAGAAAAGTGAAGGGGGTCCCATGCACAAATAAAATATACGATAATGTTAGGGGGAAAACTCAAGATATATATATTGCTAAAACTAATTACACCGAAAAGATTATCTTATGTTCGCCTCTCATTCATCCATACTTCGTACTCACTCTACAATTGATTAACGGCGGCTTGCCCGACGGGGGTTCTTAGTCCTTACTTCTAACACTAACTTAGGTTTTCCCGAACACGGGTCGTAGCACTTTATGGTCTCTAAATATGGTCTCTTGATGTTGAACAAAAAAAATATAACTTGCAAACGATAATTAAACAACAATATGAATATAGAGTAGTGAATATAATATAGAACACAATTCGCTCTTTTAAAGCCGCTATGAAAACACACTCGGAACTTCTGCCGCGATCTCTCTGCACTCTAACTTTGAGGCTAAATCGGGTGAGTCGTTTACGAGATTTACAGATCTGCGCGAGCTACGAGTTGCGGAGATCTTCCGGACCGATCTATCTTTGATCGCTGTTGTGCGGAGACTGATTTCTCCGCGCCGCTCAGGGATCCTCACGGATCCGTGAGCGGTCGCAGCGAAATTCAGTTTCCCCAATTCAGCAACTCCAGGGTGTGAATTTCTCGGCACGTACAGCGATTCAAAAATCGCTGCGCGTGTCGCGAACTTCGGACCCGCTGGTTAGCAAAACTCGAGCTTGGCCGCGACACTTAATATTATAATGAAAAGTATATCTATCGGGTTATGCTGAGGGTGCACCGCGTGAGCACACCCGGAGTGTGAAATCACACCGCGGATGAGCTCAGCGGCGCAACCCGACACTCGGCGCATCACGTCCCGATTCCGAGACATTCACGAAGAATGGTACGAAATCGGGACGTAACAGGCACTCTCGATGCCAATCACACGACACAAAAACATTGACTCGAGGATATCAGCCCCGTAACGCGGATACATTTTTTAAAAGACACGCGCGGCACGAGATGCGAAGACGAAGTGATTTTTTTTTTTAAAAGATACGCTCGGCACGACATGTGAAGACGAACTGAATAATAAAGTCGTCATCGCGAGGATGCTGGACCTGCCGGCCGAGCGCGATTCCGCGAATGCACTATCAGCAGAATAGCAGGTGCTCCGCGGAGCTCACGGTCAAGCGCGGGCAGGTAATGATAAAATATATTTTATTTTAATAGCACGCGGGAGGAGGAGGCTGGCACGCGTCGCTGTCGCTCGCGAGCTACCGAGTCGCACGCTGCTGATGCAGCGTCAGCCGTAATCCAGGTGTTCTTCCTGAATCACTGGCGGGCGAGCGTGATGGCATGCATGCAGCATTGACCATGGCCGAATTCGGGGAATTGAATTATGACTAATATTATTTTTAGCACAATTATTATTTTAACACCACGCTTAGCGTAGAAATATGGAAGGAGGATGGTGGCACGCGCTCGCGAACTACCGAGTTGCACCCCGCGAATGCACCGTCAGCCGTAATCCAGGTGTTCTTCCTGGAGCACTGCCGAACGTGATGGAATGCATACTGCATTGACCATGAGCGAATTCGGGGAAATGAATTATGAATTGACGAACGACCGTGAAATAAACTTTTCAGGCTAAATAAATCTTTTGTTTAAATATATTTTTATTTTAACGCGCTGATTCCACGAATGTGAATCAGCGAGAAACTGTATCAAGCCGTTCGTGATCATGCTTTATTATCTCTACGGTAAAAAATGCAATTGAATAAAATTTTGAACATAAGCTATTATGTTACGGAGTTATGTATATCACCCGGAACGGGTAATTTAGTCAGTCGATTGTACGGCAGCCTAAGAGAGCAGATTATCGCAATGACGGACCGCTCCGTTCGCACGTGTATTTACGATTTTTTAAAAATAGTGAAATTGCGTAGTGTTCACCTTCGACGTCGATGCAGCGATCAATGGTGCAAGGAATTGAGGGATTTATCGGGCGAGAGACTTTTAAGCCGTCTACGATATATAATATGGTGGTCGCCTCTACGAGCCATTGCGACAGCGTACAATAGAGGCCTATTTAACGGCCGAAGTGTAGTATGTGCGTGTGGAGGAAATTGCAGCGCCGAGGACCCGAAGATGTCCCAAGCATTAGGGGAATTGCTGATGAAGCCAGAGGTAAGTATTTCATATACGTTAGATAAATCGAAATGATCAGAAAAAATATTTTTGAAAAAAAAAATGTCTCGGAGCGGGAATCGAACTCACGTCTCCGGCAAAATACGACTGACGGTAAAATACGACTAAAATCATTCTTCGTCGTATCATACGCGAAATATTTTTGAAAAAATAGCCGTTTAAAGTCCAGAATGACTTTTCGAAAAAAAAATCAGAAAAAATATTTTTGAAAAAAAATGTCTCAGGGTGGGAATTGGGTTGCCAATGACTGTGCGGATTGCCAACCACTGTGTGACAGGTGCGGCTTTAGGGTAATTGGCACGCCGATTATTCGTCGAGGCGCCATCTAGTTAAAAATTCATAAAATTTTAATTAATTAAAAATCATTTGATTTTAATTAAAAAATCATGTTTAATATTTGTTTGAAATAATTTTAAAATGTATTTTTTCGGAAAAATAATCTTTTTGAAAAAAAAAATATGCCACGGAGAGGGAATTGAACCCGCACCTTCGGTAAAATATGACTGAAATAATTCCTCGTCATATTATACGCAAAATATTTTTGAAAAAATAGCCTTTTAAAGTCCAGAGCGTACTGTCTTTTCGAAAAAAGTTCAAAAAATATTTTCCCCGAGGGGGGGATTTTTTCCCCGAGAATCAATTAGGTCTCCATGATTGATTGTGGCCGCTTAATGAAGAAGAAGAAGAGGAGCAGTATTTTCGGAGAATTGGCCGGTGGGTTCAGCAGCTCCCCGATCTGAGCTCAGGTAAATATTTTTACTTTAGTGCTAAATTAAAAAGTAAGTAGAAGTTTTTGTGATACAGGGACTTGGGCAGACCATTTTATTGACGATGAAGATACTTTATAAGTGTGTCAAATTCTGAATGAGGTACTCCTTACAATTATCTCTAATTTTCTATAGTAGCTAGCCTCAACAAATTCCGGATGTTCATACGTGTTTTTCTTTTTGCAGAAACGCAGATAGGATCCGGTAGACCTCGAAACAGCGCTAAGAACGAGCCGTTTGGAGACGTGCAGCCACCGGGAGCCCGCTTAGAAATTCTTCAGAATATCGCGCGTTATTTTAGGCGTTTTAAGCTTCGGGGCCGTGAACTAACAATACGTATTCGTCAGCCACCCTCAGGAACTAGCGTTATGAATTGGCTTCAAGGAGCTTTTCGCGACCTGTTGACGCAAATAACTGTCAATTGCGAGGGCGGTGATTACACCGGCATCTCATTCACATCAAGTAGTTTAACCCACGGGGCTGTATGGCTTTCTTTTCGGCCAGTTCGGGACTATACGTTTGAAGATATATGGCAGTTAATAACTAGCGTCGCCCAAAGCGCAGCATCTATGAATATCGATGACGCATGTAATATTAAAGTGTGCATTGTCAAGGGTGTCGAGGGTAGAGGAAGAAAGGGCTTAACGCACGAGGGTGTTGCAAAAAAATCTATTCTAACGATCCGCAACGACGATCGGTTATGTCTGCCTCGCTCATTAGTAGCAGCTGTAGTATACGCCGAACGCGGTGAAATACGAACAGGAGAACTACACACCGAGTGGCAGCGCATTAGGCAGGTAAATGGTTCATTGCAAAGAGAAAGCTCTTGAGCTTACCAGAGCTGCAAATGTCAATTGTAACTCCCCTACATAAGTAAATCTCCCGTGTGGCCCCGGTGACGTCACACCGCGAGAGCCCGGGAGACGCGGTCAGCCCAGCAAGATGCGGAGCAGCCGTCGGACAAGCCCGCGGAGAGCCAAGTGGCGCCATCCAACGGGATCGAGCGGCGGCTGGATCGATGCCGAAGCGACGCGCACGCGCAATAGCCAGCACAGCGGCGCTGCCGAACGGGCTTGCGGCGAAAGCACGGTCAAGGTCGGAGAAAGGCGAAAGCGAGGGAAAATCGGCCTCGCTGATTGGATGGAGATGACGACACTCCCTTTGCACACGGCACCGACCGAGCACACTATTTGCTCAGCGGATAAGACCGGATAATCGTTACTAATATACCGACCCGGGATTGGAGGGCAGAGAAGGAACAAGGCTTTTAGCCAATGAGAAAATTAATAATCGGGCGACCGCACGCAGACGCGAGTCCGCCAGAAATCTGCGAAACCGACGGAGTGGGAGTCCAAAATCGCGGTATAAAGGATGGCGATTTCGGCAGTCGATCATCAGTGAACGATCTACCTTATCATCGGCCAACTCCAAAGGAAAAAGTGAAAAGTGAATAAAAGTGAAATAAGTGAAATGAAAGTGAATTTGTGCAAAAAGGACTTATAAAATCTGTGCCGATTTGGACTTATAAAATTGGCTAACATTGGACTTATATACTTTCATGCAGAGTGAACTTATAAAATTCGTGCCGAAAAAGGACTTATAAATTTCCGTGCCAAGTGAACTTATAAATTGTGCACCGAAAAAGGAGTTATAAAATTGAGGACAATTTGGACTTATAAATCCGTGCCGATTTGAATTTGTGAAAATTGTGCTGGCCCGAACTTATAAAAATCGGGGACGATTTAGACTTATAAAATTTGCGACACTTCTCCATATAACTCTCGTGCCAAGGGGACATATACTCAAGGTGTATAGTCGGACTTAGACAGTGGTGCCGAGTGGGAACTTAGGACAGTACGAGTGTGCAAGACTGACTAAGACTCGCAAGTGACGTGAGCCACTGAAAGTATCAATTGGAGCGAGCGGTAAAGTGACCAAAGTGACCGGTCAGGACGCTGCAAGGTCGGATCAGACGCATTTTACGACTCCAAGGATCCGAAAAAGTCATGTCCAGGGTTTAGTTCACTGCCCCTGAAGGCTACTAGACCATCAAAATCAGGTAAAAACGCCCAAGTCACAAATTAACGCCAATTGCAAATCACGAGGCGAGCGAGCTGTCACAGGCGATCGCCGTGCCGTGACGTCACCGCGAGACAGCCGAGCACAGCGACCAGCTGGACTTCGCGTCGACTGAGAAGCTGCCCGCGCATGCGTGGTGCGGTTCACGCGAAATAAATATTTTTCGATTAAAGATCTCTACTTGAAGCCATTAAACAATACGATAAATAGAGACAATAATCGAAGGAAAAACCAGTGATTGAATATATTGATATTAATCGTTAGTAGACAGCAGTACCTATACGGATTTTTTCAAGATGGCGGCTTTGAGGAGTGGGGGATGGTGTGTAGCGTGCTCGGCCGGGCCGTCAGGCCCGCCGGCTCGCTGCTGGGGTGGTTTTCCCCCTCCCCCCTTCTCCCCGCGGGCCCTGTAGGGAGGTTGTGGGTGTCCAGGGTGAGGAGCTGGAGGAGATGTTGCTTCTTCGGCTGCCAAGTCCCGACCACCCACCCCTTGTCGATCACTTGAGTAGCTCGACTTGAGCTGCGGGCGGAGGGGATGATGGAGAGAGGGGTAGTGAAGGGAGGGAGTGAGCGTGTAGTGGAAGGGCGTGAGAGCGTGGTGGGGGTGTTTGGTGTAGCGGGGGTGAGTTGGCTGGAGCGCGCGCGGGGGCCAGCTGGTGACGGCGTAGCGACGAGTCGCGCCATGTTGGATTTTTGGGGTACGCTGGCGGCCGAGCGGCGGCGGGCCCATCGGTTCGAGTGCGTGAGAGGGGATGCCGAGCGGTGCAGCGCGTAGACGGTATAGCGGTGGATGGCTGAAGTACACGGAGCGCACGGAGAGTCCGTGACGATGCAGCAGCGAGTCGCGCCATCTTGGATTCCGCCAGGCGCTGGCTTGCTGGGGGAAGCAGGGCTCTCGCTGTTGCGCGTAGGGTGTTTCTCGAGGGTAGCTGAATGCTTTGCGTAAGCTAGCTTGGCCGAGCGGCATAAGGCGTTGAATTCAAGCGCCGTTTTTCCTTGGCAGCGCGGGTTCGGTTCCAATATGTAGCAATGTTTTTTTTTTATTTTTAGCTTATGTAAAAAAAGTTATATGAAACGGATGAGGGAAAGGTAAGTAAAAATAGTTTTGGTATATATTTTTATAAAGTTTGCATATTTTTATTCTTAAATCTAGATTTACATATTTTTGAATGTATACAATTTTAGAAATTATTCTGTCTAGCGCAGCACTGTTGAACAAATTTTTTAACATAGACTCCATTACCCGTTAACGAGTTCGAAGAGTATTTATTAATGTTTTTCGCAGCCGTAGGCAGCTTACTCATTATACGTTTATGAAATCTTGCGGCGATTCGATCGTTTTGTTTGAGATCGGCGGTGAAAAGATTCCGGAATTGTAGTAGAGATCCCCCGCCACACATATGATAAAGGAACATAATACAAAACTGGCCACACACATTTGAAGAGAGGCTTTGAATTTGCTTGGTATTCCATCGATAGAGGGTGCAGTTCTTGCGTAGGCGATGGATATGGCTTGGTACAAGCGGCGGAATGCCGTAGCTGTCGAAGTACGATCCACGTCCTCGGCCATCGATGTAGATTGCGACCCAGTGTGTTCCAGGGCGCGTGTGGTCGTCAGTGTTCACAACAAGGGCTGTCGGTCTCGTTAACAGAGTTGGAATTTGATCCGCTGCATGAACACTTCGCGAGACTTTAGAGTGTAAGCCCTGCAATGCCTGGCCAATCTGGATCGTATTCATCACTTGTTACGACAGGAGAGTAACAGTCGCGTGGCTTCTTCAGATTCATAGGTTCAGGTGAGAAGTCAAACTGTTGTATCCGCTTGGCTGTAGGAGGTACGTCGCGAAGAATCCACTCCTTTAATTTTACAGCGTTGTTTAAAGCACAAGATAGCTCTGGCCTGTTTAAGAGCCCGTGATGCAGACAGACTTGCGCCGAGGAAGGCAGATCGTTGAATGATGGACAGTCCGTTTCCTCAAGGTTTTTTTATTTCACGTGCCGTAACATTTTGCAGATATTTTGCCTTCTCATGCCCACGAGTGTAAATGGTTCCAGCAGCTCGTGTGATCTGTCGGAGATTTGCGTGTAGTGTTCTGAGTCCTACGTCTCCTTCAAAGCACTCTAGACCGTGATGATGGCGAGTCGTCCAATTATTCTTCGCGCGCACTGATCTCGGGAGATCTGTGAAAACGTATGTTGGAGCGGTGATCCAATGGCCGAAATACTCTTTATCAAGAGTGACGACAGCTACTTCTTTAGCAATAAAGCAGTCATCCTTGTCGTAAAACCCTTGAATATCGATGACGTAGTCCATTTTGGTGAAAAATGTTATTGTCCAGTAAGTACAACCGCTACTGTCGAAGGATCGTTATGTACGACCGACGAGCAGTGCAGATGCATCTGCAAGATTTTGGCGATGGAGGGGATGAGCGGGGGTGTGCCTCTAATTCGTCAGTTTGACTTTTTTTTTGGTCCTGTAAAGGCCCAACCCCTTTGAGACGCTTGCTTACAAATAGTTGAGAAGAAAAGTGACGTAAACAATCCCTTCTATCACCCCCACTATTTTACTACACCTTGCACGAGTCCTGCTAGGTGACGTAACGCAGTGGAAGTTCAGTTACAAAATAATTCTCTTACGGTATACATCTAAAAATGGTCCATCCAAGAGTAAAATCTGTGGTGTTCACGAGGCGTAACCACGCGTCTCAACAGAAAGGAGCGCGTGCGGAAGAACGGACTAGGCACGGCGGGGTACAACACCCGAGGACGAAATCGACACCCCGATGGAACAACCGGAATCAGTATCCGAAACAGCCTCCAAAAATATGGTTTATTCGGAGACGCCAGTATTTCGCTCGTGAAAGGCGGAGGCAACTGCGGGCATCGGTGAGTAACACTTAGCTTAATAATTAAAGCTTGGAGTCGTAAAAAAGAAAAAAACTGATTCATTAAATATGTATATACATTCGTTTTGTTACAGCAAGCCTGTGAATGTATCCATGAGGACAATCCACGGCGCAGAGAAAAGATCGACACTGAAAAACGAAAAAGGCCAGAAGAAGCAGAGGAGCCGAAGAAGAAGAAAAAAGTAGTACAAGAGACGAAAGCAGCGGAAAAAGTATATGATAGTGTGAAAAATGATGATGATGATGATGATGATGTTGAGATGCTGGAGTTAGTGGAGGCTTTCGAGAGATTAAAAATCGAATAAAAACATAAATCAGCTCAATTCTGTGTTTATATATTTTTATTTATAAAAACCTTACATTCGCTATAATATAATAACAATATTTATTAGTCTTAACCAATTATTTTAAGCACGCAGGCTTACCCCGAAAAGTCTACCATGACCTGTCGGGAAGCGTCGATCTCAACGACATTATCGAATTCCGAGTACACAATACAATTTACAGTACTCGTTAAAGCAGTCTTGAAACGTATTTCTACACGCACGCTACCATGTCGCACAAGATTCCAGTGGCCGGCCCGCCCAGCAGAAAGATCGGGCGTTAAATCGAAGCAGTATAGACAGTTGCCAAACGGATACGCATCTTTTGTTACACCACAACTATCGTCATCCCAAAGGATTCCCGTACCAGAAACTAGAGTATGATATGACTCGGTGTAAAGGCTTTCATCATAATCAGGTTGTAAAGGCTTACTAGGCACCTGTACTCCGTCTACGTACAGGGATAAGAAATTTAATGAGTAGTGATGAAAATTAAACGGATTCATAGTTCTATCTCCATTGAAGGCTCGATTATCGACCAAGCCCAGTACGATTCGTCTCGGAAGCTGGCCAAGCACAACATTATCGAGTGTTTCGCCATGAACACCTGCATGAATAGTAAATGGTTTCACTTCAACTCGAGTAAACGGATATTTAGCCGTTCCTCTACTCAAAGCCTTAGCATGGGCTAGCAAAACACCCGGACTAATTTTAACACGTCGGACAATGAGACTAGCATCGACTATATGCACCGTATAATCCTTCCCAGACGCGTCCATAAGACAAAAAGCATCTCTCGACCGTATAAGACGAAGGCGTAGTTCAACACCGTTGAGTAAAAACTTTTCCTGATTGAAGATATCAGAATGTAGATATCCAGTAAGATCTACCGTTTTACCATTCGCCATTATAGCCTGCCTCGCGGCTAAACCTTTGTTCGCTTGCACGGGGGCTTGTCTACCCTCAGCCGGCGGAGCCGTCGAAACTGGTTGAGCGTTGAAAAATGACGGTGTATCATCTATCCACATACTGGCACCGAGTTGACAGGCTTTTGTTGAAGCCTTGTAAGTCAGTAGTGATTCAATGTATGCTCGGTACGCATAGGCATTATTCGAGGGTGATACAAGTTTCTGGTTGAATGATACATCTAGTTGATTGAATAATGAATGCAGTAGATTGTTAACAGGTGCCACTTTATCATGAGCGTCAACGGCGCCGTTCCTGGGTTGTAACTTAATACGTAAGTTTAGCATTGTATGGGCTAGATCAATGTATTCATCACCATGACCGGGGACAACAAATTCAATAGGAGCCTCATCTGTCAGTGAAGAAATGGGCTTATAATGAATTCCTTGAGAACCTTCTATACTTGTCTGCGTTGGTGGGAGAGTGAATAAATCCAGCTCTGATTTTAAGCACTCGCAAGAGTGCGCGTGTAAGAAAGACATTTTATTTAGTTAATTAGCCAAATATATCTGCAACGGTGCGTTTTTTACGCTTAACAATTTTTGTTTTTTTTAGTTTTTCTGGTAGGTTTTTTCTTAGGTTTTGCTGATTTACGGCCCTTTTTCTTACTACGTTTATCGGTTGAAACTTTTTTCTTTTTCTTTGTAGCTTTTCTAGGCTTACGAGTTTTAGTATATTTTAGAGCTCTAAGTGTAGGAGTACCGATGTGAGGACTAGCGTGACCAAACAACGAATGATGCTGTGCCGAGCGGTCCTGTATTTTATATCCTGAACCCTGCATGAGACTCTCAAATGTTTCGTCGGCCTTGCGCTTCAAATTTCTCCCACTCTCGGTCATACGGGCTCTGAATGAATCTTTGAAGGGAGTGTTGTGCGCAACATCACCCAATATATTCATACCAGCATGTAGCGCTTCTTTTCCGACAGCGCGAGCGCCACGAGTGAGCAATGGTAATGCACGTCGAAATAAACCACTGAGAAAGCTTCCTAGACCATGGCCTCGTTGATAGGGAGCCCCAATGAAAACACGATCAACACCGCCGCCGACCTGGCTCTCGTAATGATCAATATATCGATCCATAGCGAAATATTTTATCGTATACGCTTAAAATGTAATGTAGCGGTCAACGTTCCACTCTGGAATGGTACAGGTTTACCAGTGTCGGTCCTTATATCTATCTCGATCGTGCCGAATTCAGTCCGTAATAAAGGTATGTAAATTGGCGGGGAGAATGATTTAGTTTGCGTAGACCCATAAATATAATTTGTATTATCTACAGGTACGATGCGTAACAGAGGTGTCTGAGCATCGCCGGTTATATAATTTTCACATATATCTGTATATACGATGTGACGTGACATTTTGGTGTCCCGTCACTACGCACGGTTTTGGTCGAGCAGTGGGCCGGATTTACGGCCCTGAGAACGCCGCTCGTCGAGCCGGCTCGATCGTCGACTCGCCGAGGGATTTTATTTTATTTTTATTTTATTAATTATTAATTTTCTTTAATTTTGTTTTATTCGCAAACTCTGCGACCCGTTGTTTGTCGTGTCATTAAGTTTTTTTTAGGCCATACCGGAGTCGCATGACTCTTCGATTTAACCGTCGGACCATTTTGCCCCAGCCGAGTTCCCCATGGAGATTGGCCTAAGAGGGCCGGAGAGTTTTCGTTCGGCAAGCAGGCGGAAGCCGAAAATCCGCTTCCGCGGGCAAGGGGGCCGGAGGGACGCGGGTAGTGACCAAGTTAACGTGTTTCCCGTCCCTCACGACTACACGGCCTGGAGCCGTCCCTGCCCCGTCGAATTCACGGACGCCGCGGACCGCTCATCACGGCGCCTCCACATTCGGGGATTACGAGGGAAAAATGCACATCGAGGTGCAGTTATGTGGCGTATCGAGTGGGCCCACCGCGGAGGAAGAGGGACGCCTCACTTCGCGAGGGAGGCCTCCCCTCATGTTCATTTTGCCCCACCGGATCCTGGGAGGAAGGAGTCCGTGGATCTCGTCACTCATCGCTGCGAGCGGAAGATTCTCGCGGGCAGCGGGGAGCGGCCGGAGGCAGAACCGGTTTCTTCCGGCGTCTTAGCCGTAGAGCGTAGGCTAGATTCGGGAGTCGCGAGAGAGGGGGAAGCGCTAGCGTGGTCAGTCCCGGGAGAGCCATAATTTATTCAGCAGTCGGTGATCGAGTGCGGTGACGAGTGGCAGTTTTGGCGAATTCTTTGGATTATCCTCCCGGGCTGTTCACGCCGGTAAGCTTCCGTCTCTCTCTCTGTGCTCTGTGCTCGCCGGAGGCGCTAAGCCACGACCCAACTGCTTTACTTTCGGATTATTTTTTTTTATTGTCTTTTCTCTGTAGTTTCTTAAACATTTCTCGCGTTTGTCGTCTCGGGCGACGAGTTGGGTCCGGCGAAGCGTGTCCGGCGAAAATCTTTCGCGCTGGTCTTGTTCTTTCCTGTTCTCCGCTTTATTCGATACCTTTGTGTTTCTCTCGGCTATCTTTTTCCCGACTATTATTTCCCTTATCTTTCGGCTTTATCTATTGTATTTGGTTAACTTTGCGTATCTTTCGGCTATATTTTCCCCTGGGTTCTATATCGCGTATCGCAACTCCTAATTAGCTGGCTATATCTCGCGACTCCCTTCGAACATCGGCTATATTTCGCGAGTTTTATTTCGAATATCAGCTACAACTCGAGAACGTTCTGTCGAACACCAGCGAGGGGGACTTTCGTCACCCTCGCCTATTGCGATCGGCTACATCCCGCGAATTTTATTGTATCGAGTCTCCGTCGATTTCGCCGGTTACATGGGCTACATTTCATCAGGCGAGACAAAGGGACGGCAAGCGTTCGTTAGGCCGTTCGGCCGCGTGCTGGCTATCTCGCGCGTAAAGGTCACGGGCGCGCCTTGTTTACATCGGGCGGCCTGTGCAGAGAACCTTCTCGACTACCTCGGCTATCTGGCGTACCAATTTTGCTATAGCGAGCGTTTGTCTTTGTATTTTTCTTTTCTCTCGCGTCCCGCGTAATGGTGAATCGGCTATATAAAGGATAGAATTGATCTGGCAATCGCAACACTGTTTCGCGATTTTATCTTTCTTAAATATTTTTGAGTTTATTATTCGTTGTGGTAAATGTCGCGTTTTTCGTCTCGTTTACCGGTAATTTCGGTAATGTGATTTCGGCTATATTCAATTTCGAAAATAGTTATCCTTTTCGACTACATTTAATTTTTTTGCAATAGTTATCTCTTTCGACTACATTAAATTTTGGCAATAATTCGTCTTTTTCGGCTACCTTTAATTTTGGCAATAATTTCTCTTTTCCGACTACATTAAATTTTGGCGATAATTTATCTTTCCCGGCGACCTTCACTTTTGACAATAGTTATCTTCTCGGCTACATTTAATTTTGACAATAATTGATCTTTTACGACTACCTACACTTTTGGGCAATAGTTTATCTTTTCGGCTACATTCACTTTTGACAATAGTATCCTTTCGGCTACATTTAATTTTGACCATAGTATCTTCCCGACTACATTTAATTTTGGACAATAGTTATCTTGTCGGCTACCTTTAACTTTGACAATAGTTATCTTTTTTGGGCTACATTTAATGTTGGCAATAATTTCCTTTTTCCGACTACATCTAATTTTGGGTAGTAGTTTATCTTTTCCGGCTACCTTTAATTCTAGCAATAGTTTATCTTTTCGGCTACATTTAATTCAGGCAATAGTTATCTTTTTCGGCTACATTGATTTTGGATTGTCTCCGGTATTTGTAACCAATTTTGTCTACGGGTTTTGCTGAAATTATGTTGTCGAATGTCGAATAAATCATTTGATTAGTATATTGTATTTGGTCACTCGCCCGTCCACACCCCTCTACCAATTTCTCCCAGGTGGGCTGAGCTAGTCGGAGTCTCGCCGGCTTCGCCTTTTACCCGCTCCCCCGTTCGTCCCCGTAACTCGCCGCGAATTTCTTACAAATATGCCGCTTTCCGAGCGGTGGTACCAAGGTACCTGGCGCCCAATCGCGTGCGAGCTAGTGGCGTCCACATTGCCATGCGGGGACGGCTTTGTTCGGTCGGCATAAACAAATTAGGAAATCTCGTCGTGGGTTCGAGCCCCGAGATTCGGCACCGAGCAAAGTCGTGGATCGAGCGGGGAGAGTAGATTTACGGAGAGTTGGGAGCCGTAGTGTACGAGAGGTGAAAATTCTCGCTACAACGAATAGTTTATCAGGAAGCGATAGCGATAAGTTAGCAGGATAATTTGCGATAAATTTCCACTGGGCATGGATATCCTTAATTTTTCCGGGTTCAAAGCCTAAAGCTTTAGAGATTTTATCGCCCAAACATATAAGATGTGGTCGAGCACATTCATCTATAATACAGCTATCAGGTATTCGTTTCAGGCTTACAATCCCTCCAATATCCTCATTATATTCGAGACGAATATGGTCTTTGAATATATCCGTTTCATTGATGGTGTCGATTAGGGCTTTAACACTAGCGTAGAGTCCAGCAGGAATTATAACCTCGTGAGTTTTTGGGGGATTAATATATTTTCGCTTGCGGGTGTTAACAGCATCATCTGATGTAACCTCTTTACGGACCGGGTGTGTGGGAGGGTTGCTGCTACCCCATGATACGAGAGTCTTTTTGGGTTTAAGTTTACTGTAAACCCACTCATGAGTACTACAAGCGGTAATCGGGGATGCCGTACCGTGTGGTTCATTTGTTTCATCTACATGCAGAAATGTACGGGGAAATTGAATTTCTGTTAAGGCTACGACCCATTCTCCAGGCATCTTCAATTGCTTTGGAAGCTGTGTTATATAGTGTGTTACCGTATTATTCGGGTAGTACTTCATACTACTGTTACTCGGTAGCACGAGGTAAAATTGATCTCTCATTTTTATTTTTTATTTTGCTACTACTTGTTCACTATATCTGTTGCGGGAATCCAGGAATTAAATTTTTCGGGGTATCCTCTCCAGCTAACAAAATATTGTTTATTACGGCCTTTGCCTTTAGTCTTGAGAATTTTTTCAATTAAAAATTCTTCCGTTTCAATCTCTTTCTTTACGATACTCAATTTTTCTTCATAGAAAAATCCGTCAATTTCCTCATCGTTCAGATCAACCAGTTCATATATGGGCGGCTGTCTGTTCGTAAGAATCTTGTGAATCCTGAATATTTCTTCACTCCAGCGAGCTTCGTAACCTTTCTCGAACGCAGACTTTGCTTTACTGATACGTACAAGCTCACCGACCTTGTATTTAGGCACTTTGTGACACAGCTTGTATTGTTTCACCATATTCGCACGCGCGACCGACGCATTGTACAGAGTCACGGCCGCCGGTTGTATCTTGATAGTAGAGTGTTTTGTGTCGTTGTAAGCTTGGACTATAGATTGTAATACATCGATATAGCGTCGTGTATTTTTATGTGTAAAATATCGCCACATCCGCTCCTTTAATGTTCTGTTGAAACGTTCTACAATAGCGGCTTTGATATCGGGGTTTCGGGCCACTCGGAAATTTATTCCACGACTCTTCAAAAATCGCTGCAAAACGCTACCGACAAATTCTTTGCCTCGATCTGTCTGTAGCCATACAGGCGCTCGACCACTGCTTCGAGAGAGTATTCGTTTGAACCCTTCTGTAGTTTCTGCACAAGTTTTATCACGCAGCGTCTCAACCCATGCATACTTGCTGAGAACATCAATAACCACTAAAAGATAAACAGAGCCGTCATTTTCATCTTTAAGAGAGCGTAGATCAACGAGATCAGCTTCCCACACGTCATCGATATTATCGACGGCGTAGTGTCGCCGCGGAAATCGTCGTCGTATAGGTCTGTGTAGTGTGTAAGCATCCTGTGTTCTTAACCAGTTAGTGACGTCTTCACGAGGAATTTTCTCGTTATCAGCCGCATTAATTAGGTTTGGCGCGCCGGCGTATCCAGCGTGATGCGTAGGATCATAATAAAACTTTAATAAATCCATTCTATTTTTTTTTATTTCAGTTTTAATGTTTTCCACGATCGTATTGAGTCACTAGTAGGAGTTCGACGCCTGTTGCCTGATAAATTTAAGCTATTCTGAGTTGTATCCGGTGTATTAGGATTTGACTATGCCAAGTTTCGTCTAGAATTTAGAGGTGTGTTGAGATTCCGACTCTCATACAACAGGCTTGTATTACCAATAAATTCACGAGGGATCCCTAAACGCCTGAGTTCATTTCCAAATTGCTCACGACCAATGGCACGCACAGTTTTTCTATGGCGCATAGTATCATTTACAAGATCTATAATATTCGATTCTTTTATTGGTTCACCGTTGATATGGACCACTCCCGATTTATCCCACGTTAGAGTGGTGTTGGAGCTGGCATGCAAATGATTCAATAACTGCTCCGCTTGTCTTCTATATGTTTTTGGTACACTAACCAGAATAACTTCGTCAGATATTTGCTCAGCTTCAGTAGTTGTCTGGACCGTTTCCTCAGATGCTTGCTCGGCAGGTTTGGCACTTACCGAAGAGGTTGTGTTAATTTTAGGTCGCCTTTCCTCGTCGACAAAAAATTGGTGGCGTTGTAAAACTTGCTGGTAAAGTTTCCATTTCTCTCGTTGGTTCGCAGGAGTCACTGAGCGCAGTATATCATCCATTTCGGTATCGAGTCTACTGAGTGTCGTGCCTGGTGTTTGAACGGAGCGCGTCTGCTCTATCTGTTCGCGCGATGGCATGGCAGCATCTTGAGGCACTAAAACCATTTTCTTTGCGTGCTGCATCTTGTCAATTACGTGTGAAAATATTAGACAGCACATTGCCTATGATTGGGAGAAGAAGAGGTAGTAAGAATCCACTTCCCTTTTGCACAATTACACGTTTTTTCGTCTTCCAACTACCAGTTTTATTTACGAGACGGCGCAAAATTTTTTAATATTTAGATAGTTTTATTCGTTCACTCTTTTTCAACGGGACTGCACCGTTTAAGGTATTTAACGCGCACTCACAAATACATCGAACCTCGTTTCGATATATCTTGTGCAATAATGAATCGCGCTGATGTTTCTCCAGATGGCATAGAGCATGCAGTAAGATTATATTCTTCTTCCCAAGCGAAGCTTTAGCCGTTGTTGTTGGAGCCATAGCAGAGACTCGAATGATGTTCGTAAATTCGTTACGGCCTATTTATACTTTACAAATCACCGAGAACCGGATCCTCGTTTTGGCACATATACAAAATTATGAGCATCATCCGGAAAAATGCAGGTGCGGAATCGACAATTATCCGGAGTAGACTGTTTCAAATCTAGAAGCAAATAACCGTGCGGTTTTGATGTTGCATCGTGGTAAGCTTCTTGTAAAAATTTTGGGTCTTTAGGATAAATTTGACGCGCCAGATGCGAAATCTGCGCTCGATCGCGAGGATTTTTAAATGCTACGATATAATTCGTGTTTAAAGAAATATCGCGCTGTCCACGACCCTGGTGAAAAATATTTTGCGTTATAAAAATAACGCTAATATTCTTATGATGACTGCCTTTTGTGAATAAATCTACTATCTCCCCATTTGAGGACTCGCGCATTAGATCGTCGATTATTATGAGTTTTGGTCTTCGATCACCAGCAATATCTGAATTTTGAGGTAGACCTTCTAAAAATTCGATATTTTTACCATAATCGGTATACCCCTCCTGCCATTCCGAATAATAAAAAAGAATACGCGGAAACTCAACATCAGCCATAGCCGAAATATATTTTAAAGACTTTTTTACGAAGTATGTTTTACCGCAGCCCGTAGGACCCGCGATAATTGACGTCCAGGGGTGTTTCCACCGCGGGTCCATATTAAATAATGAGGAGCGATAGGATTTGGAAGTATTAATATACATCGATTACAAGCCAACATTTATTTGATATATACAACAAAAAAAAAAATACATTTATAAATTTCATTAGAAAGAATCAGTTCGGTACCCCGAGTCTCCAATGTAGTCTTCGACAACAAAACCTGGGACATTGTTGTCGAAGAGACGTAGCGATAGGTCGATGTCTGAAACCAAATACAAACAAAATTAATAAAAAAAAATATTATAATAATAAATGATGCTCACAATACCGCGTATTGTGATTGCCTCCATTACCCCAACTAAATCATCCCTGTCGCCCCGTGCGTTGAGTTACATGCAGAACAAGTTTGGACCGTTTACACTGTGAATAAACTAATCATCGTAGTGTATTATCGCGGTTATACATACATACGTCAGAGAAACGTGTCTAGATGTATCATAGGAAAAAGGGGGTAAAAATAGTACAATTAAGATCTATCATGTTTTATAAAATAAAAAAAACCATTTTTTTTTATTCGTGTAAAAATATACAATGCCGTATGTATAATGCTAGTATATAATATACACTTAATGTATCATTGAAGGGTGAGCGTGGCCGAGTGGTCTCGGCGCGCGCTTCACACGCAGTAGGCCCGGGTTCGATTCCCGGCAAGCACCAAGAATTTTCTGTGGTGTTTTTATCTGCGAAAAAGTGGTTCGGAACCCACTATAATAGTAGGTCCAGAGGAAAGGACCAGCGCCTCGGTATGGGAAACCGAAAGACTGGGAAAAGGTGTCGCGGGTTCGATTCCCGAGACTGAAGGCCCGTAGGTGAAAGGAAAACGGACGGGGACATAGCTCCGGAGATAGGACGTACGAACTACGACTATATCCGTATGTCCGGGACTACTGACACCTGACGGGGCGCGACGAAGCTCCGGGCCCAAGAATCGAACCGGCGACCGCGGATAAGAAAGGAGGAGGAATAAAGTGAAGGAGCCCGTAACCCTTAGGGGATCGGTGTAACACACAATACCCACTTAATGTATCATTAATTCATATATATGGGGTGTACAATTCACAAGTCTGGGTACAAATCGTACATATTCGCTGCCCCTAAAATTAAAAAAAAGCTATGTTATTTACAACTACTTTAACGTACTTATTCTATGTAGCCATACGGTAGTGAGTCGTACTCGCCCCATCGTCGTCTCTTGATGAGCACGGGTTTACAGGTTTTTGACTCCCTCCGCGTGACTACACGATGCATTGCATCCCGTCTTATGGCACTGAACTCTACGGATATATTCGTACCAGGCTCTTTTATTAATCGACAAATGGAGTCAAAATTAATTTTCTCAGCGTTTTTGTAATTAAGCCCAATTCCTTTGACTTTACAGGTGGCTATTTCGCGACCATCAGAGCCTTGCACTAAATATCCGTAAAATTTAGGCCCTCCCGAGACAAAACGTTTAATAAAACTCCCTTCGCCGTAATCAGTCAATTCATTTGTCATATCACCGAGGAGGTTTCCTAGAGGCGGATTGTATTCCCCGGCGATACCGCTACTTATGTATCGCGGATTCTTACAGTTAATACGGTTCCTGTAGCCTTAAATCTATCGAACCACTGTCGGGATTCAACGCGGTGCGTGATCTTCGACTCACCGGATAGCGATGGCGCCGACTGCGGGCTTGCTGACGGTCCTGCGACGGGTTCATCTCCGAGGTCTCGATCTACTACCTGGGATGGTGGTGGTGGTGATGGCGATTCAGTCGCGAGGTTTTCGGGACTGGAATCCTCCATCAAGTCGCCCCCGAAATGTGTGGAGTTCGCCAAAGCCCCGGCGAACTCGCTGGCCCCGCCATTTTGAAGTGGCGAAGGTGTCCTCCGTCGCGAAGGTCCTGCGATAGGCTCGAAGGTCGAGCTTTCTAGAGGTGCCTGCGCTGCTTGCTGAGACTCCGAAGCCGCGGAAATGTCGACAATTGACACGTCGCGCAATCCCCGTCCTCCTCCTCCTCCACCGATCTGCGTGGAGTTCGCTGCAGGGTGGACGAGCGACCCATCCCTGGAGGACAGCTCAGCCAATGAGTTATCCAACTCGCCGCCATGTCCAAGTATGGAGGAGTCATTAAGATTCCGCGTCAGGTCCGTGGCTACTTCATCCCCCTCGACGTCGTCAGACTCCAGTATCGATAAGTTCGCCGTGATGTTAGCGAGTTCGTCATCTTCCAGAGTCATAGAAACTGAAAAATAAAAACTTTTAACTTTTAACTTTTAACTTTTAACTTTTAACTTTTAACTTTTAACTTTTAACTTTTAACTTTTAACTTTTAACTTTTAACTTTTAACTTTTAACTTTTAACTTTTAACTTTTAACTTTTAACTTTTAACTTTTAACTTTTAACTTTTAACTTTTAACTTTTAACTTTTAACTTTTAACTTTTAACTTTTAACTTTTAACTTTTAACTTTTAACTTTTAACTTTTAACTTTTAACTTTTAACTTTTAACTTTTAACTTTTAACTTTTAACTTTTAACTTTTAACTTTTAACTTTTAACTTTTAACTTTTAACTTTTAACTTTTAACTTTTAACTTTTAACTTTTAACTTTTAACTTTTAACTTTTAACTTTTAACTTTTAACTTTTAACTTTTAACTTTTAACTTTTAACTTTTAACTTTTAACTTTTAACTTTTAACTTTTAACTTTTAACTTTTAACTTTTAACTTTTAACTTTTAACTTTTAACTTTTAACTTTTAACTTTTAACTTTTAACTTTTAACTTTTAACTTTTAACTTTTAACTTTTAACTTTTAACTTTTAACTTTTAACTTTTAACTTTTAACTTTTAACTTTTAACTTTTAACTTTTAACTTTTAACTTTTAACTTTTAACTTTTAACTTTTAACTTTTAACTTTTAACTTTTAACTTTTAACTTTTAACTTTTAACTTTTAACTTTTAACTTTTAACTTTTAACTTTTAACTTTTAACTTTTAACTTTTAACTTTTAACTTTTAACTTTTAACTTTTAACTTTTAACTTTTAACTTTTAACTTTTAACTTTTAACTTTTAACTTTTAACTTTTAACTTTTAACTTTTAACTTTTAACTTTTAACTTTTAACTTTTAACTTTTAACTTTTAACTTTTAACTTTTAACTTTTAACTTTTAACTTTTAACTTTTAACTTTTAACTTTTAACTTTTAACTTTTAACTTTTAACTTTTAACTTTTAACTTTTAACTTTTAACTTTTAACTTTTAACTTTTAACTTTTAACTTTTAACTTTTAACTTTTAACTTTTAACTTTTAACTTTTAACTTTTAACTTTTAACTTTTAACTTTTAACTTTTAACTTTTAACTTTTAACTTTTAACTTTTAACTTTTAACTTTTAACTTTTAACTTTTAACTTTTAACTTTTAACTTTTAACTTTTAACTTTTAACTTTTAACTTTTAACTTTTAACTTTTAACTTTTAACTTTTAACTTTTAACTTTTAACTTTTAACTTTTAACTTTTAACTTTTAACTTTTAACTTTTAACTTTTAACTTTTAACTTTTAACTTTTAACTTTTAACTTTTAACTTTTAACTTTTAACTTTTAACTTTTAACTTTTAACTTTTAACTTTTAACTTTTAACTTTTAACTTTTAACTTTTAACTTTTAACTTTTAACTTTTAACTTTTAACTTTTAACTTTTAACTTTTAACTTTTAACTTTTAACTTTTAACTTTTAACTTTTAACTTTTAACTTTTAACTTTTAACTTTTAACTTTTAACTTTTAACTTTTAACTTTTAACTTTTAACTTTTAACTTTTAACTTTTAACTTTTAACTTTTAACTTTTAACTTTTAACTTTTAACTTTTAACTTTTAACTTTTAACTTTTAACTTTTAACTTTTAACTTTTAACTTTTAACTTTTAACTTTTAACTTTTAACTTTTAACTTTTAACTTTTAACTTTTAACTTTTAACTTTTAACTTTTAACTTTTAACTTTTAACTTTTAACTTTTAACTTTTAACTTTTAACTTTTAACTTTTAACTTTTAACTTTTAACTTTTAACTTTTAACTTTTAACTTTTAACTTTTAACTTTTAACTTTTAACTTTTAACTTTTAACTTTTAACTTTTAACTTTTAACTTTTAACTTTTAACTTTTAACTTTTAACTTTTAACTTTTAACTTTTAACTTTTAACTTTTAACTTTTAACTTTTAACTTTTAACTTTTAACTTTTAACTTTTAACTTTTAACTTTTAACTTTTAACTTTTAACTTTTAACTTTTAACTTTTAACTTTTAACTTTTAACTTTTAACTTTTAACTTTTAACTTTTAACTTTTAACTTTTAACTTTTAACTTTTAACTTTTAACTTTTAACTTTTAACTTTTAACTTTTAACTTTTAACTTTTAACTTTTAACTTTTAACTTTTAACTTTTAACTTTTAACTTTTAACTTTTAACTTTTAACTTTTAACTTTTAACTTTTAACTTTTAACTTTTAACTTTTAACTTTTAACTTTTAACTTTTAACTTTTAACTTTTAACTTTTAACTTTTAACTTTTAACTTTTAACTTTTAACTTTTAACTTTTAACTTTTAACTTTTAACTTTTAACTTTTAACTTTTAACTTTTAACTTTTAACTTTTAACTTTTAACTTTTAACTTTTAACTTTTAACTTTTAACTTTTAACTTTTAACTTTTAACTTTTAACTTTTAACTTTTAACTTTTAACTTTTAACTTTTAACTTTTAACTTTTAACTTTTAACTTTTAACTTTTAACTTTTAACTTTTAACTTTTAACTTTTAACTTTTAACTTTTAACTTTTAACTTTTAACTTTTAACTTTTAACTTTTAACTTTTAACTTTTAACTTTTAACTTTTAACTTTTAACTTTTAACTTTTAACTTTTAACTTTTAACTTTTAACTTTTAACTTTTAACTTTTAACTTTTAACTTTTAACTTTTAACTTTTAACTTTTAACTTTTAACTTTTAACTTTTAACTTTTAACTTTTAACTTTTAACTTTTAACTTTTAACTTTTAACTTTTAACTTTTAACTTTTAACTTTTAACTTTTAACTTTTAACTTTTAACTTTTAACTTTTAACTTTTAACTTTTAACTTTTAACTTTTAACTTTTAACTTTTAACTTTTAACTTTTAACTTTTAACTTTTAACTTTTAACTTTTAACTTTTAACTTTTAACTTTTAACTTTTAACTTTTAACTTTTAACTTTGTGACTCCCCTACATATTAAGATCTCCCGTGTGGCCCCGGTGACGTCACACCGCGAGAGCCCGGGAGACACTGTCAGTCCAGCGAGATGCCGAGCAGCTGTCGGACAAGCCCGCGGAGAGCCAAGTGGCGCCATCCGACGGGATCGAGCGGCGGCTCGATCGATGCAGAAGCGACGCGCACGCGCCATACGATGGATTCGGGGGCACCGCGGCGCTGCCGAGCGGGCTTGCGGAGAAAGCAAGCTCAAGGTCGGAGAAAGGCGAAAGCGAGGGAAAATCGACCTCGCTGATTGGACAGACATAGCGATAATCCCCTTGCACACGGCACCGACCGAGCACACTATTTGCGCAGAGGATAAGACCGGATAATCGTCACTAGCTTACCGACCCGGGATTGGAGGGCAAAGCAGGAACAACACGATTAGCCAATCAGAAAATTAAGAATCAGGCGACCGCACGCAGACGCGAGTCCGCCAGAAATCTGCCAAACCGACGGAGTGGGAGTCGGAAATCGGGGTATAAAGGACGGCGATTCCGGCAGTCGATTATCAGAAAACGATCTACATTATCATCGGCCAACTCCAAAGGAAAAGTGAAAAGTGAACAAAAGTGAAAAGCGAGAAAAGTGAAACAGTGCCAAAAAGGACTTATAAATTTTGTGCAACTGTGGACTTATAAAAATTGTGCCGTTCGGACTTATAAAATTTGTGCCGTTTGGACGTATAAAATTTGTGCTGTTCGGACTTAGAAAAATCTGTGCCGGAAAAGAACTTATAAAATTCGTGCCGAAAAAGAACTTATAAAATTCGTGCCGAAAAAGAACTTATAAAATTCGTGCCGAAAAAGAACTTATAAAATTCGTGCCGAAAAAGAACTTATAAAATTCGTGCCGAAAAAGGACTTATAAATTTCCGTGCCAAGTGAACTTATAAATTGTGCACCGAAAAAGGAGTTATAAAACTGAGGACAATTTGGACTTATAAATCCGTGCTGATTTGAATTTGTGAAAATTGTGCTGGCCCGAACTTATAAAAATCGGGGACGATTTAGACTTATAAAATTTGCGACACTTTTCATATAACTCTCGTGCCAAGGGGACATATAATCAAGGTGTAAAGTCGGACTTAGACATTGGTGCCGAGTGGGAACTTAGGACAGTCCGAGTGTGCAAGACTGACTAAGACTCGCAAGTGACGTGAGCCACTGAAAGGGTCAATTGGAGCGAGCGGTAAAGTGACCAAAGTGACCGGTCAGGACGCTGCAAGGTCGGATCAGACGCATTTTACGACTCCAAGGATCCGAAAAAGTCATGTCCAGGGTTTAGTTCACTTCCCCTGAAGGCTCCTAGACCATCAAAATCAGGTAAAAACGCCCAAGTCACAAATTAACGCCAATTGCAAATCACGAGGCGAGCGAGCTGTCACAGGCGATCGCCGTGCCGTGACGTCACCGCGAGACAGCCGAGCACAGCGACCAGCTGGACTTCGCGTCGCCTAAGAAGCTGCCCGCGCATGCGTGGTGCGGTTCACGCGGAATAAATATCTCTCGATTAAAATATCTCCTTGAAGCTATAAAACAAAGCACTAAATAGAGACAATAAGTGAATGAGAAACAAGTTCTTGAATGGAATTAATATTCATTGTTCAGTCTTTTGGTTCTGCAGGAACCATTTTTGTAATTGCTCGGAATATAGATATAAGCGGAGAATATTCCGAGTTAAGAAGGAACCGAAAAAGGGTTAATAAAGATTTCAGTCTGTAAATAGAACAATAAAGTGAGTTATTTAAACGTCAAACTTGTCTCTGACACGCCAGCCCAGAATTCCTTCACGCTCGAGTCCCCGAATCCGTCCGTTTGAGTGCCCTTCTCGCAGACGGAGGCGCATAAATACGGAAATTATTGTACAAGGAATCTGCTCCTGTTACATTTGGCGCCCAACGTGGGGCTCGAAAAAAAAAGGAATTGGTTGTGTCAGCGCACTAAATAAATAACAAATTAATTCAAATCAAAAGTAATTTCAAGTAAATTAATATTGCAAAATGTCGAAAAAATCAATAGCCCAGGAGAGACGCGAGCTCGAACTAATGGAAAAAGAAGAAGAGACCCACAGGCGGGAGCGTGAGCGCTGCGATAAGCTGAGAGCGCAGCACGCCGCCGAAGACGCGCAACAAGAAATACCAGAGGTCAGTCTGGAAGACGAGACTCCGGGAGACACGGCGGACTCGCACGGAGACAGCACGATCGACATGGATATCACCAACCATTCTCTCGCCTGGGAATCAACGACGGCAGACGAGCTGATCAGTGGGGGAGACATCCGAAAACAAAAGGAGATGAATCGATTGTCGATCATCCCCCCAGCGAGCGATGCGGACGCTAGGTCAACCGAACGCGAAAAGGAAAAGCGTGCGGAGTCCCAGAACCCCGCAGAAGTCGAAGATGACAGCAACAGGGCGATTCTCCAGGCGATTAACCAAATGAAGGCCGAACACAAAAAAGAGTTCGAAAAAATGAACAACACTCAGGCAAACCTGGAGTTGGCGTGCATTAAGCGAACTAAGGAATCGCAGCAACTGCTGCTAACAGGATTCTCGAGAGCGATAAGCGAGAGCGAGGCGGAATTGGAGCAAAAAATTGCGTCGATGCGAGAAGCTATCCGCGAAGAGCAACGGCCTATAAACCTTCACACCCAAGAGCAATTGGCGGCACACGACGTAACAGTCGTTAAATTAATCGATCGGCTCGAGGGCGTCACAAAGGTCTCGAAAAGGGCCCTCCAGACTGCAGAGGAGAACGCGAAGAGAATCCGGGAGTACGCGGCGATGGCAAACCGAACCGCATCGCAATCGGCGCTAAGTACAACCATGTTCGGAGGGTTAAACGCGAGTAAAGCCTACGTGGCCTCGAAAAAGTTACCGACGTTCAAGGGCGATGGAGTGGAACGACCGATGCAATATTTAAAAACGCTAAAGGACCATTTCAGCGCCATCGAGCCCGAGGGCGCAGAATTTCGATGTATGATGGGCGAAGCGATGGTAGAAACGGCCCGTGATTGGTGGCACTTGGTCTCACCTGAGGTCGAAAATATTGCACAATTCGAGGAAGCTTTTCGAGCACGATACTGGGGTCGCGAACTCCAAGACAAAGTGAAGCGTCACCTCGAATATGGTACCTACTTTGTCGAGGGACAGCGCCTCACAAAGGCAGAATACGCGACGCGAGTGATCGGAAATGTTCGAGATTTGAGCGAACCGATGAGCGACCAGGAGACGATCCGCCGACTTGCGAAACATTTCGACGAAAACATAAGAACAGCGATCCTCGTCCGAAACGTTAATCGGGTGAGTGAACTTATAGAATTACTCGAGAGCAACGACCTCGGCGGAACGGTCAACGCGAGTCGCGGAAATGACCGGCAAGGCAACAATGGGTATAGTCCAAGCCGAGGAAACGGTCGGGGAAATGGGGGAGGACCACGTCCTTGGCAGCATCGAGGTGGCCAACAGGGCCAGTGGTCGAACGTCACTGTCGGCCAACTACAAGGGCCGCCCCAAATTTCCAATCCGTGGCAAGGACCACCGATCGCGGCGGCGACTCCGAATTTTTCGGTACCGCCACCATTTTACCCCGTGACGCCGCCACAAGCCCCGGCACCGACGACGCAACCGGGACCCGGAATAAATACGAACTTCCCAGGCACGAGCCAGGGAAACGCGTAAACGTTGCGTCCGTAAGGAACAGCGGAAATCCACGAGGCGCAACGGTGACGAAAAAGTATGAAGAAGAGAGAAAGAGAGAAGAACGGAAAGAAGAAGAGAAGAAGAAAGAAGAACAGAAGAGAAAAGAAGCAGAGAAGAAGAGAGGAGAAGAAAAGAAAAAACGAGAAGAAGAAAAGAAGAAAGAAGAAGAAAAGAAGAAAGAAGAAGAAAAGAAGAAAGAAGAGGAAAAGAAGAAAGAAGAAGACAAACGGAAGGACAAGAAATTAATGGAAGAAAAAGACAGGAAAGCAGAAGAAAGAAAAAGGCGAAAAGACGAACTCTGGCAAAAGCGACAGGAAAAAAGAGAGAGAGAAAGAGAGGCAGCGAGAAACTCGAGGGAAGAAGCGACGAACTCCGAGGTAATGACGGCCCGTAATGTCGAATCGTCGGAAGAACGAGAAGGGGTAACGAAGAACGGGGGAGAGACCAATCCTAAGAAGGTGGAGAAAAAGGGCGGACTAGATCAGGAGGAGATCAGTGCCGCGGAGGGAGGTAGGATGGAGTGTCAACCCAAATTCGAGCCCACATCGGTTTCGGTGCCGACAACGACGAAGGGCAAAATCGTCATCGCTAACGGGCAAGGTGCAATTCCCAAGAGAATCGAAAGAAGAGTCCGAACGATTTTTGAAAGTCCGCAAGAGTACCTCCTCGATATGCCACAGCCAGGAGAGGGCGTGATTTACGACGAAACACGACCAATGTGCCCGGAGGTACCGATCGGCCTCGAAGGGGCATTGGCCAGTGCATTAGTCGATAGCGGAAGCGAGGTCTCCTGCATTTCTGAAGAGTTTTACTCACAGAATTTGGAGGCCTTTAAAAATTGTCCAACTCTACCTGTAACGTCGATAAATGTCGTGGGAGCGTTTGGGGGAGGTTCAGGGAGGATCAAGCAGCAAGTGATGGCCACGGCGAAAGTGTACGACTCAGAGGGAGACGTTACGCTGTTGGTGGTCCCGAAGCTGCAAGGATCCGTCCTCCTCGGTATCGACGGGATGGACAGGCTCGGAGTCTATGTCGATACGCATAGAAAGGTGATAAAAGTAAGAGAGAAAATCGTCGGACGCCTCGTGGGAGGATACTGGCAGATGGAGGAAAGCCCATGCAGTATACCCGAGGAGGACAAGAAAATGGGGGAGAGTAGAGCGATGCTCGCTCGAGCCGAAGGCACTTGTGAAGAAGAAGAACCGGAAGTCGAAGTCACGAGACACGTTATGAGTGGAGAAATACGAGATCCCGCCTCAGAGTGTCTTCGTGAATCAGAAGTCGATGAAAAGCTTCGAGAATGCGCCGACGTCGACATCGAGACTCGGCGAAGCTTCAAGGAATTGGTCTACGAATATCGAGACATATTTCGGAAACGACCAGGGCGGATGCAAGCATACGAACATCGGCTTATCCTGAAGGATGAAAAACCATTCGTATCTCGCTCATACCCGGTTCCTATGGCGTACCGAGGAAAGGTAACGGACGAGATTAATAAAATGCTCGCTCAAGGGGTTATTCAAAGGTCAACCAGTACCTATATTAACCCTTTGGTAACCGTTATCAAGACTAACGGAGACGTCAGGTTGTGTCTCGATGCACGACTACTGAATGAGCATCTCGAAGGCGATTACGACTCGGCACTACCAACGGAAGAGATTTTCCAGAAATGTGGAGGCGCGCAGGTCATGTCGACCTTGGATCTGACCAGCAGCTTCTGGCAGATCCCTTTACATCCGGATTCGCGTAAATACACGGCGTTTCGACACGAAAATAAATGCTATGAATTTACGGTGACGCCTTTCGGTCTAAAAACAAGTACCGCGGCGCTTGTTCGGGGACTGGACATCGTCCTTCGAAACACCGGAGATTTTATAGTAAATTTCGTGGATGATTTGCTAGTGGTGTCGGCAGATACTCAACAACACCTGCAACATCTCCGAAAATTATTTTCGAGAATCCGTGAGCATGGAATGACTCTAAAAATGGAAAAATCTCATTTCTTTAGAAATGAAGTGAATTTTCTCGGGCACATAGTAACGACGAAGGGGATACTGCCGCAGCCAGACAAGGTGAAATCGATTAAAGAATTTCCCCGTCCCCGTAATATAAAACAGCTGAGGGGATTTCTCGGACTAGTAAATTTCTATACGAAATTTACGAGTAGACACGCTGAGGAAACTGTCCCTTTGTTAGAGCTGTTGAAAAAGGGAACAAGCTGGAAATGGACAGATATCCATGAAATGGCTTTCGGAAGAGTGAAACAGCTGTTTTGTGAGTCGGTGGTACTAGAACACCCCGATGTAACGAAGCCGTATACCTTGACGACGGACGCAAGTGACTATGCGCTTGGCGCGACCTTGTCACAAACCAACGAAAAGGGCGAAGTCGGAGTGATCTCATTCGCCAGTCGAACTCTCAAGGGGGCTGAAGTTGGTTACACCACGTCGGAAAAAGAATTACTCGCTATCGTGTGGGCTCTCCAAAAATTCCAAAGTTATCTTAAGGGAGCAAAGATAACGATCATCACCGACCATAAAGCGCTGGTGTTTCTGAAAACGTGCCGATTTACGAGTGACAGGCTTTTGAGATGGGCGCTCTTGTTGCAAGGATATGATTTAACGGTAGAACATAGGCCGGGAAAATCTAATCAAGTGGCCGATACGCTAAGCCGACTCCGCGAACATACTTACGAGACCGATGGAACAGCGCCCGGAAAAATCATAATCGCAGCACTCGCGCAAAAACCTTCGAAGTCATTATCACAAAAAATGAGGACGATCGGTAATCTCCAGAGAAAGCAAGAGGATTTGAACGCCATTATTACTCTGTTAGAAGATGAAAAAGACACGGAGAACCATCCGAAAAATTACCGACTCAGCGAAGGGGTTCTGCAACGAGCTGCGAAGACGGGACAATGGAAGGTGGCGTTGCCGGAAGAAATAAAAGAAATCCTTGTCGAGGAGTGCCACGTCATGTACGGACATGTCGGCGCCACAAAGGTATTTCAGATGTTGAACGAGGATTTCGCCTATCCTCGGTTTGCGAAAAGCATCCGGCACCAGCTCGCTACCTGTGACACGTGTCAGCGAACAAAATGTGCGGTGCAAAATAGTTATGCAAATATGCAAACTATCGTACCCGAAGGGCCGGGAGATTTACTCTCCATCGATTTTTACGGCCCATTACCGATGTCAACCGGGGGAGTGCGCCATATTTTGGTAACGCTGGACGCGTTTACAAAGTTCGTCACTTTGTATAGGATGCGAAAGGCAAACACCAAAACGGTAATTAAAAAGCTCAGCACGGACTATATTCCGAAGTACGGAAAACCGAAGAGGATCCAATTTGATCATGGAACGCAGTTCACCGCAAAGGCATGGAAAAAATGGCTGGAGGACGAGGAGATACAAGGAGTATTTTCGTCGATTCGGCACCCGCAAGGAAATATCGTTGAACGAGTAAATCGAGAGCTCGGACGATTTTTCCGCACCTTGCTAACCGACCGACATACGGCATGGGCACGGTGGGTGCCGATTATACAAGATTGCATAAATGACTCGCCCCATGATACAACGGAATATACGCCTAGGGAACTACAGACGAAGAAACCACCGCATCGTCCATGGAAAAATTGGATACCCGCGCTGAGGGAGAAAGCCGAGGAAATGGTCGAGTACGCGAGAAAACTCGAAATCGTACAACAGCGGATATTACGAAAAGGCAGGAGAAGAGCCGAGAAGTTCGACGAGTGCCACCGCCTGACAACCTACGAGGAAGGCGATATGGTTCTCGTTAAGGCATTGAATGTATCGAATCAAAACGACCAAGTCGCCGCGAAGTTCATGCCGCTATACGAAGGACCATATCGAATCGGACGGTGCGTAGGACTCGCGACTTATATTCTCGAGGACCCAGTAACAAAGAAACTGCGTGGAAAATTCCACTCGAGCCTGATGAAACGCTATCATCAAAAGGCGAGTGCGAAGATTACTGAAAATGCCAAGGACTCCGAATAGCCCGAGAACGAAGGGGGGAGAATAGGAATAAGACTAGAATAAGATAGAATTAAGAATAAGACAATAGCAACAGGAGAATAAGAAATTAAGAAAGCTAAACGAAAAACATAAATAAAAATAAGTCGAGATTATAAGTAAGAGTGGAATAGAAAAATAATTAAGAACAGAATAAAAACATAAGCACAAAATAGAATTACGAGAAGAATTAAGACGCGGACAAGTTAGAATTAAGAGGAAGTAAGAAAAGAATTAGGAATAAAGCAAGAAAATCTAAATAGAATTAAGAGTAAGAAAATAAGAATGAAAGAAAATAGAATGAAATAAATCAAAATAGAATAAGATAAAATTAAGCATAGATCGGAAGGAGTTAAGAATAGAGTAAGATAGACGAAGAAATCGATTAAGAAAAAGAAAGGGTTAGAGAATAAGGGTTAGGGATAAGGAAAAGAGTGATAGCCGGAAATCAACCAAAAACATAGTAAAAAAAAAAATAAAAAATAAGTAAGAGAAAAATTAAGAGAATAATTAATAACAGTAAAAGAAATATTAAGTACTAAGAATCGAGTAAGAGGACTAAGAGTAGAGTAGTGAAATCGGTAAAGACAAATTTAAGAATATAATTAAAGATAGGATAGGAAACCACGAAAAATAAGAATAATAATCAAGAAAGAAGTAAGAATAGAGTAAGATAGAATAAGAAAGAATCAAAGATAGATTAAGATATAATTAAGAATAGGAGGGATAATACAAGATAGAATTAAGAATAAATAAGATAAACAAAATAAATAAATAAACAAGATAAATAAAATAAAACGAAGAGAAATTCAGCATCAGGGATAGTGTTGGGAATCCGTCATGAGATTCAGAAAAATAGATGGAAGAATAGTACAGTAAGACATCGGTCCCGGAATAAATCGCGAGAGTGATAAGAGTAGCGCACCGGCAACAACATACGCTGAGACATCGCAACGCCGAGACAAGCAGCGGGCCAGCGGACCACGGTGCTCTCTCCGGCGGGACAACGGATGGCGAAGGAGTCGAGCGCGGCGAAGCACCAAAATCAAAACAAAGGATTAAGTCGGGGAACCGAGAAGCTCGCCACGATCGACTCCTGAACAGAGATGACCAGCAGAATTGCCAGAAACCGAAGCATTATACCGGGAAGCGATGACGATCTCGACGATGGAATAATAATAACCGTGCGGAATCCCCCAAGACAATCATCGATGTCTGGTGTATCGAAACTCGCGTCGACAACACAAAACGGGGGAGGGGGTAGAAGTGAAGATTTCACGAGGAAGCAAGCAATTGTAATAGCGGACGGAGACAGTACGAAAGTGATAGGCGAAAGAAACGGTAAAAGCGACAGGCGACAGAGTGCAGAAGAGAATAGCGAAAGGAGAAGAAAAGTAAGGAGAGAAAAAGGACGGAAAGAAGAGATGGAGAAGCGGAAAAAGGAGTAGCGAAGAGAAGAGGTGAGGGAGAGAAAAATTAAATTGAATAAAATAAAAGAGAAGAAAATAAATTAGGATAAAATAAGATCGAATAAATTAGAATAGAATAAATGAAAGCGAATAAAATTAAATAGGATAGATTAAATTAAAACAAGAATAGGATAAAATAATTTGGGAGAAAATAAAATTAAACTAAAATAAAATAAAATTGAAAACCCCCGAAACAGAAAAGAAAAAAGGAAAACGCAATGGCAACATTCCGGAACTTCCCGGCGAGGAACCTCGAGGGAACCTACAAAGGAGTGGAGGTCCTCACAGCATCAACCCCGAGCAGGATTTACGTCCACCTGCCAGACCCGGAAGGGAAACGGGCGAGGCTCCTCGCCTACTACGCAAGCACGACAACCGACCACCCAGAAGTGCGGAGGGTACAAGAGGACGAGATGTACCCGGGCGCCCCCGTTTACGTCAGCCATATCCGGCGTTTCTACCGGGGCGTGGTCACCGGCAATCGCGACCAGGACGGTGACATTCCGGTCTGGCTGGGCGATTGGGCCCTGGAGCTAAACGCCAGACCGGAAGAATTGTTCACCGTCCCCTGGGAGCATAGAAGCGTGGGCTTTCAAGCCATCGCCTGCGGCCTGCACGCCACACGCCCAAGGGGGGGAGAGCAGTGGTCGGCTGAAGCCTGCCAATACGTGCGAGATGCCCTAGAGTATCAGTACTGGGATCTCCACGTATTGGACAAGGAGACGGGGACCGACGCTGTCTGGGTAATGTTGGAGGCCCCGGACAACGACGAGGAGCCCATTCGAGACCGGATCATACGGGAGGGGCACGGACAATGGGGTCCAAACCCCAGAATGTTTGACTGGGGAGAGGACGGCGGCCGGCTCTGCCTCCGTCCGGAGAGAATCGAGGAGGAGGACGAGAACGAGGAGGAGGACGAGAACGAGGCGGAGGACGAGAACGAGGAGATGGATATGGTGGTGGAGGACGACGAGAACGATGAAGACGACGACGACTGGGAAAACGAGGAGAACGAACACCGACAAATACGAAGACATGGAAATTAGAAAAAAAAAAGAGAAAAACACAAAAACATAAAAATAAAAACAAACAAATGTACAGATAAATAAAGAAAAAGCACAAAAAAAAAAAAAAAAAAAAAAAAAACTCTTTTATTTAGTTAATAAAAAAAATAAAAAATAAAATCTATAGATAGGAAATACATAGACAAATAAGTAAACAAAAGAAGGAATAAAGAGGAAGAGATAGGAAGAAAGGGAAATAAATGGAAATAAAAATCGTACAAAAATAAATCAGGAGGAAATAAAAACAGAAGAAAGAATAAGAAGAAAGAATAAGAAGAAAAAGACATGACTGTTGGGACCCGAGACGAGTCCCAACAGTAATGTGGGGGAGAATGTGACTCCCCTACATATTAAGATCTCCCGTGTGGCCCCGGTGACGTCACACCGCGAGAGCCCGGGAGACACTGTCAGTCCAGCGAGATGCCGAGCAGCTGTCGGACAAGCCCGCGGAGAGCCAAGTGGCGCCATCCGACGGGATCGAGCGGCGGCTCGATCGATGCAGAAGCGACGCGCACGCGCCATACGATGGATTCGGGGGCACCGCGGCGCTGCCGAGCGGGCTTGCGGAGAAAGCAAGCTCAAGGTCGGAGAAAGGCGAAAGCGAGGGAAAATCGACCTCGCTGATTGGACAGACATGGCGATAATCCCCTTGCACACGGCACCGACCGAGCACACTATTTGCGCAGAGGATAAGACCGGATAATCGTCACTAGCTTACCGACCCGGGATTGGAGGGCAAAGCAGGAACAACACGATTAGCCAATCAGAAAATTAAGAATCAGGCGACCGCACGCAGACGCGAGTCCGCCAGAAATCTGCCAAACCGACGGAGTGGGAGTCGGAAATCGGGGTATAAAGGACGGCGATTCCGGCAGTCGATTATCAGAAAACGATCTACATTATCATCGGCCAACTCCAAAGGAAAAGTGAAAAGTGAACAAAAGTGAAAAGCGAGAAAAGTGAAACAGTGCCAAAAAGGACTTATAAATTTTGTGCAACTGTGGACTTATAAAAATTGTGCCGTTCGGACTTATAAAATTTGTGCCGTTCGGACGTATAAAATTTGTGCTGTTCGGACTTAGAAAAATCTGTGCCGGAAAAGAACTTATAAAATTCGTGCCGAAAAAGAACTTATAAAATTCGTGCCGAAAAAGGACTTATAAATTTCCGTGCCAAGTGAACTTATAAATTGTGCACCGAAAAAGGAGTTATAAAACTGAGGACAATTTGGACTTATAAATCCGTGCTGATTTGAATTTGTGAAAATTGTGCTGGCCCGAACTTATAAAAATCGGGGACGATTTAGACTTATAAAATTTGCGACACTTTTCATATAACTCTCGTGCCAAGGGGACATATAATCAAGGTGTAAAGTCGGACTTAGACATTGGTGCCGAGTGGGAACTTAGGACAGTCCGAGTGTGCAAGACTGACTAAGACTCGCAAGTGACGTGAGCCACTGAAAGGGTCAATTGGAGCGAGCGGTAAAGTGACCAAAGTGACCGGTCAGGACGCTGCAAGGTCGGATCAGACGCATTTTACGACTCCAAGGATCCGAAAAAGTCATGTCCAGGGTTTAGTTCACTTCCCCTGAAGGCTCCTAGACCATCAAAATCAGGTAAAAACGCCCAAGTCACAAATTAACGCCAATTGCAAATCACGAGGCGAGCGAGCTGTCACAGGCGATCGCCGTGCCGTGACGTCACCGCGAGACAGCCGAGCACAGCGACCAGCTGGACTTCGCGTCGCCTGAGAAGCTGCCCGCGCATGCGTGGTGCGGTTCACGCGGAATAAATATCTCTCGATTAAAATATCTCCTTGAAGCTATAAAACAAAGCACTAAATAGAGACAATAAGTGAATGAGAAACAAGTTCTTGAATGGAATTAATATTCATTGTTCAGTCTTTTGGTTCTGCAGGAACCATTTTTGTAATTGCTCCGAATATAGATATAAGCGGAGAATATTCCGAGTTAAGAAGGAACCGAAAAAGGGTTAATAAAGATTTCAGTCTGTAAATAGAACAATAAAGCGAGTTATTTAAACGTCAAACTTGTCTCTGACACGCCAGCCCAGAATTCCTTCACGCTCGAGTCCCCGAATCCGTCCGTTTGAGTGCCCTTCTCGCAGACGGAGGCGCATAAATACGGAAATTATTGTACAAGGAATCTGCTCCTGTTACAACTTTTAACTTTTAACTTTTAACTTTTAACTTTTAACTTTTAACTTTTAACTTTTAACTTTTAACTTTTAACTTTTAACTTTTAACTTTTAACTTTTAACTTTTAACTTTTAACTTTTAACTTTTAACTTTTAACTTTTAACTTTTAACTTTTAACTTTTAACTTTTAACTTTTAACTTTTAACTTTTAACTTTTAACTTTTAACTTTTAACTTTTAACTTTTAACTTTTAACTTTTAACTTTTAACTTTTAACTTTTAACTTTTAACTTTTAACTTTTAACTTTTAACTTTTAACTTTTAACTTTTAACTTTTAACTTTTAACTTTTAACTTTTAACTTTTAACTTTTAACTTTTAACTTTTAACTTTTAACTTTTAACTTTTAACTTTTAACTTTTAACTTTTAACTTTTAACTTTTAACTTTTAACTTTTAACTTTTAACTTTTAACTTTTAACTTTTAACTTTTAACTTTTAACTTTTAACTTTTAACTTTTAACTTTTAACTTTTAACTTTTAACTTTTAACTTTTAACTTTTAACTTTTAACTTTTAACTTTTAACTTTTAACTTTTAACTTTTAACTTTTAACTTTTAACTTTTAACTTTTAACTTTTAACTTTTAACTTTTAACTTTTAACTTTTAACTTTTAACTTTTAACTTTTAACTTTTAACTTTTAACTTTTAACTTTTAACTTTTAACTTTTAACTTTTAACTTTTAACTTTTAACTTTTAACTTTTAACTTTTAACTTTTAACTTTTAACTTTTAACTTTTAACTTTTAACTTTTAACTTTTAACTTTTAACTTTTAACTTTTAACTTTTAACTTTTAACTTTTAACTTTTAACTTTTAACTTTTAACTTTTAACTTTTAACTTTTAACTTTTAACTTTTAACTTTTAACTTTTAACTTTTAACTTTTAACTTTTAACTTTTAACTTTTAACTTTTAACTTTTAACTTTTAACTTTTAACTTTTAACTTTTAACTTTTAACTTTTAACTTTTAACTTTTAACTTTTAACTTTTAACTTTTAACTTTTAACTTTTAACTTTTAACTTTTAACTTTTAACTTTTAACTTTTAACTTTTAACTTTTAACTTTTAACTTTTAACTTTTAACTTTTAACTTTTAACTTTTAACTTTTAACTTTTAACTTTTAACTTTTAACTTTTAACTTTTAACTTTTAACTTTTAACTTTTAACTTTTAACTTTTAACTTTTAACTTTTAACTTTTAACTTTTAACTTTTAACTTTTAACTTTTAACTTTTAACTTTTAACTTTTAACTTTTAACTTTTAACTTTTAACTTTTAACTTTTAACTTTTAACTTTTAACTTTTAACTTTTAACTTTTAACTTTTAACTTTTAACTTTTAACTTTTAACTTTTAACTTTTAACTTTTAACTTTTAACTTTTAACTTTTAACTTTTAACTTTTAACTTTTAACTTTTAACTTTTAACTTTTAACTTTTAACTTTTAACTTTTAACTTTTAACTTTTAACTTTTAACTTTTAACTTTTAACTTTTAACTTTTAACTTTTAACTTTTAACTTTTAACTTTTAACTTTTAACTTTTAACTTTTAACTTTTAACTTTTAACTTTTAACTTTTAACTTTTAACTTTTAACTTTTAACTTTTAACTTTTAACTTTTAACTTTTAACTTTTAACTTTTAACTTTTAACTTTTAACTTTTAACTTTTAACTTTTAACTTTTAACTTTTAACTTTTAACTTTTAACTTTTAACTTTTAACTTTTAACTTTTAACTTTTAACTTTTAACTTTTAACTTTTAACTTTTAACTTTTAACTTTTAACTTTTAACTTTTAACTTTTAACTTTTAACTTTTAACTTTTAACTTTTAACTTTTAACTTTTAACTTTTAACTTTTAACTTTTAACTTTTAACTTTTAACTTTTAACTTTTAACTTTTAACTTTTAACTTTTAACTTTTAACTTTTAACTTTTAACTTTTAACTTTTAACTTTTAACTTTTAACTTTTAACTTTTAACTTTTAACTTTTAACTTTTAACTTTTAACTTTTAACTTTTAACTTTTAACTTTTAACTTTTAACTTTTAACTTTTAACTTTTAACTTTTAACTTTTAACTTTTAACTTTTAACTTTTAACTTTTAACTTTTAACTTTTAACTTTTAACTTTTAACTTTTAACTTTTAACTTTTAACTTTTAACTTTTAACTTTTAACTTTTAACTTTTAACTTTTAACTTTTAACTTTTAACTTTTAACTTTTAACTTTTAACTTTTAACTTTTAACTTTTAACTTTTAACTTTTAACTTTTAACTTTTAACTTTTAACTTTTAACTTTTAACTTTTAACTTTTAACTTTTAACTTTTAACTTTTAACTTTTAACTTTTAACTTTTAACTTTTAACTTTTAACTTTTAACTTTTAACTTTTAACTTTTAACTTTTAACTTTTAACTTTTAACTTTTAACTTTTAACTTTTAACTTTTAACTTTTAACTTTTAACTTTTAACTTTTAACTTTTAACTTTTAACTTTTAACTTTTAACTTTTAACTTTTAACTTTTAACTTTTAACTTTTAACTTTTAACTTTTAACTTTTAACTTTTAACTTTTAACTTTTAACTTTTAACTTTTAACTTTTAACTTTTAACTTTTAACTTTTAACTTTTAACTTTTAACTTTTAACTTTTAACTTTTAACTTTTAACTTTTAACTTTTAACTTTTAACTTTTAACTTTTAACTTTTAACTTTTAACTTTTAACTTTTAACTTTTAACTTTTAACTTTTAACTTTTAACTTTTAACTTTTAACTTTTAACTTTTAACTTTTAACTTTTAACTTTTAACTTTTAACTTTTAACTTTTAACTTTTAACTTTTAACTTTTAACTTTTAACTTTTAACTTTTAACTTTTAACTTTTAACTTTTAACTTTTAACTTTTAACTTTTAACTTTTAACTTTTAACTTTTAACTTTTAACTTTTAACTTTTAACTTTTAACTTTTAACTTTTAACTTTTAACTTTTAACTTTTAACTTTTAACTTTTAACTTTTAACTTTTAACTTTTAACTTTTAACTTTTAACTTTTAACTTTTAACTTTTAACTTTTAACTTTTAACTTTTAACTTTTAACTTTTAACTTTTAACTTTTAACTTTTAACTTTTAACTTTTAACTTTTAACTTTTAACTTTTAACTTTTAACTTTTAACTTTTAACTTTTAACTTTTAACTTTTAACTTTTAACTTTTAACTTTTAACTTTTAACTTTTAACTTTTAACTTTTAACTTTTAACTTTTAACTTTTAACTTTTAACTTTTAACTTTTAACTTTTAACTTTTAACTTTTAACTTTTAACTTTTAACTTTTAACTTTTAACTTTTAACTTTTAACTTTTAACTTTTAACTTTTAACTTTTAACTTTTAACTTTTAACTTTTAACTTTTAACTTTTAACTTTTAACTTTTAACTTTTAACTTTTAACTTTTAACTTTTAACTTTTAACTTTTAACTTTTAACTTTTAACTTTTAACTTTTAACTTTTAACTTTTAACTTTTAACTTTTAACTTTTAACTTTTAACTTTTAACTTTTAACTTTTAACTTTTAACTTTTAACTTTTAACTTTTAACTTTTAACTTTTAACTTTTAACTTTTAACTTTTAACTTTTAACTTTTAACTTTTAACTTTTAACTTTTAACTTTTAACTTTTAACTTTTAACTTTTAACTTTTAACTTTTAACTTTTAACTTTTAACTTTTAACTTTTAACTTTTAACTTTTAACTTTTAACTTTTAACTTTTAACTTTTAACTTTTAACTTTTAACTTTTAACTTTTAACTTTTAACTTTTAACTTTTAACTTTTAACTTTTAACTTTTAACTTTTAACTTTTAACTTTTAACTTTTAACTTTTAACTTTTAACTTTTAACTTTTAACTTTTAACTTTTAACTTTTAACTTTTAACTTTTAACTTTTAACTTTTAACTTTTAACTTTTAACTTTTAACTTTTAACTTTTAACTTTTAACTTTTAACTTTTAACTTTTAACTTTTAACTTTTAACTTTTAACTTTTAACTTTTAACTTTTAACTTTTAACTTTTAACTTTTAACTTTTAACTTTTAACTTTTAACTTTTAACTTTTAACTTTTAACTTTTAACTTTTAACTTTTAACTTTTAACTTTTAACTTTTAACTTTTAACTTTTAACTTTTAACTTTTAACTTTTAACTTTTAACTTTTAACTTTTAACTTTTAACTTTTAACTTTTAACTTTTAACTTTTAACTTTTAACTTTTAACTTTTAACTTTTAACTTTTAACTTTTAACTTTTAACTTTTAACTTTTAACTTTTAACTTTTAACTTTTAACTTTTAACTTTTAACTTTTAACTTTTAACTTTTAACTTTTAACTTTTAACTTTTAACTTTTAACTTTTAACTTTTAACTTTTAACTTTTAACTTTTAACTTTTAACTTTTAACTTTTAACTTTTAACTTTTAACTTTTAACTTTTAACTTTTAACTTTTAACTTTTAACTTTTAACTTTTAACTTTTAACTTTTAACTTTTAACTTTTAACTTTTAACTTTTAACTTTTAACTTTTAACTTTTAACTTTTAACTTTTAACTTTTAACTTTTAACTTTTAACTTTTAACTTTTAACTTTTAACTTTTAACTTTTAACTTTTAACTTTTAACACGTACCTTCGTTTTCCCATGGGATATCGTGGGCCTCTGCGATAGCCCGCGCATCATTCAATCTCGCAGTAGCCTCCTGCAACGCTCGTTCGGCCTCCCGTACAGCGACGGCTGCAGCGTTTCGCGCTGCTCCCTCATTTCGAAGGACTTCTGTAATTAGTAATGCATATGTTTAATAATTAGTTACGGAATTACACAACCTAACACGAATTAAAACAACAAACACTTGAACTACACTTACCAAGCCGTGCAACCTCGTCGCGGAGTGTTGCAGCATCCCGCGAATTTTTATACGAGGATCCGTTGACAGCCTGGCACACTATCTTCAGCACCTCATAGCTTTCACTAAATTTACCCTCGTTATACATTTTAATAATCTGGGCCGTAGTTAGATGGTCCAGGAAGCATTTGACCCGTCTTATCAAAGCCGGACCTCGAATACACTTTAACAGTCGCTCTGTAGATTTCACCAGCAACCTCTCCACTGCTCGCGTAGGGTTGACTGCCAAAACTGTCACGATCGCACTAATAATTGCACGTACAATTGCGTCAGACATTTCAATAGATATTTCGTTCACTGGAAACAGACTAACAAAAATTACACAAAACACTACGACGACAGAATGAACACTGAAGATGCGTGACGCTTGCACCGGTGAACGAAACAGAATAGTTTTCCGCGGAAACACTTAGACTTATAGTTTTTTCTCTTGACCAGCAACCCCTTCCACTGTACAAATTCGGGGTGATCATTGGTTGGTCAAAGAATTTCTTTATTTTGTAGATTAGAAAAAATGACGCCCACCACGGTCTTCTACCCTAAAAACCCCCGTGACTCGAGGCAAAAATTGTTCGAGTAAAGGCTATAAAATTGCTATTGTTCCAGGTAGCTTACGTCCCAGTGCGGCCAGTACGCTTTATGGGTTTTATTACAGCTACGCGTCATCATATTATAGTCAGCTGCCCTATCCTAACTGCTATAAAGTCTATAGCTACATTGTGATTGAGTTTTTCGCGCATTTTTACTTTTATTTCGTCGTTGTACATATTTGTCCTTGTCTCTTAGTGTTTAACCAGCGAATAGCTATTGAACCTGGAAATTTCCGTCTTATTTTAAGAATATGTAGAGTGCACAAGCTGGGATACACCAATCATGAGATACGCTACGTCGCATCGGAAGATGCTTCACAAAATTACCACGTCACGGGGTGGTCTGCGCAGCTCTCGAGTCCCAACCCCCGCGACGCTCACCCCCACTCAAGTTAGCATCTTTGAGGCGTGTCTTCACCCCTTCTCCTCTGAAAAATTGCATCAACACAGCTCTAGCTAACGTCTTGATCTCGAGTCATTACGTCTTCGGTGCTTGAAGAGTTCAGGCTTCCGCTCAGATATCATCCAAAACATACTAAAAAAAAAAATAAAATGGAAAATTTTACTAACGCTGTAAAGGAGGCCCGGAAAAAAATATTGACGTCAAAGCCCGAGGCGAAGTGAGTTCGTGAAGAAGACAATACGCTTGACCCTGTAATTGGCTGGCAACCCTTGAGCAAGGCAATGTTATTATCCACAACATACAGCCTGAATACCTCGGATAGTAAAATGGTCACGGTGGGACTTGAGCTAGTAAACGGACACGACTTCGAGGTGGCAATAAAATTCTCCGGCCGTCATGCGGCAGGGATTTCCCTCAACGTCGTCGAGTGGCATCACCTCTGCGAGCGGATGGCAATTATCACCCCGTGGTTCAATGCAGAAAAAGGCTCTACCAACGATCGAACTCCGAATATGAACCCGCTTGGCCGCCAGAAAATAAGTTTTACGACGACTTACAACGAAAAAGCTATTTTGTTGGAAATAAAAGACTCAACGAAGAAAAACTTTGGTGCCGAAGAAACACAGTATCAGAGGAACAAAAGACCCAAGAATACGTACCCCGTTGGTATTCTCTTCCAAAAAACGACGTACGAGGGACGCGTGATGCTGAGTAAATGCATATATCATAGAATTCGTTTACTTAAAGACGAACTCGAGCTTGTGCGAGATATCAGAGATATTATTATTGAGGAAATTAGTTTTGAGAGTACGGTACAGGAATGGCATAATGCTTCAAGAGAAAAAGTCTCGTCAATCGCGTTCAAATATATGATGGATGAACGCATAACTTTTGCCCTGAAAAACCGACGAGAAGATAAAGAGACGAGTGACAAACGGCAGTTGATCGCCAAAGAATTATTATGCATTCATCGTGAATACATTTTCCGTGCAGTGGTGGCTCGTATAAAAGAACTGCCTTAGAGAACAATTACCGAAGATTCAGATATACATAAAAATATACGCACAAAGAAAAAATGTACACGTAGATATGAACATTTGTATACATTCAAAATATGTAAATCTAGATTTAATTATAAAAATATGAAAACTTTATAAAAATATATACCAAAACTATTTTTACTTACCTTTCCCTCATCCGTTTCATATAACTTTTTTTACATAAGCTAAAAATAAAAAAAAAACATTGCTGCATATTGGAATCGAACTCGCGCTGCCAAGGAAAACAGCGCTTGAATTCAACACGCCTTATGCCGCTCGGCCAAGCTAGCTTACGCAAAGCATTCAGCTACCCTCGAGAAACACCCTACGCGCAACAGCGAGAGCCCTGCTTCCCCCAGCAAGCCAGCGCCTGGCGGAATCCAAGATGGCGCGACTCGCTGCTGCATCGTCACGGACTCTCCGTGCGCTCCGTGTACTTCAGCCATCCACCGCTATACCGTCTACGCGCTGCACCGCTCGGCATCCCCTCTCACGCACTCGAACCGATGGGCCCGCCGCCGCTCGGCCGCCAGCGTACCCCAAAAATCCAACATGGCGCGACTCGTCGCTACGCCGTCACCAGCTGGCCCCCGCGCGCGCTCCAGCCAACTCACCCCCCGCTACACCAAACACCCCCACCACGCTCTCACGCCCTTCCACTACACGCTCACTCCCTCCCTTCACTACCCTCTCTCCATCATCCCCTCCGCCCGCAGCTCAAGTCGAGCTACTCAAGTGATCGACAAGGGGTGGGTGGTCGGGACTTGGCAGCCGAAGAAGCAACATCTCCTCCAGCTCCTCACCCTGGACACCCACCACCTCCCTACAGGGCCCGCGGAGGGAAGGGGGAGAGGGAAAACCACCCCAGCAGCGAGCCGGCGGGCCTGGCGGCCCGGCCGAGCACGCTACACAGCACCCCCACTCCTCAAAGCCGCCATCTTGAAAAAATCCGTATAGGTACCGCTGTCTACTATCGTTCATTCTCTCCTTGCCGAAAGAACAATTTCTGTAACCGCTCCGAGGATAAATATAGGCATAGAATAATCCGAGTTAAGCCATAACAGAAAAAGGGTTACTGAATCCTGAAGCCTGTAATTTTACAAATAAAGCATATTTTTTTAAACGTCAAAACCGTCTCTGACACGCCAGCCCATAATTCCTTAACGCTCGAGTCTCCGAATCCGTCCGTTTGAGTGCCCTTCTCGCAGAAGGAGGCGCATAAATACGGAAATTATTGTACGAGGAATCTGCTCCTGTTACATTTGGCGCTCAACGTGGGGCCCGAGCAGAAAGAATTGGCTGTGTCAGACCAGCAACAAAGTATAATAGTCAAATTAAATTAAATTAAAATGAAATTAAATTAAAAATTAAATTAAATTAAATTAAAAATTAAATTAAATTAAATTAAAAATTAAATTAAATTAAATTAAAAATTAAATTAAATTAATTTAAAATGGCGGAAAAATCGATCGCCCAGGAGAGACGCGAGCTCGAGCTGATGGAGAGCGAGGAAGCGGTCCACAGGCGGGAGCGAGAGCGTCTCGATAAACTGAGAGCGCAGCACGCCGCCGACGACGAGCAAGAACGAACATCAGAGGTCGTTCTGGATGACGAGACTCCGGGAAACACGGAGGACTCGCAAGGAGACAGCACGATCGACATGGATAACACCAACCATTCTCTCGCCTGGGAATCTACGACGGCAGATGAGCTGATCGGTGGGGGAAATATCCGACAACAAAGGGAGATGAATCGGTTGTCGATCATCCCTCCAGCGAGCGATGCAGACGCTCGGACAGCCGGAGGTGAAAAAGAAAAGCGCAACGAGTCCCAAAACCCCGCAGAAGTCGGAGACCACAGCAACAAAGCGAGTCTAGAGGCCATTTTACAGATGAAGACCGAACACAAAAAAGAGTTTGAAAAAATGCACAGCACCCAGGCCAACCTGGAGTCGGCGTGTATCAAACGAACTCGGGAGGCGAAACAATTGATGCTGACGGCGCTCTCGAGAGCGGTAAGCGAGAGTGAGGCGGAAACGGAGCACAAAATTGCGTCGATACGAGAAGCGATCCGCGAAGAACAACAGCCTATAAATATTCACACTCGAAAGCAATTGGCGGCACATGACGTAACCGTCGTTAAATTAATAGATCGACTCGAGGGCGTCACGAAAGTCTCGAAAAGGGCCCTACAGACTGCAGAGGAGAACGCGAAGAGAATCCGGGAGTCGCGGCAATGTCGAACCGAACCGCATCTCAATCGGCGCTCAGTACGACGATGCTCGGCGGGTTAAACGCTAGTAAAGCCTACGTGGCCTCGAAAAGGTTACCGACGTTCAAGGGCGATGGCGTGGAACGGCCGATGCAGTACTTAAAAACACTCAAGGACCATTTCAGCGCCATAGAGCCAGAGGGCGCGGAATTTCGCTGTATGATGGGCGAAGCAATGGTGGAAACGGCACGTGATTGGTGGCACTTGGTCGCACCAGAGGTCGAGAATATTGCGCAGTTTGAAGAAGCGTTTCGAGCACGATACTGGGGTCGCGAATTACAGGATAAGGTGAAGCGTCACCTCGAATACGGAACATATTTCGTAGATGGACAGCGCCTTACAAAGGCTGAATATGCGACCCGAGTAATCGGAAATGTTCGGGATCTAAGCGAACGGATCGATGATAGGGACGCGATTCGACGCCTTGCAAAACATTTCGACGAGAATTTAAGAACGACGATTCTCGTGCGAAATATCAACAAGGTAAGCGAGCTGATCGAACTGTTGGAGAGTAACGACCTCGGCGGAACGGTCAACGCGAGTCGCGGAAATGACCGGCAAGGACTTAACGGGTACAGCCCCAAATTTCGCATCCATGGCAAGGACCACCGATCGCGGCGGCGACTCCGAATTTTTCGGTACCGCCACCATTTTACCCGATGACACCGCCACCGGCACCGCTCGCGGGGATGCAGTCATCGCAAGGGGCGAATCTGAGCTCTCCGGGACCAAGCCAGGGAAACGGGTCAACGTTGCGTCCGTAAGGTCAGATGAGAAACCACGAGACGCAACGGCGGCGACTTGGGCAACGAAAAAGGAAGAGAAACGGAAAGAAGAACAGAAGAGAGAAGAAAAGAAGAGAAAAGAAGCAGAGAAGAGGAGAGAAGAAGAAAGGAAGAAAGAAGAAGAAAAGAAGAAAGAAGAAGAAAAGAAGAAAGAAGAAGAAAAGAAGAAAGAAGAGAAGAAACAGGAGGATAAGAAATTAATGGAAGAAAAAGACAAGAAAGCGGAAGAAAGAAAAAAGCGAAAGGACGAATTATGGCGAAAACGACAGGAGAAAAGAGAGAGAGAGAGAGAAAGAGAGGCGGCGAGAAACTTGAGGGAAGAAGCGACGAACTCCAAGGCAATGACAGCCCGAAATGTCGAATGGTCGGAAGAACGAGAAGGGCAACCGAAGGACGGGGGAGAGACGAATCCGAAGAAAGGAGAGAAGGAGCCCGGACAAGATCAGGAGAAGATCAGTGCCGTGGAGGGAAGGAGGACGGATGGTCAACCCCAATTCGAGCCCACATCGGTTTCGATGCCGACCACGACGAAGGACAAAATCGTCATCGCCAACGGACAAGGAGCAATTCCCAAGAGAATCGAAAAAAAGGTCCGAACGATTTTCGAAAGTCCGCAAGATTACCTCCTCGATATGCCACAGCCAGGAGAGGGCGTAATCTATGACGAAACACGACCGATGTGCCCGGAGGTACCGATTGGCCTCGAAGGGGCATTGGCCAGTGCGTTAGTCGATAGCGGAAGCGAGGTCTCCTGTATTTCTGAAGAATTTTACTCACAGAATTTGGAGGCCTTTCGAAATTGTCCGTCCCTACCGGTGACGTCGATCAATGTCGTGGGAGCGTTCGGGGGAGGTTCAGGGAGGATCAAGCAGCAAGTGATGGCAACGGCGAAAGTATACGACTCAGAGGGAGACGTGACGCTGTTGGTGGTCCCGAAGCTGCAGAGATCCGTGCTCCTCGGTATCGACGGTATGGACAGACTCGGAGTTTATGTCGATACGCATAAAAAAGTGATTAAGGTGCGAGAGAAAATCGTCGGACGCCTCATGGGAGGATACTGGCAGATGGAGGAGAACCCATGCAGTATACCCGAAGAGGACAAGAAAATGGGGGAGAGTAGAGCGATGCTCGCTCGAGCCGAAGGCACCTGTGAAGAAGAAGACCCGGAAGACCAAGTCACGAGACACGTTATGAGCGGAGAAATACGAGATCCCGCCTCAGAGTGTCTTCGTGAAGCAGAAGTCGACGAAAAGCTTCGAGAATGCGCCGACGTCGACATCGAGACGCAGCGAAAGTTCAAGGAATTGGTCTATGAGTTGTGGGAGGAAATTCGAGCTTTTCCCTCACACTCCCTTCCGTCGGTCAAAAGAAATCCTTCTCCTTTTTATTCTCCCTTTCGGGATGGGCGCCAGGCGTACGAAACGCCGGAGAAGATTTCGGACACGGATCTAATTTTTCCCGACCAGCCGCAGCTGTCTAATCCGGAGAGGGGCTGGGTTCAAAAGTACAATCAAGTTGGCAAACCACAAATTACGGGAACCAAATAAACTAATTATTTATTCAAAACAACCAATGTTTGACTCGAAGGAGGGAAAAACCGGAGTACCCGGGGTAAAACCTCCGTCCCGTAATTAACCAGTCTTTGGTACAATTCACCCAATAATAATACAAATATCTCCCGACGCTCGGGACTCGCTCGCTCAAACACACACGCACACAACGACGATACTCGCGCTCGCGGAACGATCGGACGGGACTGTATGGCTCACGCACAATTTCTCAAACTCTCACACATCGTTTCAAACGCTCCAAATACAAAAACAAATCAATTTCCTCGCGAACAAAATACCAAATCGGCGGTTCTAATTTCCCAACCCCGATACCCAAAAAAACCCCGAGCGAGCTCGGCCGAATCCACACACACCGAGCCTAACACGCACAAATTCCGACCGCCCACGAAAGACGATACGACTTGGCTCCTTCCCGTGGATCACTATCCCAAGGCGATTACTTAATTATCCAAGACTCTAATTTTCACTACAAAGCTCGCGCGACTTCGCATCATTCCCCTCGCGTTTCGATACGCCCTTGACGCGCGACACAGCTCGCGTCCACCGGTCGACGCTGTTCGCGATCTCTCGGGAGTGGTCAAGGCGAAGCCCGCCGACGAGTACCATATTCCCGGTAATTCTTCCCGAACACACGGCAAATATCTAAACAATTAACACGAAGCTACTACAATTATAAACCCGGGACGAGAAAGCTCACCGGCACAAGAAAAGTTATTCCCGCGGCGATAGATGACGAGACGCTCGCTCCGCAGACCCATTGTCGCGAAATTCGGGAAAAATTCTCCCCCTGACCAGCTCGCTCGTGAACTCAACGGAAAGTGCCCAGAGCATCGATCCTCGATCGCTCTCGTTAACGCGTCCCTACCCCTGCCTAATCGCGCGATCTCACATTCGTCCGTCTTCGGCCCTTTCCGGGATTTCGGCAACGCTCTCCCGCGACAACGTAACGCTGATAGCCGCACGGGAGAGACACAGGTGATTCCGTCTCACAGTGGTACTCAATCCCCACTGTAACGAGACGCCGATGATATTAATAATTATGCAGCTCGGGACTCCGGCAGCTGCACTCCCGACGGGATGAAGACGTTGCACAACTATTGTGGGATGTTGACCCCAAAGATCGTCTCGATAGCGACTCCGACAGCCGGGGTAGGTCAGTCGATTTCCCCCAGTTCTCCGGGATGAGAATCTCTGGCGAGCGAAGCACAGTCCAACGACGACTCTTCCTTGTTCCCCCGATGACGAATTTCTCTCCTCGGCTCGCCCTCTCGCCCGAGACGCGGAATACATGAAATATTTCCACAAAATAAAATTAAAAATAATTCGATCTGAGACAATTGGCCCTATGGAATCGCCTTGTGAGCCGACGAGCAAGCTGAAACGGTCGAATAAGTAACGGGCAAAATTTGCCACGTTACAGAGTATAGAGACATATTTCGAAAACGACCTGGGCGCATGCAAGCATACGAACATCGGCTTGTCCTGAAGGATGAAAAACCATTCGTATCTCGCTCATACCCGGTTCCAATGGCGTACCGAGGAAAGGTCACGGACGAAATAAATAAAATGCTCGCCCAAGGTGTTATTCAAAGGTCAACAATACCTATATTAACCCTTTGGTGACTGTTATCAAGACTAAAGGGGACGTCAGGTTGTGTCTCGATGCACGGCTACTGAATGAGCATCTCGAAGGAGATTATGACTCAGCACTACCGACGGAAGAGATTTTCCAAAAATGCGGAGGCGCGAAGGTCATGTCGACCTTGGATCTGACCAGCAGTTTCTGGCAGATTCCGTTACATCCGGATTCACGTAAATACACGGCATTTCGACTCGAAAATAAATGTTATGAATTCACGGTTACGCCGTTCGGTCTAAAAACGAGTACCGCGGCGCTTGTTCGGGGACTGGACATCGTCCTTCGAAACACCGGAGATTTTATAGTAAATTTCGTGGACGATCTGCTAGTGGTGTCGGCAGACACTCGACAACACCTGCAACATCTGCGACAATTATTTTCGAGAATCCGCGAACATGGGATGACTCTCAAAATGGAAAAATCTCATTTCTTTAGAAATGAAGTGAACTCTCTCGGACACGTCGTAACGACAAAGGGGATACTGCCGCAGCCCGACAAGGTGAAGTCGATTAAAGAATTTCCCCGTCCACGAAACATAAAACAGCTGAGGGGCTTTCTCGGAGTAGTAAATTTCTATACGAAATTTACGAGTAAACACGCTGAAGAAACTGTCCCCTTATTAGAGCTGTTGAAAAAGGGAACAAGTTGGAAATGGACAGATATCCACGAAACGGCATTCGGCAAAGTGAAACAGCTGTTTTGCGAGTCGGTGGTACTCGAGCATCCCGATGTAACAAAGTCATATACCTTGACGACGGACGCAAGTGACTATGCGCTGGGCGCAACATTGTCACAAACCGACGAAGATGGCGAAGTCGGAGTGATTTCATTTGCCAGTCGAACACTAAAAGGGGCAGAAGTTGGCTACACTACGTCGGAAAAGGAATTACTCGCTATCGTGTGGGCTCTTCAAAAATTCCAAAGTTATCTTAAGGGAGCAAAGATAACGATAATCACCGACCATAAAGCGCTGGTGTTTCTGAAGACGTGCCGATTTACGAGTGACAGGCTATTGCGATGGGCGCTCTTGTTGCAAGGATATGATTTAACGGTGGAACATCGGCCGGGAAGATCTAATCAAGTCGCCGATACGCTAAGCCGACTCCGAGACCATACGTACGAGCCCGATGGAACGCCGCCCGGAAAAATTATAATCGCAGCCCTCACGCAAAAACCTTCGAAGTCCTTATCACAAAAAATGAGGACGATCGGCAATCTACAGAGAAATCAAGAAGATTTAAACGCCATTATTACTCTGTTAGAGGATGAGAAAGACACGGAGAATCATCCGAAAAACTACCGGCTCAGCGAAGGGGTTCTGCAGCGGAGTGCGAAGACTGGACAATGGAAGGTGGCGTTGCCGGAGGAAATAAAAGAAGTCCTTGTCGAGGAATGTCACGTCATGTACGGTCATGTCGGTGCAACCAAGGTGTTTCAAATGTTAAACGAGGATTTCGCATATCCTCGGTTTGCTAAAAGCATCAGGCACCAGCTCGCCACATGTGACACGTGCCAGCGAACAAAATGTGCGGTGCAAAATAGTTATGCGAATATGCAAACTATAGTACCCGAAGGGCCGGGAGATTTACTCTCCATCGATTTTTACGGTCCACTACCGATGTCAACCGGGGGAGTACGCCACATTTTAGTAACGCTGGACGCATTCACGAAGTTCGTCACTTTGTATCCGATGCGAAAGGCGAACACCAAAACGGTAATAAAGAAGCTCAGCACGCACTATATTCCGAAGTACGGAAAACCGAAGAGGATCCAATTCGATGACGGAACGCAGTTCACGGCCAAGGCGTGGAAAAAATGTCTGGAGGATGAAGAAATACAAGGAGTGTTCTCGTCGATTCGGCACCCGCAAGGAAATATCGTCGAACGAGTGAATCGAGAGCTCGGTCGATTTTTCCGCACCTTGCTAACCGACCGACATACGGCATGGGCAAGATGGGTACCGATTATACAAGATTGTATCAACGACTCGCCACACGATACTACGGAATACACGCCGAGGGAACTGCAGACGAAGAAACCACCGCATCGTCCGTGGAAAAATTGGATACCTGCGTTGAGGGAAAAAGCCGAGGAAATGATCGACTACGCGAGAAAACTCGAGCTAGCCCAGGAGCGGATACAAAGGAAAGGCAGGTGAAGAGCCGAAAAATTCGACGAGTGCCACCGCATGACCACCTACGAGGAAGGCGATCTGGTTCTCGTAAAGGTATTGAACGTGTCGAATCAAAACGACCAAGTGGCCGCGAAGTTCATGCCCCTTTACGAAGGACCATATCGAATCGGAAGGTGCGTGGGACTCGCGACGTATATTCTCGAGGACCCGGAGACAAAGAAACTGCGCGGAAGATTCCACTCGAGCCTTTTGAAACGCTATCACCAAAAGGCGAGTGCGAAGATTACCGACAATGCAGAGGACTCCGAATAGCCCGAGAACGAGGGGGGAAGAATAAGAGATAATGAAAAATAGACTAAGACACCGTTAAAAGTAGGATAAGAAAATAAGTTAAAAATAGAATTAAGGATAGCTTAGGACGAGAAGTAAGAATAGTATCGGAGAATAAGCAAGAAAATTAAGAAGAGTTCAGAATAGGAACAATATCGAGTAAAGATAGTATTCAGAAGAATTAAGAAATTAAAAAAGAACTAATTAAGAGTAGAATAAGAATAGAATTAAGAATAGACGGAAGAACATAATAAGAAGGAGAGAATTAGACATAATGCAGAATAGACAGAGAAATAAAATAAGAAAAACAAAAGAGCAAGAATAGAAAACACAAATAAAAATAAAGATGAAATAAAAACAATAGTAAAATCAAAGGAAAATAAGACCAATAAGAATAAAAAGATGAGCACAGATAGAATAAGGAATAATTAAGAGTATCAAAAGAAAATAAGTAAAGATGGAAGTAAGAAAAGAACTAAGAAGAGAATAACATAGAGGGAAGAATAAACTAGGAAGAGTTAAGAATAGAACAAAATAGAATTAAGAAAAGAATTAAAACCATTAAGAGTAGTAGAAGAAACAACTAAGAGTACCAATAGAATAAGAAAACATTAAGAATCAGATAAGGAACTCATTAGGAGTAGGATAAGACAGAAATAAGAAAGATAGAATAAGAAAGAATTAAGAGTAGACTAAGACATCATGAAGGACCGTACATGATAGAAAATCGGAAAATTTCTAAGAGTAGAATAGGAATTAAGAATGGAGTTAAGAATGAAATTAAGTTAGAGTTAAGATAGAATTCAGAATAGACTAAGAAATAAAATAAGAAAAAGAGTACGAATAGAAAATCCAAATAAAAATAAAGATAAAATAAAAATAAAAGAAAAATCAAAGAAAAATTAAACCAATAAGAATAAAATAAGGAACACTAAGAACAGAATAGGAAAACAAGAAAAATCAGAATAATAATTAAGAAAGAAATAAGAATAGATTAAGATAGAATAAGAGAGAATTAAAAGATAGATTAAGACATAACTAAGAGTAGAGGAAAGAGATAATTCAGGATAGAATTAAGAATAGGATAAGATCGAATTAAGAAGAAATAAAATGAATAAAATAAATAAAATGAATAAAATAAACAAAATGAATAAGAAGAAACAAAATAAATAAAATAAACAAAAAAAAAGTACGCATCGGAAAGAGTGTCGGGGATCCGTCACGCTGTTAATAAGATTAAGACATCGATTCCGGAATAGATCGTGAAAGCGATAAGAGTAGCACACCGGCCCACAACACACGCCGAGACAGCGCGGCGCCGGGCTAAGCATCGGGCCGGCTAACGACCGTACTCTCCCCGAGCGTGACCACGGACGGCGAAGGAGTCGAGCGCGGCGAAGTCCCAGAATCAAAACAAAGGATTAATTCTGGGAACAGAGAAGCTCGCCACGACCGACTCCCGAGCAAAGATGACTAGCCGAATTGCCAGAAACCGAAGCATTATACCGGGAAAAGATGACGATCTCGACGACGGAATAATAATAACCGTGCGGGATATCCCAGGACGAATACCTATGTCTGGGGTATCGAGACTCGCGTCGACAACGCAAAACGGTGGAGGGGGTAGAATTCAAAATTTCACGGGTTATCGAGCAAATTTAATAGCAGGCACAGACAGTACGAAAGTGATAGGCGAGATAAACGGCGAAAGTGACAGGCGATCAAGGGTGAAAGAGAAGAGCGAGAAGAGAAGTGCGAAAGGAGACGAAAAGAAGCGATAGAAGAAAGGAGGAAAAAGAATACGGAAAGGACAGGAGGTGAGAGGCTGTCAAATCGGATAAAATAGAATAAAATAAAATCAAGAAAATAGAAGCGAATAAAATTAAAATAGGATAAATTAAATCAAAACAGAATAGAATAAGATCAGTTAGAATAAAATAAAACTAGAATAAAATAATATAAAATAAGAGAAACGCAAAAGAATGAACCAATTGAAAACGTCCCAAACAGATAAAAAAAAAAAAAAAAGAGATGGCTACCTTCCGCAATTTTCCGGCGAGGAACCTCGAAGGCAGCTACCGTGGAGTAGAGGTACTCACGGTAGTAACGCCCAGCAGGTCCTACATCCACCTACCGGACCCAGAGGGCAAGAGGGCGCGACTCTTGGCATACTACGCAAGCACGACCACGGATCACCCGAAGGTGCGCCCAGTACAAGAGGACGATTTGTACCCCGGAGCACCGGTGTACGTGAGGCATATACGCCGGTTGTACCGGGGGTGTGTGATGGGAGGACAGGACCAGGACGGTGACATCCCGGTCTGGCTGGGCGACTGGGCCTTGGAGCTCAACGCCAGACCCGGGGAGATGTTCACCGTCCCCTGGGAGCACAGGAGCGTCGGCTTCCAAGCGATTGCCTACGGCCTGCACGCCACACGCCCAAGTGGAGGAGAGCCGTGGTCCCCCGAAGCTTGCCAATATATGAGAGAGTACTTAGAGTACCAATACTGGGACCTCCACATAATGGATAAGGAGACGGGGACAGACGCAGTCTGGGTGACTTTGGAGGCGCCGGACAACGACGAGGAACCAATCGGAGACCGAATCATACGGAATGGGCACGGACAATGGGGTCCGTACCCCAGACCATTTGACTGGGGAGAAGATGGCGGCCGACTCTGCGTGCGAGCAGAGAGAGCCGAGGAGGAGGACCAGAATGAAGAGGAGGACGAGAACGAGGCGGAGGACGAGAACGAGGAGATGGACATGGAGGTGGAGGACGACGAGAACGATCAAGACGACGACGACTGGGAAAACTGGGAGAAGGAACACCGACAAAGACGAAGACCTGGAAATTAAATAGAAAAAAAAAAGAACACAAAAACACAAAAACACAAAAATAAAAACAGAACAAATGTACTTCTAAAATAAAGCCAAAGTACACCAAAGCGGAATTTGTTATTTCTATGAAATATGTATAGACAATAAGGAATAAAAAGCAAGAAAACAACAAAAACAGAAAATAAAAGAAAATAAAGATAAGATAAAAAGAAAAAAATAAAAGAAAATAAAAAGAACATGACTGTTGGGACCCGAGACGAGTCCCAACAGTAATGTGGGGGAGAATGTAACTCCCCTACATAAATCTCCCGTGTGGCCCCGGTGACGTCACACCGTGAGAGCCCGGGAGACGCGGTCAGCCCAGCGAGATGCGGAGCAGCCGTCGGACAAGCCCGCGGAGAGCCAAGTGGCGCCATCCGACGGGATCGAGCGGCGGCTGGATCGATGCCGAAGCGACCGATTTTCACTTCCAAATCGGGGTCCGTCTGGATTCTTACGAGGAAGCCCTTTTTGGGGAATCCCTAACAAATCCCGATCGGAATCCGATCGTAAGTCGGGACTCCCTAACAAATTTCTTCGCGGGTATTGCCCGAGGTCCATTCACCCGACGTCTCATTTGCCCAAAAGTCTGTTTTACCATTATAGAGCTCATGGTTACCGACGTACGCTACAGAGGCGGATGATAAATTGGCATCCTACAGTAAAAACCTACAGTCGCCTCGCCAAGAGATCATCCAAACCTTGCACTGATACCGAGACTCAATCGTCGATTCCCCTCGCTGATAATACTTATGATCGGTGCTGAGTCGCACCGGGGGGGGGGGGGGGGGGGGGGAGAGAGACGGTCGCACAGCTTGAACATTTATCTGTGATCCGTTTACTTCCGGTTGTTTTCGAATGAGGCAGTTTGGCAATCTGAGTTTCACTGAACGATTACTTTGAGGTTGCATTCCAGTAACTTTTAGCGAAAAAGCAACCAGCTGTTTCATTGCTTTGCTCTTACAGTAGAACCTCGATTACCCGAACCTCCATTTAACCAAACTGCGAGTTGCTTTATCCGAATTTCTATTATCCGAACCATAGTGCAAATTTCGTGTCCCTGAAGTTATCTCGACTGCATCAAATTTCATCGCTGGCAAATCTGTGTCAATGCACTGGTATTGAGGGAAAAATAGATTGCTTGTAGAATTTTATTTTTCAAGTGAAATACCCCGAGCGAAGTTTGTGCGATGTAAAACACAGTCGTTATAACTTGATGAAATTTAGTCTCATGCAGATATCTTTATAGGGTCATAAAATTTCGATGTAACTTCATCGTTGAGTGCTGCTTTGTTGCAAGCGCGATCAAGCTAGTATCGCGCGTCTATACACCGCTTGCAATACGGTTTTTCTCGGGGAACTTTTTTCTTACCGTAACTTTTTTTTAAAGAATCGCGGAGAGATTTCCAACGGATTTCCGAAACTTTTTTTTTTTTTTGAGAATCTCGGAAAGAATCTCGGAGAGATTTCCAACGGATTCCCGGAACTTTGTTTTTTTTTTTGAGAATCTCGGAAAGAATCTCGGAGAGATTTCCAACGGATTTCCGAAACTTTTTTTTTTGGAGAATCTCGGAAAGAATCTCGGAGAGATTTCCAACGGATTCCCGGAACTTTGTTTTTTTTTGGAGAATCTCGGAAAGAATCTCGGAAAGATTTCAAACGGATTCCCGGAACTTTTTTTTTTTGAGAATCTCGGAAAGAATCTCGGAGAGATTTCCAACGGATTCCCGGAACTTTGTTTTTTTTTTTGAGAATCTCGGAAAGAATCTCGGAGAGATTTCCAACGGATTTCCGAAACTTTTTTTTTTGGAGAATCTCGGAAAGAATCTCGGAGAGATTTCCAACGGATTCCCGGAACTTTGTTTTTTTTTGGAGAATCTCGGAAAGAATCTCGGAAAGATTTCAAACGGATTCCCGGAACTTTTTTTTTTTGAGAATCTCGGAAAGAATCTCGGAGAGATTTCCAACGGAATCCCGGAACTTTTTTTTTGGAGAATCTCGGAAAGAATCTCGGAGAGAATCTTGGTTCGGCGCTCATGCTTGACTCTCAGTGAGAATCTCGGCAATACTAATCTTTTCTACGCGGGACAAGATTCATGCGTTTCTAGGCGCCAAACAAGCCCCAAATGAATGCAAAGTCGCTTTATAACGAAATCGAACGATTGAGTTTTGGGCTCGCTGTAGGCGTTCCAGCTCGTATTATGAGATCAAAAACCCTTCATTCTATGCAAATACACAAGATTCATGCGTTTCTAGCCGCCAAACAAGCCCCAAACGAATGCAAAGTCGCTTCATAACGAAATCGAACGATTGAGTTTTAAGCTCGCTGTAGGCGTTCCAGCTCGTATTATGAGATCAAAAACCCTTCATTCTATGCAAATACACAAGATTTATGCGTTTCTAGCCGCCAAACAAGCCCCAAACGAATGCAAAGTCGCTTTATAACGAAATCGAACGATTGAGTTTTGCGCTCACTGTAGGCGTTCCAGCTCGTATTATGGGATCAAAAACTCTTCATTCCATGCAAATACACAAGAATCATGCGTTTCCAGCCGCCAAACAAGCCCCAAACGAATGCAAAGTCGTTTTATAACGAAAACGCATACTTGAGTTTTGCGCTCGCTGTAGGTGTTCCAGCTCGTATTATAAGATCAAAAACCCTTCATTCTATGCAAATACACAAGATTCATGCGTTTCTAGCCGCCAAACAAGCCCCAAATGAATGCAAAATCGCTTCATAACGAAATCGAACGATTGAGTTTTGCGCTCAATGTAGGCGTTCCAGCTCGTATTATGGGATCGAAAACTCTTCATTCTATGCATATACGCAAGATACATGCGTTTCTAGCCGCCAAGCAAGACCCAAACGAATGCAAAGTCGCTTTATAATGAAATCGAACGATTGAGTTTTGCGCTCGCTGTAGGCGTTTCAGCTCGTATTATGGGATCAAAAACTCTTCATTCTATGCAAATACACAAGATTCATGCGTTTCTAGCCGCCAAACAAGCCCCAAACGAATGCAAAGTCGCTTTGTAACGAAATCGAACGATTGTGTTTTGCGTTCGCTGTAGGCGTTCCAGCTCGTATTATGGGATCAAAAACTCTTCATTCTATGCAAATACGCAAGATACATGCGTTTCTAGCCGCCAAACAAGCCCCAAACGAATGCAAAGTCGCTTTATAACGAAACCGAATATTTGAGTTTTGCGCTCGCTGTAGGCGTTCCAGCTCGTATTATGGGATCAAAAACTCTTCATTCTCTGCAAATACACAAGATTCATGCGTTTCTAGGCGCCAAACAAGCCCCAAATGAATGCAAAGTCGCTTCATAACGAAATCGAACGATTGAGTTTTGCGCTCGATGTAGGCGTTCCAGCTCGTATTATGAGATCAAAAACCCTTCATTCTATGCAAATACACAAGATTCATGCGTTTCTAGGCGCCAAATAAGCCCCAAATGAATGCAAAGTCGCTTCATAACGAAATCGAACGATTGTGTCTTGCGCTCGATGTAGGAGTTCCACCTCGTATTATGAGATCAAAAACCCTTCTATGCAATTACACAAGATTCGTGCGTTTCTAGCCGCCAAACAGGCCCCAAACGAATGCAAAGTCGCTTTATAACGAAATCGAACGATTGAGTTTTGCGCTCACTGTAGGCGTTCCAGCTCGTATTATGGGATCTAAAACTCTTCATTCTATGCAAATACATAAGAATCATGCTTTTCTAGCCGCCAAACAAGCCCCAAACGAATGCAAAGTCGTTTTATAACGAAATCGCATATTTGAGTTTTGCGCTCGCTGTAGGCGTTCCAGCTCGTATTATGGGATCAAAAACTCTTCATTCTATGCAAATACGCAAGATTCATGCGTTTCTAGCCACCAAACAAGACCCAAACGAATGCAAAGTCGCTTTATAACGAAATCGAACGATTGAGTTTTGCGCTCGCTGTAGGCGTTCCAGTTCGTATTATGAGATCAAAAACCCTTCATTCTATGCAAACACACAAGATTCATGCGTTTCTAGCCGCCAAACAAGCCCCAAACAAATGCAAAGTCGCTTCATAACGAAATCGAACGATTGTGTTTTGGGCACGATGTAGGAGTTCCAGCTCGTATTATGAGATCAAAAACCCTTCATTCTATGCGGTTACACAAGATTCGTGCGTTTCTAGCCGCCAACGAAGCCCCAAACGAATGCAAAGTCGCTTTATAACGAAATCGAACGGTTGAGTTTTGCGCTATCTGTAGGCGTTCCAGCTCGTATTATGGAATCAAAAACTCTTCATTCTATGCAAATACACAAGATTCATGCGTTTCTAGCCGCCAAACAAGACCCAAACGAATGCAAAGTCGCTTCATAACGAAATCGCATATTTGAGTTTTGCGCTCGCTGTAGGCGTTCCAGCTCGTATTATGAGATCAAAAACTCTTCATTCTATGCAAATACACAAGATTCATGCGTTTCTAGGCGCCAAACAAGCCCCAAATGAATGCAAAGTCGCTTCATAACGAAATCGAACGATTGAGTTTTGCGCTCGATGTAGAAGTTCCAGCTCGTATTATGAGATCAAAAACCCTTCATTCTATGCAATTACACAAGATTCGTGCGTTTCTAGCCGCCAAACAGGCCCCAAACGAATGCAAAGTCGCTTTATAACGAAATCGAACGATTGAGTTTTGCGCTCACTGTAGGCGTTCCAGCTCGTATTATGGGATCTAAAACTCTTCATTCTATGCCAATACACAAGAATCATGCGTTTCTAGCCGCCAAACAAGCCCCAAACGAATGCAAAGTCGCTTTATAACGAAATCGAACGATTGAGTTTTGCGCTCGCTGTAGGCGTACCAGCTCGTATTATGAGATCAAAAACCCTTCATTCTATGCAAACACACAAGATTCATGCGTTTCTAGGCGCCAAACAAGCCCCAAATGAATGCAAAGTCGCTTCATAACCAAATCGAACGATTGAGTATTGCGCACGATGTAGGGGTTCCAGCTCGTATTATGAGATCAAGAACCCTTCATTCTATGCAAATACACAAAATTCATGCGTTTCTAGCCGCCAAACAAGCCCCAATGAATGCAAAGTCGCTTCATAACGAAATCGAACGATTGTGTCTTGCGCTCGATGTAGGAGTTCCAGCTCGTATTATGAGATCAAAAACCCTTCATTCTATGCAATTACACAAGATTCGTGCGTTTCTAGCCGCCAAACAGGCCCCAAACGAATGCAATGTCGCTTTATAACGAAATCGAACGATTGAGTTTTGCGCTCACTGTAGGCCTTCCAGCTCGTATTATGGGATCTAAAACTCTTCATTCTATGCCAATACACAAGAATCATGCGTTTCTAGCCGCCAAACAAGCCCCAAACGAATGCAAAGTCGTTTTATAACGAAATCGCATATTTGAGTTTTGCGCTCGCTGTAGGCGTTCCAGCTCGTATTATGGGATCAAAAACTCTTCATACTATGCAAATACACAAGATTTATGCGTTTCTAGGCGCCAAACAAGCCCCAAATGAATGCAAAGTCGCTTCATAACGAAATCGAACGATTTTGTTTTGCGCTCGATGTAGGCGTTCCATCTCGTATTATGAGATCAAAAACTCTTCATTCTATGCAAATACACAAGATTCATGCGTTTCTAGGCGCCAAACAAGCCCCAAATGAATGCAAAGTCGCTTTATAACGAAATCGAACGATTGAGTTTTGGGCTCGATGTAGGAGTTCCAGCTCGTATTATGAGATCAAAAACCCTTCATTCTATGCAGTTACACAAGATTCGTGCGTTTCTAGCCGCCAACGAAGCCCCAAACGAATGCAAAGTCGCTTTATAACGAAATCGAACGGTTGAGTTTTGCGCTCACTGTAGGCGTTCCAGCTCGTATTATGGGATCAAAAACTCTTCATTCTATGCAAATACACAAGATTCATGCGTTTCTAGCCTTTAAACAAGCCCCAAACGAATGCGAAGTCGCTTCATAACGAAATCGCATATTTGAGTTTTGCGCTCGCTGTAGGCGTTCCAGCTCGTATTATGAGATCAAAAACTCTTCATTCTATGCAAATACACAAGATTCATGCGTTTCTAGGCGCCAAACAAGCCCCAAATGAATGCAAAGTCGCTTTATAACGAAATCGAACGATTGAGTTTTGCGCTCTACTGTAGGCGTTCCAGCTCGTATTATGGGATCTAAAACTCTTCATTCTATGCAAATACACAAGATTCATGCGTTTCTAGGCGCCAAACAAGCCCCAAATGAATGCAAAGTCGCTTCATAACCAAATCGAACGATTGAGTATTGCGCACGATGTAGGGGTTCCAGCTCGTATTATGAGATCAAGAACCCTTCATTCTATGCAAATACACAAAATTCATGCGTTTCTAGCCGCCAAACAAGCCCCAATGAATGCAAAGTCGCTTCATAACGAAATCGAACGATTGTGTCTTGCGCTCGATGTAGGAGTTCCAGCTCGTATTATGAGATCAAAAACCCTTCATTCTATGCAATTACACAAGATTCGTGCGTTTCTAGCCGCCAAACAGGCCCCAAACGAATGCAATGTCGCTTTATAACGAAATCGAACGATTGAGTTTTGCGCTCACTGTAGGCCTTCCAGCTCGTATTATGGGATCTAAAACTCTTCATTCTATGCAGTTACACAAGATTCGTGCGTTTCTAGCCGCCAACGAAGCCCCAAACGAATGCAAAGTCGCTTTATAACGAAATCGAACGGTTGAGTTTTGCGCTCACTGTAGGCGTTCCAGCTCGTATTATGGGATCAAAAACTCTTCATTCTATGCAAATACACAAGATTCATGCGTTTCTAGCCTTTAAACAAGCCCCAAACGAATGCAAAGTCGCTTCATAACGAAGTCGCATATTTGAGTTTTGCGCTCGCTGTAGGCGTTCCAGCTCGTATTATGAGATCAAAAACTCTTCATTCTATGCAAATACACAAGATTCATGCGTTTCTAGGCGCCAAACAAGCCCCAAATGAATGCAAAGTCGCTTTATAACGAAATCGAACGATTGAGTTTTGCGCTCTACTGTAGGCGTTCCAGCTCGTATTATGGGATCTAAAACTCTTCATTCTATGCAAATACACAAGAATCATGCGTTTCTAGCCGCCAAACAAGCCCCAAACGAATGCAAAGTCGTTTTATAACGAAATCGCATATTTGAGTTTTGCGCTCGCTGTAGGCTTTCCAGCTCGTATTATGGGATCAAAAACTCTTCATTCTATGCAAATACACAAGATTCATGCGTTTCTAGGCGCCAAACAAGCCCCAAATGAATGCAAAGTCGCTTCATAACGAAATCGAACGATTTTGTTTTGCGCTCGATGTAGGCGTTCCAGCTCGTATTATGAGATCAAAAACTCTTCATTCTATGCAAATACGCAAGATTCATGCGTTTCTAGCCACCAAACAAGACCCAAACGAATGCAAAGTCGCTTTATAACGAAATCGAACGATTGAGTTTTGCGCTCGCTCTAGGCGTTCCAGCTCGTATTATGAGATCAAAAACCCTTCATTATATGCATATACACAAGATTCATGCGTTTTTAGCCGCCAAACAAGCCCCAAACAAATGCAAAGTCGCTTCATAACGAAATCGAACGATTGTATTTTGGGCTCGATGTAGGAGTTCCAGCTCGTATTATGAGATCAAAAACTCTTCATTCTATGCAAATACACAAGATTCATGCGTTTCTAGCCGCCAAACAAGCCCCAAACGAATGCAAAGTCGATTCATAACGAAATCGCATATTTGAGTTTTGCGCTCGCTGTAGGCGTTCCAGCTCGTATTATGAGATCAAAAACTCTACATTCTATGCAAATACACAAGATTCATGCGTTTCTAGCCGCCTAACAAGCCCCAAACGAATGCAAAGTCGCTTTATAACGAAATCGATCGATTGAGTTTTGCGCTCACTGTAGGCGTTCCAGCTCGTATTATGGGATCAAAAACTCTTCATTTCATGCAAATACACAAGAATCTTGCGTTTCTAGCCGCCAAACAAGCCCCAAATGAATGCAAAATCACTTCATAACGAAATCGAACGATTGAGTTTTGGGCTCGATGTAGGAGTTCCAGCTCGTATTATGAGATCAAAAACCCTTCATTCTATGCAGTTACACAAGATTCGTGCGTTTCTAGCCGCCAACGAAGCCCCAAACGAATGCAAAGTCGCTTTATAACGAAATCGAACGTTTGAGTTTTGCGCTCTCTGTAGGCGTTCCAGCTCGTATTATGGGATCAAAAACTCTTCATTCTATGCAAATACACAAGATTCATGCGTTTCTAGCCTTTAAACAAGCCCCAAACGAATGCAAAGTCGCTTCATAACGAAATCGCATATTTGAGTTTTGCGCTCGCTGTAGGCGTTCCAGCTCGTATTATGAGATCAAAAACTCTTCATTCTATGCAAATACACAAGATTCATGCGTTTCTAGGCGCCAAACAAGCCCCAAATGAATGCAAAGTCGCTTTATAACGAAATCGAACGATTGAGTTTTGCGCTCTACTGTAGGCGTTCCAGCTCGTATTATGGGATCTAAAACTCTTCATTCTATGCAAATACACAAGATTCATGCGTTTCTAGGCGCCAAACAAGCCCCAAATGAATGCAAAGTCGCTTCATAACCAAATCGAACGATTGAGTATTGCGCACGATGTAGGGGTTCCAGCTCGTATTATGAGATCAAGAACCCTTCATTCTATGCAAATACACAAAATTCATGCGTTTCTAGCCGCCAAACAAGCCCCAATGAATGCAAAGTCGCTTCATAACGAAATCGAACGATTGTGTCTTGCGCTCGATGTAGGAGTTCCAGCTCGTATTATGAGATCAAAAACCCTTCATTCTATGCAATTACACAAGATTCGTGCGTTTCTAGCCGCCAAACAGGCCCCAAACGAATGCAATGTCGCTTTATAACGAAATCGAACGATTGAGTTTTGCGCTCACTGTAGGCCTTCCAGCTCGTATTATGGGATCTAAAACTCTTCATTCTATGCCAATACACAAGAATCATGCGTTTCTAGCCGCCAAACAAGCCCCAAACGAATGCAAAGTCGTTTTATAACGAAATCGCATATTTGAGTTTTGCGCTCGCTGTAGGCGTTCCAGCTCGTATTATGGGATCAAAAACTCTTCATACTATGCAAATACACAAGATTTATGCGTTTCTAGGCGCCAAACAAGCCCCAAATGAATGCAAAGTCGCTTCATAACGAAATCGAACGATTTTGTTTTGCGCTCGATGTAGGCGTTCCATCTCGTATTATGAGATCAAAAACTCTTCATTCTATGCAAATACACAAGATTCATGCGTTTCTAGGCGCCAAACAAGCCCCAAATGAATGCAAAGTCGCTTTATAACGAAATCGAACGATTGAGTTTTGCGCTCACTGTAGGCGTTCCAGCTCGTATTATGGGATCAAAAACTCTTCATTCTATGCAAATACACAAGATTCATGCGTTTCTAGCCTTTAAACAAGCCCCAAACGAATGCAAAGTCGCTTCATAACGAAGTCGCATATTTGAGTTTTGCGCTCGCTGTAGGCGTTCCAGCTCGTATTATGAGATCAAAAACTCTTCATTCTATGCAAATACACAAGATTCATGCGTTTCTAGGCGCCAAACAAGCCCCAAATGAATGCAAAGTCGCTTTATAACGAAATCGAACGATTGAGTTTTGCGCTCTACTGTAGGCGTTCCAGCTCGTATTATGGGATCTAAAACTCTTCATTCTATGCAAATACACAAGAATCATGCGTTTCTAGCCGCCAAACAAGCCCCAAACGAATGCAAAGTCGTTTTATAACGAAATCGCATATTTGAGTTTTGCGCTCGCTGTAGGCTTTCCAGCTCGTATTATGGGATCAAAAACTCTTCATTCTATGCAAATACACAAGATTCATGCGTTTCTAGGCGCCAAACAAGCCCCAAATGAATGCAAAGTCGCTTCATAACGAAATCGAACGATTTTGTTTTGCGCTCGATGTAGGCGTTCCAGCTCGTATTATGAGATCAAAAACTCTTCATTCTATGCAAATACGCAAGATTCATGCGTTTCTAGCCACCAAACAAGACCCAAACGAATGCAAAGTCGCTTTATAACGAAATCGAACGATTGAGTTTTGCGCTCGCTCTAGGCGTTCCAGCTCGTATTATGAGATCAAAAACCCTTCATTCTATGCATATACACAAGATTCATGCGTTTTTAGCCGCCAAACAAGCCCCAAACAAATGCAAAGTCGCTTCATAACGAAATCGAACGATTGTATTTTGGGCTCGATGTAGGAGTTCCAGCTCGTATTATGAGATCAAAAACTCTTCATTCTATGCAAATACACAAGATTCATGCGTTTCTAGCCGCCAAACAAGCCCCAAACGAATGCAAAGTCGATTCATAACGAAATCGCATATTTGAGTTTTGCGCTCGCTGTAGGCGTTCCAGCTCGTATTATGAGATCAAAAACTCTACATTCTATGCAAATACACAAGATTCATGCGTTTCTAGCCGCCTAACAAGCCCCAAACGAATGCAAAGTCGCTTTATAACGAAATCGATCGATTGAGTTTTGCGCTCACTGTAGGCGTTCCAGCTCGTATTATGGGATCAAAAACTCTTCATTTCATGCAAATACACAAGAATCTTGCGTTTCTAGCCGCCAAACAAGCCCCAAATGAATGCAAAATCACTTCATAACGAAATCGAACGGTTGAGTTTTGCGTCTCAATGTAGGCGTTCCAGCTCGTATTATGAGATCAAAAACTCTTCATTCTATGCAAATACACAAGAATCATGCGTTTCTAGCCGCCAAACAAGCCCCAAATGAATGCAAAGTCGCTTCATAACGAAATCGAACGATTGTGTCTTGCGCTCGATGTAGGAGTTCCAGCTCGTATTATGAGATCAAAAACCCTTCATTCTATGCAATTACACAAGATTCGTGCGTTTCTAGCCGCCAAACAGGCCCCAAACGAATGCAAAATCACTTCATAACGAAATCGAACGATTGAGTTTTGGGCTCGATGTAGGAGTTCCAGCTCGTATTATGAGATCAAAAACCCTTCATTCTATGCAGTTACACAAGATTCGTGCGTTTCTAGCCGCCAACGAAGCCCCAAACGAATGCAAAGTCGCTTTATAACGAAATCGAACGGTTGAGTTTTGCGCTCACTGTAGGCGTTCCAGCTCGTATTATGGGATCAAAAACTCTTCATTCTATGCAAATACACAAGATTCATGCGTTTCTAGCCTTTAAACAAGCCCCAAACGAATGCAAAGTCGCTTCATAACGAAATCGCATATTTGAGTTTTGCGCTCGCTGTAGGCGTTCCAGCTCGTATTATGAGATCAAAAACTCTTCATTCTATGCAAATACACAAGATTCATGCGTTTCTAGGCGCCAAACAAGCCCCAAATGAATGCAAAGTCGCTTTATAACGAAATCGAACGATTGAGTTTTGCGCTCTACTGTAGGCGTTCCAGCTCGTATTATGGGATCTAAAACTCTTCATTCTATGCAAATACACAAGATTCATGCGTTTCTAGGCGCCAAACAAGCCCCAAATGAATGCAAAGTCGCTTCATAACCAAATCGAACGATTGAGTATTGCGCACGATGTAGGGGTTCCAGCTCGTATTATGAGATCAAGAACCCTTCATTCTATGCAAATACACAAAATTCATGCGTTTCTAGCCGCCAAACAAGCCCCAATGAATGCAAAGTCGCTTCATAACGAAATCGAACGATTGTGTCTTGCGCTCGATGTAGGAGTTCCAGCTCGTATTATGAGATCAAAAACCCTTCATTCTATGCAATTACACAAGATTCGTGCGTTTCTAGCCGCCAAACAGGCCCCAAACGAATGCAATGTCGCTTTATAACGAAATCGAACGATTGAGTTTTGCGCTCACTGTAGGCCTTCCAGCTCGTATTATGGGATCTAAAACTCTTCATTCTATGCCAATACACAAGAATCATGCGTTTCTAGCCGCCAAACAAGCCCCAAACGAATGCAAAGTCGTTTTATAACGAAATCGCATATTTGAGTTTTGCGCTCGCTGTAGGCGTTCCAGCTCGTATTATGGGATCAAAAACTCTTCATACTATGCAAATACACAAGATTTATGCGTTTCTAGGCGCCAAACAAGCCCCAAATGAATGCAAAGTCGCTTCATAACGAAATCGAACGATTTTGTTTTGCGCTCGATGTAGGCTTTCCAGCTCGTATTATGAGATCAAAAACCCTTCATTCTATGCAAATACGCAAGATTCATGCGTTTCTAGCCGCCAAACAAGCCCCAAACGAATGCAAAGTCGCTTTATAACGAAATCGAACGATTGAGTTTTGCGTTCACTGTAGGCGTTCCAGCTCGTATTATGGGATCAAAAACTCTTCATTCCATGCAAATACACAAGAATCATGCGTTTCCAGCCGCCAAACAAGCCCCAAACGAATGCAAAGTCGTTTTATAACGAAAACGCATACTTGAGTTTTGCGCTCGCTGTAGGTGTTCCAGCTCGTATTATAAGATCAAAAACCCTTCATTCTATGCAAATACACAAGATTCATGCGTTTCTAGCCGCCAAACAAGCCCCAAATGAATGCAAAATCGCTTCATAACGAAATCGAACGATTGAGTTTTGCGCTCAATGTAGGCGTTCCAGCTCGTATTACGGGATCGAAAACTCTTCATTCTATGTATATACGCAAGATACATGCGTTTCTAGCCGCCAAGCAAGACCCAAACGAATGCAAAGTCGCTTTATAATGAAATCGAACGATTGAGTTTTGCGCTCGCTGTAGGCGTTTCAGCTCGTATTATGGGATCAAAAACTCTTCATTCTATGCAAATACACAAGATTCATGCGTTTCTAGCCGCCAAACAAGCCCCAAACGAATGCAAAGTCGCTTTGTAACGAAATCGAACGATTGTGTTTTGCGTTCGCTGTAGGCGTTCCAGCTCGTATTATGGGATCAAAAACTCTTCATTCTATGCAAATACGCAAGATACATCCGTTTCTAGCCGCCAAACTAGCCCCAAACGAATGCAAAGTCGCTTTATAACGAAATCGAATATTTCAGTTTTGCGCTCGCTGTAGGCGTTCCAGCTCGTATTATGGGATCAAAAACTCTTCATTCTATGCAAATACGCAAGATACATGCGTTTCTAGCCGCCAAACAAGCCCCAAACGAATGCAAAGTCGCTTTATAACGAAACCGAATATTTGAGTTTTGCGCTCGCTGTAGGCGTTCCAGCTCGTATTATGGGATCAAAAACTCTTCATTCTCTGCAAATACACAAGATTCATGCGTTTCTAGGCGCCAAACAAGCCCCAAATGAATGCAAAGTCGCTTCATAACGAAATCGAACGATTGAGTTTTGCGCTCGATGTAGGCGTTCCAGCTCGTATTATGGGATCAAAAACTCTTCATACTATGCAAATACACAAGATTTATGCGTTTCTAGGCGCCAAACAAGCCCCAAATGAATGCAAAGTCGCTTCATAACGAAATCGAACGATTTTGTTTTGCGCTCGATGTAGGCGTTCCATCTCGTATTATGAGATCAAAAACTCTTCATTCTGTGCAGTTACACAAGATTCGTGCGTTTCTAGCCGCCAACGAAGCCCCAAACGAATGCAAAGTCGCTTTATAACGAAATCGAACGGTTGAGTTTTGCGCTCACTGTAGGCGTTCCAGCTCGTATTATGGGATCAAAAACTCTTCATTCTATGCAAATACACAAGATTCATGCGTTTCTAGCCTTTAAACAAGCCCCAAACGAATGCAAAGTCGCTTCATAACGAAATCGCATATTTGAGTTTTGCGCTCGCTGTAGGCGTTCCAGCTGTATTATGAGATCAAAAACTCTTCATTCTATGCAATACACAAGATTCATGCGTTTCTAGGCGCCAAACAAGCCCCAAATGAATGCAAAGTCGCCTTTATAACGAAATAGAATGACGAGTTTTGCGCTCGCTGTAGGCGTTCCAGCTCGTATTATGGGATCAAAAACCCTTCATTCTTTGCAAATACACAAGATTCATGGGTTTCTAGCCGCCAAACAAGCCCCAAACGAATGCAAAGTCGCTTTATAACGAAATCGAACGATTGAGTTTTGCGCTCGCTGTAGGCGTTCCAGCTCGTATTATGAGATCTAAAACTCTTCATTTCATGCAAATACACAAGAATCTTGCGTTTCTAGCCGCCAAACAAGCCCCAAATGAATGCAAAATCGCTTCATAACGAAATCGAACGATTGAGTTTTGCGCTCAATGTAGGCGTTCAGCTCGTATTATGAGATCAAAAACTCTTTCATTCTATGCAAATACACAAGAATCATGCGTTTCTAGCCGCCAAACAAGCCCCAAACGATGCAAAGTCGTTTTATAACGAAATCGCATATTTTAGTTTTGCGCTCGCTGTAGGCGTTCCAGCTGGTATTATGGGATCAAAACTCTTCATACTATGCAAATACACAAGATTTATGCGTTTCTAGGCGCCAAACAAGCCCCAAATGAATGCAAAGTCGCTTCATAACGAAATCGAACGATTTTGTTTTGCGCTCGATGTAGGCGTTCCAGCTCGTATTATGGAGATCAAAAACCCTTCATTCTATGCAAATACGCAAGATTCATGCGTTTCTAGCCGCCAAACAAGCCCCAAACGAATGCAAAGTCGCTTTATAACGAAAATCGAACGATTGAGTTTTGCGTTCACTGTAGGCGTTCCAGCTCGTATTATGGGATCAAAAACTCTTCATTCCATGCAAATACACAAGAATCATGCGTTTCCAGCCGCCAAACAAGCCCCCAAACGAATGCAAAGTCGTTTTATAACGAAAACGCATACTTGAGTTTTGCGCTCGCTGTAGGTGTTCCCAGCTCGTATTATAAGATCAAAAACCCTTCATTCTATGCAAATACACAAGATTCATGCGTTTCTAGCCGCCAAACAAGCCCCAAATGAATGCAAAATCGCTTCATAACGAAATCGAACGATTGAGTTTTGCGCTCAATGTAGGCGTTCCAGCTCGTATTATGGGATCGAAAACTCTTCATTCTATGCATATACGCAAGATACATGCGTTTCTAGCCGCCAAGCAAGACCCAAACGAATGCAAAGTCGCTTTATAATGAAATCGAACGATTGAGTTTTGCGCTCGCTGTAGGCGTTTCAGCTCGTATTATGGGATCAAAAACTCTTCATTCTATGCAAATACACAAGATTCATGCGTTCTAGCCGCCAAACAAGCCCCATACGAATGCAAAGTCGCTTTGTAACGAAATCGAAAAAACTCTTCATACTATGCAAATACACAAGATTTATGCGTTTCTAGGCGCCAAACAAGCCCCAAATGAATGCAAAGTCGCTTCATAACGAAATCGAACGATTTTGTTTTGCGCTCGATGTAGGCGTTCCATCTCGTATTATGAGATCAAAAACTCTTCATTCTGTGCAGTTACACAAGATTCGTGCGTTTCTAGCCGCCAACGAAGCCCCAAACGAATGCAAAGTCGCTTTATAACGAAATCGAACGGTTGAGTTTTGCGCTCACTGTAGGCGTTCCAGCTCGTATTATGGGATCAAAAACTCTTCATTCTATGCAAATACACAAGATTCATGCGTTTCTAGCCTTTAAACAAGCCCCAAACGAATGCAAAGTCGCTTCATAACGAAATCGCATATTTGAGTTTTGCGCTCGCTGTAGGCGTTCCAGCTCGTATTATGAGATCAAAAACTCTTCATTCTATGCAAATACACAAGATTCATCGCGTTTCTAGGCGCCAAACAAGCCCAAATGAATGCAAAGTCGCTTTATAACGAAATTGAACGATTGAGTTTTGCGCTCGCTGTAGGCGTTCCAGCTCGTATTATGAGATCAAAAACCCTTCATTCTATGCAAATACACAAGATTCATGCGTTCCTAGCCGCCAAACAAGCCCCAAACGAATGCAAAGTCGCTTTATAACGAAATCGAACGATTGAGTTTTGCGCTCGCTGTAGGCGTACCAGCTCGTATTATGAGATCTAAAACTCTTCATTCTATGCAAACAGACAAGATCATGCGTTTCTAGGCGCCAAACAAGCCCAAATGAATGCAAAGTCGCTTCATAACGAAATCGAACGATTTTGTTTTGCGCTCGATGTAGGCGTACCAGCTCGTATTATGAGATCAAAAACTCTTCATTCTATGCAAATACGCAAGATTCATGCGTTTCTAGCCACCAAACAAGACCCAAACGAATGCAAAGTCGCTTTATAACGAAATCGAACGATTGAGTTTTGCGCTCGCTGTAGGCGTTCCAGCTCGTATTATGAGATCAAAAACCCTTCATTCTATGCAAATACACAAGATTCATGCGTTTTAGCCGCCAAACAAGCCCCAAACAAATGCAAAGTCGCTTCATAACGAAATCGAACGATTGTGTTTTGGGCTCGATGTAGGAGTTCCAGCTTGTATTATGAGATCAAAAACTCTTCATTCTATGCAAATACACAAGATCATGCGTTTCTAGCCGCCAAAACAAGCCCCAAACGAATGCAAAGTCGATTCATAACGAAATCGAATATTTGAGTTTTGCGCTCGCTGTAGGCGTTCCAGCTCGTATTATGAGATCAAAAACTCTTCATTCTATGCAAATACACAAGATTCATGCGTTTCTAGCCGCCAAACAAGCCCCAAACAAATGCAAAAGTCGCTTCATAACGAAATCGAACGATTGTGTTTTGGGCTCGATGTAGGAGTTCCAGCTCGTATTATGAGATCAAAAACCCTTCATTCTATGCAGTTACACAAGATTCGTGCGTTTCTAGCCGCCAACGAAGCCCCAAACGAATGCAAAGTCGCTTCATAACGAAATCGAACGGTTGAGTTTTGCGCTCGCTGTAGGCGTTCCAGCTCGTATTATGAGATCAAAAACCTTTCATTCTATGCAAATCCACAAGATTCATGCGTTTCTAGCCGCCAAACAAGCCCCAGATGAATGCAAAATCGCTTCATAACGAAATCGAACGATTGAGTTTTGCGCTCAATGTAGGCGTTCCAGCTCGTATTATGAGATCAAAAACTCTTCATTCTATGCAAATACGCAAGATACATGCGTTTCTAGCCGCCAAACAAGCCCCAAACGATTTTCAAAGTCGCTTTATAACGAAATCGAATATTTAAGTTTTGAGCTCGCTGTAGGCGTTCCAGCTCCTATTATGGGATCAAAAACTCTCCATTCTATGCAAATACACAAGATTCATGCGTTTCTAGCCGCCAAACAAGCCCCAAACGAATGCAAAGTCGCTTTATAACGAAATCGAACGATTGAGTTTTGCGCTCGCTGTAGGCGTACCAGCTCGTATTATGAGATCTAAAACTCTTCATTTCATGCAAATACACAAGAATCTTGCGTTTCTAGCCGCCAAACAAGCCCCAAATGAATGCAAAATCGCTTCATAACGAAATCGAACGATTGAGTTTTGCGCTCAATGTAGGCGTTCCAGCTCGTATTATGAGATCAAAAACTCTTCATTCTATGCAAATACACAAGAATCATGCGTTTCTAGCCGCCAAACAAGCCCCAAACGAATGCAAAGTCGTTTTATAACGAAATCGCATATTTTAGTTTTGCGCTCGCTGTAGGCGTTCCAGCTCGTATTATGGGATCAAAAACTCTTCATACTATGCAAATACACAAGATTTATGCGTTTCTAGGCGCCAAACAAGCCCCAAATGAATGCAAAGTCGCTTCATAACGAAATCGAACGATTTTGTTTTGCGCTCGATGTAGGCGTTCCAGCTCGTATTATGGAGATCAAAAACCCTTCATTCTATGCAAATACGCAAGATTCATGCGTTTCTAGCCGCCAAACAAGCCCCAAACGAATGCAAAGTCGCTTTATAACGAAATCGAACGATTGAGTTTTGCGTTCACTGTAGGCGTTCCAGCTCGTATTATGGGATCAAAAACTCTTCATTCCATGCAAATACACAAGAATCATGCGTTTCCAGCCGCCAAACAAGCCCCAAACGAATGCAAAGTCGTTTTATAACGAAAACGCATACTTGAGTTTTGCGCTCGCTGTAGGTGTTCCAGCTCGTATTATAAGATCAAAAACCCTTCATTCTATGCAAATACACAAGATTCATGCGTTTCTAGCCGCCAAACAAGCCCCAAATGAATGCAAAATCGCTTCATAACGAAATCGAACGATTGAGTTTTGCGCTCAATGTAGGCGTTCCAGCTCGTATTATGGGATCGAAAACTCTTCATTCTATGCATATACGCAAGATACATGCGTTTCTAGCCGCCAAGCAAGACCCAAACGAATGCAAAGTCGCTTTATAATGAAATCGAACGATTGAGTTTTGCGCTCGCTGTAGGCGTTTCAGCTCGTATTATGGGATCAAAAACTCTTCATTCTATGCAAATACACAAGATTCATGCGTTTCTAGCCGCCAAACAAGCCCCAAACGAATGCAAAGTCGCTTTGTAACGAAATCGAAAAAAACTCTTCATACTATGCAAATACACAAGATTTATGCGTTTCTAGGCGCCAAACAAGCCCCAAATGAATGCAAAGTCGCTTCATAACGAAATCGAACGATTTTGTTTTGCGCTCGATGTAGGCGTTCCATCTCGTATTATGAGATCAAAAACTCTTCATTCTGTGCAGTTACACAAGATTCGTGCGTTTCTAGCCGCCAACGAAGCCCCAAACGAATGCAAAGTCGCTTTATAACGAAATCGAACGGTTGAGTTTTGCGCTCACTGTAGGCGTTCCAGCTCGTATTATGGGATCAAAAACTCTTCATTCTATGCAAATACACAAGATTCATGCGTTTCTAGCCTTTAAACAAGCCCCAAACGAATGCAAAGTCGCTTCATAACGAAATCGCATATTTGAGTTTTGCGCTCGCTGTAGGCGTTCCAGCTCGTATTATGAGATCAAAAACTCTTCATTCTATGCAAATACACAAGATTCATGCGTTTCTAGGCGCCAAACAAGCCCCAAATGAATGCAAAGTCGCTTTATAACGAAATTGAACGATTGAGTTTTGCGCTCGCTGTAGGCGTTCCAGCTCGTATTATGAGATCAAAAACCCTTCATTCTATGCAAATACACAAGATTCATGCGTTTCTAGCCGCCAAACAAGCCCCAAACGAATGCAAAGTCGCTTTATAACGAAATCGAACGATTGAGTTTTGCGCTCGCTGTAGGCGTACCAGCTCGTATTATGAGATCTAAAACTCTTCATTCTATGCAAACACACAAGATTCATGCGTTTCTAGGCGCCAAACAAGCCCCAAATGAATGCAAAGTCGCTTCATAACGAAATCGAACGATTTTGTTTTGCGCTCGATGTAGGCGTACCAGCTCGTATTATGAGATCAAAAACTCTTCATTCTATGCAAATACGCAAGATTCATGCGTTTCTAGCCACCAAACAAGACCCAAACGAATGCAAAGTCGCTTTATAACGAAATCGAACGATTGAGTTTTGCGCTCGCTGTAGGCGTTCCAGCTCGTATTATGAGATCAAAAACCCTTCATTCTATGCAAATACACAAGATTCATGCGTTTTTAGCCGCCAAACAAGCCCCAAACAAATGCAAAGTCGCTTCATAACGAAATCGAACGATTGTGTTTTGGGCTCGATGTAGGAGTTCCAGCTTGTATTATGAGATCAAAAACTCTTCATTCTATGCAAATACACAAGATTCATGCGTTTCTAGCCGCCAAACAAGCCCCAAACGAATGCAAAGTCGATTCATAACGAAATCGCATATTTGAGTTTTGCGCTCGCTGTAGGCGTTCCAGCTCGTATTATGAGATCAAAAACTCTTCATTCTATGCAAATACACAAGATTCATGCGTTTATAGCCGCCAAACAAGCCCCAAACAAATGCAAAGTCGCTTCATAACGAAATCGAACGATTGTGTTTTGGGCTCGATGTAGGAGTTCCAGCTCGTATTATGAGATCAAAAACCCTTCATTCTATGCAGTTACACAAGATTCGTGCGTTTCTAGCCGCCAACGAAGCCCCAAACGAATGCAAAGTCGCTTCATAACGAAATCGAACGGTTGAGTTTTGCGCTCGCTGTAGGCGTTCCAGCTCGTATTATGAGATCAAAAACCTTTCATTCTATGCAAATCCACAAGATTCATGCGTTTCTAGCCGCCAAACAAGCCCCAGATGAATGCAAAATCGCTTCATAACGAAATCGAACGATTGAGTTTTGCGCTCAATGTAGGCGTTCCAGCTCGTATTATGAGATCAAAAACTCTTCATTCTATGCAAATACGCAAGATACATGCGTTTCTAGCCGCCAAACAAGCCCCAAACGATTTTCAAAGTCGCTTTATAACGAAATCGAATATTTAAGTTTTGAGCTCGCTGTAGGCGTTCCAGCTCCTATTATGGGATCAAAAACTCTCCATTCTATGCAAATACACAAGATTCATGCGTTTCTAGCCGCCAAACAAGCCCCAAACGAATGCAAAGTGGCTTTATAACGAAATCGAGCATTTGAGTTTTGCGCTCGATGTAGGCGTTCCAGCTCGTATTATGAGATCAAAAACTCTTCATTCTATGCAAATACGCAAGATTCATGCGTTTCTAGCCACCAAACAAGACCCAAACGAATGCAAAGTCGCTTTATAACGAAATCGAACGATTGAGTTTTGCGCTCGCTGTAGGCGTTCCAGCTCGTATTATGAGATCAAAAACCCTTCATTCTATGCAAATACACAAGATTCATGCGTTTCTAGGCGCCAAACAAGCCCCAAACGAATGAAAAGTGGCTTTATAACGAAATCGAGCATTTGAGTTTTGCGCTCGATGTAGTCGATCCAGCTCGTATTATAAGATAAAAAACCCTTCATTCTATGCAAATACGCAAGATACATGCGTTTCTAGCCGCCAATCAAGCCCCAAACGAAGGCAAAGTCGATTTATAACGAAATCGCATACTTGAGTTTTGCGCTCGCTGTAGGTGTTCCAGCTCGTATTATGAGATCAAAAACCCTTCATTCTATGCAAATACACAAGATTCATGCGTTTCTAGCCGCCAAACAAGCCCCAAATGAATGCAAAATCGCTTCATAACGAAATCGAACGATTGAGTTTTGCGCTCAATGTAGGCGTTCCAGCTCGTATTATGAGATCAAAAACTCTTCATTCCATGCAGATACACAAGATTCATGCGTTTCTAGCCGCCAAACAAGCCCCAAACGAATGCAAAGTCGCTTTAAAACGATATCGAACGATTGAGATTTGCGCTCACTGTAGGCGTTCCAGCTCGTATTATGGGATCAAAAAATCTTCATTCCATGCAAATACACAAGATTCATGCGTTTCTAGCCGCCAAAGAGGCCCCAAACGAATGCAAAGTCGCTTTATAACGAAATCGAACGATTGAGTTTTGCGCTCACTGTAGGCGTTCCAGCTCGTATTATGGGATCAAAAACTCTTCATTCTATGCAAATACACAAGAATCATGCGTTTCTAGCCGCCAAACAAGCCCCAAACGAATGCAAAGTCGTTTTATAACGAAATCGCATATTTGAGTTTTGCGCTCGCTGTAGGCGTTCCAGCTCGTATTATGGGGTCAAAAACTCTTCATTCTATGCAAATACACAAGATTTATGCGTTTCTAGGCGCCAAACAAGCCCCAAATGAATGCAAAGTCGCTTCATAACGAAATCGAACGATTGAGTTTTGCGCTCTCTGTAGGCGTTCCAGCTCGTATTATGAGATCAAAAACCCTTCATTCTATGCAAATACATAAGATTCATGCGTTTCTAGCCGCCAAACAAGCCCCAAACGAATGCAAAGTCGCTTTATAACGAAATCGAACGATTGAGTTTTGCGCTCGCTGTAGGCGTACCAGCTCGTATTATGAGATCAAAAACCCTTCATTCTATGCAAACACACAAGATTCATGCGTTTCTAGCCGCCAAACAAGCCCCAATGAATGCAAAGTCGCTTCATAACGAAATCGAACGATTGTGTCTTGCGCTCGATGTAGACGTTCCAGCTCGTATTATGAGATCAAAAACTCTTCGTTCTATGCAAATACGCAAGATTCATGCGTTTCTAGCCACCAAACAAGACCCAAACGAATGCAAAGTCGCTTTATAACGAAATCGAACGATTGAGTTTTGCGCTCTACTGTAGGCGTTCCAGCTCGTATTATGGGATCTAAAACTCTTCATTCTATGCAAATACACAAGAATCATGCGTTTCTAGCCGCCAAACAAGCCCCAAACGAATGCAAAGTCGTTTTATAACGAAATCGAACGATTTTGTTTTGCGCTCGATGTAGGCGTTCCAGCTCGTATTATGAGATCAAAAACTCTTCATTCTATGCAAATACGCAAGATTCATGCGTTTCTAGCCACCAAACAAGACCCAAACGAATGCAAAGTCGCTTTATAACGAAATCGAACGATTGAGTTTTGCGCTCGCTCTAGGCGTTCCAGCTCGTATTATGAGATCAAAAACCCTTCATTCTATGCATATACACAAGATTCATGCGTTTTTAGCCGCCAAACAAGCCCCAAACAAATGCAAAGTCGCTTCATAACGAAATCGAACGATTGTATTTTGGGCTCGATGTAGGAGTTCCAGCTCGTATTATGAGATCAAAAACTCTTCATTCTATGCAAATACACAAGAATCATGCGTTTCTAGCCGCCAAACAAGCCCCAAACGAATGCAAAGTCGTTTTATAACGAAATCGCATATTTGAGTTTTGCGCTCGCTGTAGGCTTTCCAGCTCGTATTATGGGATCAAAAACTCTTCATTCTATGCAAATACACAAGATTCATGCGTTTCTAGGCGCCAAACAAGCCCCAAATGAATGCAAAGTCGCTTCATAACGAAATCGAACGATTTTGTTTTGCGCTCGATGTAGGCGTTCCAGCTCGTATTATGAGATCAAAAACTCTTCATTCTATGCAAATACGCAAGATTCATGCGTTTCTAGCCACCAAACAAGACCCAAACGAATGCAAAGTCGCTTTATAACGAAATCGAACGATTGAGTTTTGCGCTCGCTCTAGGCGTTCCAGCTCGTATTATGAGATCAAAAACCCTTCATTCTATGCATATACACAAGATTCATGCGTTTTTAGCCGCCAAACAAGCCCCAAACAAATGCAAAGTCGCTTCATAACGAAATCGAACGATTGTATTTTGGGCTCGATGTAGGAGTTCCAGCTCGTATTATGAGATCAAAAACTCTTCATTCTATGCAAATACACAAGATTCATGCGTTTCTAGCCGCCAAACAAGCCCCAAACGAATGCAAAGTCGATTCATAACGAAATCGCATATTTGAGTTTTGCGCTCGCTGTAGGCGTTCCAGCTCGTATTATGAGATCAAAAACTCTACATTCTATGCAAATACACAAGATTCATGCGTTTCTAGCCGCCTAACAAGCCCCAAACGAATGCAAAGTCGCTTTATAACGAAATCGATCGATTGAGTTTTGCGCTCACTGTAGGCGTTCCAGCTCGTATTATGGGATCAAAAACTCTTCATTTCATGCAAATACACAAGAATCTTGCGTTTCTAGCCGCCAAACAAGCCCCAAATGAATGCAAAATCACTTCATAACGAAATCGAACGGTTGAGTTTTGCGTCTCAATGTAGGCGTTCCAGCTCGTATTATGAGATCAAAAACTCTTCATTCTATGCAAATACACAAGAATCATGCGTTTCTAGCCGCCAAACAAGCCCCAAATGAATGCAAAGTCGCTTCATAACGAAATCGAACGATTGTGTCTTGCGCTCGATGTAGGAGTTCCAGCTCGTATTATGAGATCAAAAACCCTTCATTCTATGCAATTACACAAGATTCGTGCGTTTCTAGCCGCCAAACAGGCCCCAAACGAATGCAAAGTCGCTTTATAACGAAATCGATCGATTGAGTTTTGCGCTCACTGTAGGCGTTCAAGCTCGTATTATGGGATCAAAAACTCTTCATTTAATGCAAATACACAAGAATCTTGCGTTTCTAGCCGCCAAACAAGCCCCAAATGAATGCAAAATCACTTCATAACGAAATCGAACGGTTGAGTTTTGCGCTCAATGTAGGCGTTCCAGCTCGTATTATGAGATCAAAAACTCTTCATTCTATGCAAATACACAAGAATCATGCGTTTCTAGCCGCCAAACAAGCCCCAAATGAATGCAAAGTCGCTTCATAACGAAATCGAACGATTGTGTCTTGCGCTCGATGTAGGAGTTCCAGCTCGTATTATGAGATCAAAAACCCTTCATTCTATGCAATTACACAAGATTCGTGCGTTTCTAGCCGCCAAACAGGCCCCAAACGAATGCAAAGTCGCTTTATAACGAAATCGAACGATTAGAGTTTTGCGCTCACTGTAGGCGTTCCAGCTCGTATTATGGGATCTAAAACTCTTCATTCTATGCAATTACACAAGATTCGTGCGTTTCTAGCCGCCAAACAGGCCCCAAACGAATGCAAAGTCGCTTTATAACGAAATCGAACGATTAGAGTTTTGCGCTCACTGTAGGCGTTCCAGCTCGTATTATGGGATCTAAAACTCTTCATTCTATGCCAATACACAAGAATCATGCGTTTCTAGCCGCCAAACAAGCCCCAAACGAATGCAAAGTCGTTTTATAACGAAATCGCATATTTTAGTTTTGCGCTCGCTGTAGGCGTTCCAGCTCGTATTATGGGATCAAAAACTCTTCATACTATGCAAATACACAAGATTTATGCGTTTCTAGGCGCCAAACAAGCCCCAAATGAATGCAAAGTCGCTTCATAACGAAATCGAACGATTTTGTTTTGCGCTCGATGTAGGCGTTCCATCTCGTATTATGAGATCAAAAACTCTTCATTCTATGCAAATACGCAAGAAGATTCATGCGTTTCTAGCCACCAAACAAGACCCAAACGAATGCAAAGTCGCTTTATAACGAAATTGAACGATTGAGTTTTGCGCTCGCTGTAGGCGTTCCAGCTCGTATTATGAGATCAAAAACCCTTCATTCTATGCAAATACACAAGATTCATGCGTTTCTAGCCGCCAAACAAGCCCCAAACAAATGCAAAGTCGCTTCATAACGAAATCGAACGATTGTGTTTTGGGCTCGATGTAGGAGTTCCAGCTCGTATTATAAGATCAAAAACCCTTCATTCTATGCAGTTACACAAGATTCGTGCGTTTCTAGCCGCCAACGAAGCCCCAAACGAATGCAAAGTCGCTTTATAACGAAATCGAACGGTTGAGTTTTGCGCTCACTGTAGGCGTTCCAGCTCGTATTATGGGATCAAAAACTCTTCATTCTATGCAAATACACAAGATTCATGCGTTTCTAGCCGCCAAACAAGCCCCAAACGAATGCAAAGTCGATTCATAACGAAATCGCATATTTGAGTTTTGCGCTCGCTGTAGGCGTTCCAGCTCGTATTATGAGATCAAAAACTCTACATTCTATGCAAATACACAAGATTCATGCGTTTCTAGCCGCCTAACAAGCCCCAAACGAATGCAAAGTCGCTTTATAACGAAATCGATCGATTGAGTTTTGCGCTCACTGTAGGCGTTCCAGCTCGTATTATGGGATCAAAAACTCTTCATTTCATGCAAATACACAAGAATCTTGCGTTTCTAGCCGCCAAACAAGCCCCAAATGAATGCAAAATCACTTCATAACGAAATCGAACGGTTGAGTTTTGCGTCTCAATGTAGGCGTTCCAGCTCGTATTATGAGATCAAAAACTCTTCATTCTATGCAAATACACAAGAATCATGCGTTTCTAGCCGCCAAACAAGCCCCAAATGAATGCAAAGTCGCTTCATAACGAAATCGAACGTTTGTGTCTTGCGCTCTCTGTAGGAGTTCCAGCTCGTATTATGAGATCAAAAACCCTTCATTCTATGCAATTACACAAGATTCGTGCGTTTCTAGCCGCCAAACAGGCCCCAAACGAATGCAAAGTCGCTTTATAACGAAATCGATCGATTGAGTTTTGCGCTCACTGTAGGCGTTCAAGCTCGTATTATGGGATCAAAAACTCTTCATTTCATGCAAATACACAAGAATCTTGCGTTTCTAGCCGCCAAACAAGCCCCAAATGAATGCAAAATCACTTCATAACGAAATCGAACGGTTGAGTTTTGCGCTCAATGTAGGCGTTCCAGCTCGTATTATGAGATCAAAAACTCTTCATTCTATGCAAATACACAAGAATCATGCGTTTCTAGCCGCCAAACAAGCCCCAAATGAATGCAAAGTCGCTTCATAACGAAATCGAACGATTGTGTCTTGCGCTCGATGTAGGAGTTCCAGCTCGTATTATGAGATCAAAAACCCTTCATTCTATGCAATTACACAAGATTCGTGCGTTTCTAGCCGCCAAACAGGCCCCAAACGAATGCAAAGTCGCTTTATAACGAAATCGAACGATTAGAGTTTTGCGCTCACTGTAGGCGTTCCAGCTCGTATTATGGGATCTAAAACTCTTCATTCTATGCCAATACACAAGAATCATGCGTTTCTAGCCGCCAAACAAGCCCCAAACGAATGCAAAGTCGTTTTATAACGAAATCGCATATTTTAGTTTTGCGCTCGCTGTAGGCGTTCCAGCTCGTATTATGGGATCAAAAACTCTTCATACTATGCAAATACACAAGATTTATGCGTTTCTAGGCGCCAAACAAGCCCCAAATGAATGCAAAGTCGCTTCATAACGAAATCGAACGATTTTGTTTTGCGCTCGATGTAGGCGTTCCATCTCGTATTATGAGATCAAAAACTCTTCATTCTATGCAAATACGCAAGAAGATTCATGCGTTTCTAGCCACCAAACAAGACCCAAACGAATGCAAAGTCGCTTTATAACGAAATTGAACGATTGAGTTTTGCGCTCGCTGTAGGCGTTCCAGCTCGTATTATGAGATCAAAAACCCTTCATTCTATGCAAATACACAAGATTCATGCGTTTCTAGCCGCCAAACAAGCCCCAAACAAATGCAAAGTCGCTTCATAACGAAATCGAACGATTGTGTTTTGGGCTCGATGTAGGAGTTCCAGCTCGTATTATAAGATCAAAAACCCTTCATTCTATGCAGTTACACAAGATTCGTGCGTTTCTAGCCGCCAACGAAGCCCCAAACGAATGCAAAGTCGCTTTATAACGAAATCGAACGGTTGAGTTTTGCGCTCACTGTAGGCGTTCCAGCTCGTATTATGGGATCAAAAACTCTTCATTCTATGCAAATACACAAGATTCATGCGTTTCTAACCTTTAAACAAGCCCCAAACGAATGCAAAGTCGCTTCATAACGAAATCGCATATTTGAGTTTTGCGCTCGCTGTAGGCGTTCCAGCTCGTATTATGAGATCAAAAACTCTTCATTCTATGCAAATACACAAGATTCATGCGTTTCTAGGCGCCAAACAAGCCCCAAATGAATGCAAAGTCGCTTTATAACGAAATCGAACGATTGAGTTTTGCGCTCGCTGTAGGCGTTCCAGCTCGTATTATGAGATCAAAAACCCTTCATTCTATGCAAATACACAAGATTCATGGGTTTCTAGCCGCCAAACAAGCCCCAAACGAATGCAAAGTCGCTTTATAACGAAATCGAACGATTGAGTTTTGCGCTCGCTGTAGGCGTACCAGCTCGTATTATGAGATCTAAAACTCTTCATTTCATGCAAATACACAAGAATCTTGCGTTTCTAGCCGCCAAACAAGCCCCAAATGAATGCAAAATCGCTTCATAACGAAATCGAACGATTGAGTTTTGCGCTCAATGTAGGCGTTCCAGCTCGTATTATGAGATCAAAAACTCTTCATTCTATGCAAATACACAAGAATCATGCGTTTCTAGCCGCCAAACAAGCCCCAAATGAATGCAAAGTCGCTTCATAACGAAATCGAACGATTGTGTCTTGCGCTCGATGTAGGAGTTCCAGCTCGTATTATGAGATCAAAAACCCTTCATTCTATGCAATTACACAAGATTCGTGCGTTTCTAGCCGCCAAACAGGCCCCAAACGAATGCAAAGTCGCTTTATAACGAAATCGAACGATTGAGTTTTGCGCTCACTGTAGGCGTTCCAGCTCGTATTATGGGATCTAAAACTCTTCATTCTATGCCAATACACAAGAATCATGCGTTTCTAGCCGCCAAACAAGCCCCAAACGAATGCAAAGTCGTTATATAACGAAATCGCATATTTTAGTTTTGCGCTCGCTGTAGGCGTTCCAGCTCGTATTATGGGATCAAAAACTCTTCATACTATGCAAATACACAAGATTTATGCGTTTCTAGGCGCCAAACAAGCCCCAAATGAATGCAAAGTCGCTTCATAACGAAATCGAACGATTTTGTTTTGCGCTCGATGTAGGCGTTCCAGCTCGTATTATGAGATCAAAAACCCTTCATTCTATGCAAATACGCAAGATTCATGCGTTTCTAGCCGCCAAACAAGCCCCAAACGAATGCAAAGTCGCTTTATAACGAAATCGAACGATTGAGTTTTGCGTTCACTGTAGGCGTTCCAGCTCGTATTATGGGATCAAAAACTCTTCATTCCATGCAAATACACAAGAATCATGCGTTTCCAGCCGCCAAACAAGCCCCAAACGAATGCAAAGTCGTTTTATAACGAAAACGCATACTTGAGTTTTGCGCTCGCTGTAGGTGTTCCAGCTCGTATTATAAGATCAAAAACCCTTCATTCTATGCAAATACACAAGATTCATGCGTTTCTAGCCGCCAAACAAGCCCCAAATGAATGCAAAATCGCTTCATAACGAAATCGAACGATTGAGTTTTGCGCTCAATGTAGGCGTTCCAGCTCGTATTATGGGATCGAAAACTCTTCATTCTATGCATATACGCAAGATACATGCGTTTCTAGCCGCCAAGCAAGACCCAAACGAATGCAAAGTCGCTTTATAATGAAATCGAACGATTGAGTTTTGCGCTCGCTGTAGGCGTTTCAGCTCGTATTATGGGATCAAAAACTCTTCATTCTATGCAAATACACAAGATTCATGCGTTTCTAGCCGCCAAACAAGCCCCAAACGAATGCAAAGTCGCTTTGTAACGAAATCGAACGATTGTGTTTTGCGTTCGCTGTAGGCGTTCCAGCTCGTATTATGGGATCAAAAACTCTTCATTCTATGCAAATACGCAAGATACATCCGTTTCTAGCCGCCAAACTAGCCCCAAACGAATGCAAAGTCGCTTTATAACGAAATCGAATATTTCAGTTTTGCGCTCGCTGTAGGCGTTCCAGCTCGTATTATGGGATCAAAAACTCTTCATTCTATGCAAATACGCAAGATACATGCGTTTCTAGCCGCCAAACAAGCCCCAAACGAATGCAAAGTCGCTTTATAACGAAACCGAATATTTGAGTTTTGCGCTCGCTGTAGGCGTTCCAGCTCGTATTATGGGATCAAAAACTCTTCATTCTCTGCAAATACACAAGATTCATGCGTTTCTAGGCGCCAAACAAGCCCCAAATGAATGCAAAGTCGCTTCATAACGAAATCGAACGATTGAGTTTTGCGCTCGATGTAGGCGTTCCAGCTCGTATTATGGGATCAAAAACTCTTCATACTATGCAAATACACAAGATTAATGCGTTTCTAGGCGCCAAACAAGCCCCAAATGAATGCAAAGTCGCTTCATAACGAAATCGAACGATTTTGTTTTGCGCTCGATGTAGGCGTTCCATCTCGTATTATGAGATCAAAAACTCTTCATTAAATGCAGTTACACAAGATTCGTGCGTTTCTAGCCGCCAAACAAGCCCCAAAAGAATGCAAAGTCGCTTAATAACGAAATCGAACGGTTGAGTTTTGCGCTCGCTGTAGGCGTTCCAGCTCGTATTATGGGATCAAAAACTCTTCATTCTATGCAAATACACAAGATTCATGCGTTTCTAGCCTTTAAACAAGCCCCAAACGAATGCAAAGTCGCTTTATAACGAAATCGAACGATTGAGTTTTGCGCTCGCTGTAGGCGTACCAGCTCGTATTATGAGATCTAAAACTCTTCATTTCATGCAAATACACAAGAATCTTGCGTTTCTAGCCGCCAAACAAGCCCCAAATGAATGCAAAATCGCTTCATAACGAAATCGAACGATTGAGTTTTGCGCTCAATGTAGGCGTTCCAGCTCGTATTATGAGATCAAAAACTCTTCATTCTATGCAAATACACAAGAATCATGCGTTTCTAGCCGCCAAACAAGCCCCAAACGAATGCAAAGTCGTTTTATAACGAAATCGCATATTTTAGTTTTGCGCTCGCTGTAGGCGTTCCAGCTCGTATTATGGGATCAAAAACTCTTCATACTATGCAAATACACAAGATTTATGCGTTTCTAGGCGCCAAACAAGCCCCAAATGAATGCAAAGTCGCTTCATAACGAAATCGAACGATTTTGTTTTGCGCTCGATGTAGGCGTTCCAGCTCGTATTATGGAGATCAAAAACCCTTCATTCTATGCAAATACGCAAGATTCATGCGTTTCTAGCCGCCAAACAAGCCCCAAACGAATGCAAAGTCGCTTTATAACGAAATCGAACGATTGAGTTTTGCGTTCACTGTAGGCGTTCCAGCTCGTATTATGGGATCAAAAACTCTTCATTCCATGCAAATACACAAGAATCATGCGTTTCCAGCCGCCAAACAAGCCCCAAACGAATGCAAAGTCGTTTTATAACGAAAACGCATACTTGAGTTTTGCGCTCGCTGTAGGTGTTCCAGCTCGTATTATAAGATCAAAAACCCTTCATTCTATGCAAATACACAAGATTCATGCGTTTCTAGCCGCCAAACAAGCCCCAAATGAATGCAAAATCGCTTCATAACGAAATCGAACGATTGAGTTTTGCGCTCAATGTAGGCGTTCCAGCTCGTATTATGGGATCGAAAACTCTTCATTCTATGCATATACGCAAGATACATGCGTTTCTAGCCGCCAAGCAAGACCCAAACGAATGCAAAGTCGCTTTATAATGAAATCGAACGATTGAGTTTTGCGCTCGCTGTAGGCGTTACAGCTCGTATTATGGGATCAAAAACTCTTCATTCTATGCAAATACACAAGATTCATGCGTTTCTAGCCGCCAAACAAGCCCCAAACGAATGCAAAGTCGCTTTGTAACGAAAACGAACGATTGAGTTTTGCGTTCGCTGTAGGCGTTCCAGCTCGTATTATGGGATCAAAAACTCTTCATTCTATGCAAATACGCAAGATACATCCGTTTCTAGCCGCCAAACTAGCCCCAAACGAATGCAAAGTCGCTTTATAACGAAATCGAATATTTCAGTTTTGCGCTCGCTGTAGGCGTTCCAGCTCGTATTATGGGATCAAAAACTCTTCATTCTATGCAAATATACGCAAGATACATGCGTTTCTAGCCGCCAAACAAGCCCCAAACGAATGCAAAGTCGCTTTATAACGAAATCGAATATTTGAGTTTTGCGCTCGCTGTAGGCGTTCCAGCTCGTATTATGGGATCAAAAACTCTTCATTCTCTGCAAATACACAAGATTCATGCGTTTCTAGGCGCCAAACAAGCCCCAAATGAATGCAAAGTCGCTTCATAACGAAATCGAACGATTGAGTTTTGCGCTCGATGTAGGCGTTCCAGCTCGTATTATGGGATCAAAAACTCTTCATACTATGCAAATACACAAGATTTATGCGTTTCTAGGCGCCAAACAAGCCCCAAATGAATGCAAAGTCGCTTCATAACGAAATCGAACGATTTTGTTTTGCGCTCGATGTAGGCGTTCCATCTCGTATTATGAGATCAAAAACTCTTCATTCTGTGCAGTTACACAAGATTCGTGCGTTTCTAGCCGCCAACGAAGCCCCAAACGAATGCAAAGTCGCTTTATAACGAAATCGAACGGTTGAGTTTTGCGCTCACTGTAGGCGTTCCAGCTCGTATTATGGGATCAAAAACTCTTCATTCTATGCAAATACACAAGATTCATGCGTTTCTAGCCTTTAAACAAGCCCCAAACGAATGCAAAGTCGCTTCATAACGAAATCGCATATTTGAGTTTTGCGCTCGCTGTAGGCGTTCCAGCTCGTATTATGAGATCAAAAACTCTTCATTCTATGCAAATACACAAGATTCATGCGTTTCTAGGCGCCAAACAAGCCCCAAATGAATGCAAAGTCGCTTTATAACGAAATCGAACGATTGAGTTTTGCGCTCGCTGTAGGCGTTCCAGCTCGTATTATGAGATCAAAAACCCTTCATTCTATGCAAATACACAAGATTCATGGGTTTCTAGCCGCCAAACAAGCCCCAAACGAATGCAAAGTCGCTTTATAACGAAATCGAACGATTGAGTTTTGCGCTCGCTGTAGGCGTACCAGCTCGTATTATGAGATCTAAAACTCTTCATTTCATGCAAATACACAAGAATCTTGCGTTTCTAGCCGCCAAACAAGCCCCAAATGAATGCAAAATCGCTTCATAACGAAATCGAACGATTGAGTTTTGCGCTCGCTGTAGGCGTTTCAGCTCGTATTATGGGATCAAAAACTCTTCATTCTATGCAAATACACAAGATTCATGCGTTTCTAGCCGCCAAACAAGCCCCAAACGAATGCAAAGTCGCTTTGTAACGAAATCGAACGATTGTGTTTTGCGTTCGCTGTAGGCGTTCCAGCTCGTATTATGGGATCAAAAACTCTTCATTCTATGCAAATACGCAAGATACATCCGTTTCTAGCCGCCAAACTAGCCCCAAACGAATGCAAAGTCGCTTTATAACGAAATCGAATATTTCAGTTTTGCGCTCGCTGTAGGCGTTCCAGCTCGTATTATGGGATCAAAAACTCTTCATTCTATGCAAATACGCAAGATACATGCGTTTCTAGCCGCCAAACAAGCCCCAAACGAATGCAAAGTCGCTTTATAACGAAACCGAATATTTGAGTTTTGCGCTCGCTGTAGGCGTTCCAGCTCGTATTATGGGATCAAAAACTCTTCATTCTCTGCAAATACACAAGATTCATGCGTTTCTAGGCGCCAAACAAGCCCCAAATGAATGCAAAGTCGCTTCATAACGAAATCGAACGATTGAGTTTTGCGCTCGATGTAGGCGTTCCAGCTCGTATTATGGGATCAAAAACTCTTCATACTATGCAAATACACAAGATTTATGCGTTTCTAGGCGCCAAACAAGCCCCAAATGAATGCAAAGTCGCTTCATAACGAAATCGAACGATTTTGTTTTGCGCTCGATGTAGGCGTTCCATCTCGTATTATGAGATCAAAAACTCTTCATTCTGTGCAGTTACACAAGATTCGTGCGTTTCTAGCCGCCAACGAAGCCCCAAACGAATGCAAAGTCGCTTTATAACGAAATCGAACGGTTGAGTTTTGCGCTCACTGTAGGCGTTCCAGCTCGTATTATGGGATCAAAAACTCTTCATTCTATGCAAATACACAAGATTCATGCGTTTCTAGCCTTTAAACAAGCCCCAAACGAATGCAAAGTCGCTTCATAACGAAATCGCATATTTGAGTTTTGCGCTCGCTGTAGGCGTTCCAGCTCGTATTATGAGATCAAAAACCCTTCATTCTATGCAAATACACAAGATTCATGCGTTTCTAGCCGCCAAACAAGCCCCAAACGAATGCAAAGTCGCTTTATAACGAAATCGAACGATTGAGTTTTGCGCTCGCTGTAGGCGTACCAGCTCGTATTATGAGATCTAAAACTCTTCATTCTATGCAAACACACAAGATTCATGCGTTTCTAGGCGCCAAACAAGCCCCAAATGAATGCAAAGTCGCTTCATAACGAAATCGAACGATTTTGTTTTGCGCTCGATGTAGGCGTACCAGCTCGTATTATGAGATCAAAAACTCTTCATTCTATGCAAATACGCAAGATTCATGCGTTTCTAGCCACCAAACAAGACCCAAACGAATGCAAAGTCGCTTTATAACGAAATCGAACGATTGAGTTTTGCGCTCGCTGTAGGCGTTCCAGCTCGTATTATGAGATCAAAAACCCTTCATTCTATGCAAATACACAAGATTCATGCGTTTTTAGCCGCCAAACAAGCCCCAAACAAATGCAAAGTCGCTTCATAACGAAATCGAACGATTGTGTTTTGGGCTCGATGTAGGAGTTCCAGCTTGTATTATGAGATCAAAAACTCTTCATTCTATGCAAATACACAAGATTCATGCGTTTCTAGCCGCCAAACAAGCCCCAAACGAATGCAAAGTCGATTCATAACGAAATCGCATATTTGAGTTTTGCGCTCGCTGTAGGCGTTCCAGCTCGTATTATGAGATCAAAAACTCTTCATTCTATGCAAATACACAAGATTCATGCGTTTCTAGCCGCCAAACAAGCCCCAAACAAATGCAAAGTCGCTTCATAACGAAATCGAACGATTGTGTTTTGGGCTCGATGTAGGAGTTCCAGCTCGTATTATGAGATCAAAAACCCTTCATTCTATGCAGTTACACAAGATTCGTGCGTTTCTAGCCGCCAACGAAGCCCCAAACGAATGCAAAGTCGCTTCATAACGAAATCGAACGGTTGAGTTTTGGGCTCGATGTAGGAGTTCCAGCTCGTATTATGAGATCAAAAACCCTTCATTCTATGCAGTTACACAAGATTCGTGCGTTTCTAGCCGCCAAACAGGCCCCAAACGAATGCAAAGTCGCTTTATAACGAAATCGAACGATTGAGTTTTGCGCTCACTGTAGGCGTTCCAGCTCGTATTATGGGATCTAAAACTCTTCATTCTATGCCAATACACAAGAATCATGCGTTTCTAGCCGCCAAACAAGCCCCAAACGAATGCAAAGTCGTTTTATAACGAAATCGCATATTTTAGTTTTGCGCTCGCTGTAGGCGTTCCAGCTCGTATTATGGGATCAAAAACTCTTCATACTATGCAAATACACAAGATTTATGCGTTTCTAGGCGCCAAACAAGCCCCAAATGAATGCAAAGTCGCTTCATAACGAAATCGAACGATTTTGTTTTGCGCTCGATGTAGGCGTTCCAGCTCGTATTATGAGATCAAAAACCCTTCATTCTATGCAAATACGCAAGATTCATGCGTTTCTAGCCGCCAAACAAGCCCCAAACGAATGCAAAGTCGCTTTATAACGAAATCGAACGATTGAGTTTTGCGTTCACTGTAGGCGTTCCAGCTCGTATTATGGGATCGAAAACTCTTCATTCTATGCATATACGCAAGATACATGCGTTTCTAGCCGCCAAGCAAGACCCAAACGAATGCAAAGTCGCTTTATAATGAAATCGAACGATTGAGTTTTGCGCTCGCTGTAGGCGTTTCAGCTCGTATTATGGGATCAAAAACTCTTCATTCTATGCAAATACACAAGATTCATGCGTTTCTAGCCGCCAAACAAGCCCCAAACGAATGCAAAGTCGCTTTGTAACGAAATCGAACGATTGTGTTTTGCGTTCGCTGTAGGCGTTCCAGCTCGTATTATGGGATCAAAAACTCTTCATTCTATGCAAATACGCAAGATACATCCGTTTCTAGCCGCCAAACTAGCCCCAAACGAATGCAAAGTCGCTTTATAACGAAATCGAATATTTCAGTTTTGCGCTCGCTGTAGGCGTTCCAGCTCGTATTATGGGATCAAAAACTCTTCATTCTATGCAAATACGCAAGATACATGCGTTTCTAGCCGCCAAACAAGCCCCAAACGAATGCAAAGTCGCTTTATAACGAAACCGAATATTTGAGTTTTGCGCTCGCTGTAGGCGTTCCAGCTCGTATTATGGGATCAAAAACTCTTCATTCTCTGCAAATACACAAGATTCATGCGTTTCTAGGCGCCAAACAAGCCCCAAATGAATGCAAAGTCGCTTCATAACGAAATCGAACGATTGAGTTTTGCGCTCGATGTAGGCGTTCCAGCTCGTATTATGGGATCAAAAACTCTTCATACTATGCAAATACACAAGATTTATGCGTTTCTAGGCGCCAAACAAGCCCCAAATGAATGCAAAGTCGCTTCATAACGAAATCGAACGATTTTGTTTTGCGCTCGATGTAGGCGTTCCATCTCGTATTATGAGATCAAAAACTCTTCATTCTGTGCAGTTACACAAGATTCGTGCGTTTCTAGCCGCCAACGAAGCCCCAAACGAATGCAAAGTCGCTTTATAACGAAATCGAACGGTTGAGTTTTGCGCTCACTGTAGGCGTTCCAGCTCGTATTATGGGATCAAAAACTCTTCATTCTATGCAAATACACAAGATTCATGCGTTTCTAGCCTTTAAACAAGCCCCAAACGAATGCAAAGTCGCTTTATAACGAAATCGAACGATTGAGTTTTGCGCTCGCTGTAGGCGTACCAGCTCGTATTATGAGATCTAAAACTCTTCATTTCATGCAAATACACAAGAATCTTGCGTTTCTAGCCGCCAAACAAGCCCCAAATGAATGCAAAATCGCTTCATAACGAAATCGAACGATTGAGTTTTGCGCTCAATGTAGGCGTTCCAGCTCGTATTATGAGATCAAAAACTCTTCATTCTATGCAAATACACAAGAATCATGCGTTTCTAGCCGCCAAACAAGCCCCAAACGAATGCAAAGTCGTTTTATAACGAAATCGCATATTTTAGTTTTGCGCTCGCTGTAGGCGTTCCAGCTCGTATTATGGGATCAAAAACTCTTCATACTATGCAAATACACAAGATTTATGCGTTTCTAGGCGCCAAACAAGCCCCAAATGAATGCAAAGTCGCTTCATAACGAAATCGAACGATTTTGTTTTGCGCTCGATGTAGGCGTTCCAGCTCGTATTATGGAGATCAAAAACCCTTCATTCTATGCAAATACGCAAGATTCATGCGTTTCTAGCCGCCAAACAAGCCCCAAACGAATGCAAAGTCGCTTTATAACGAAATCGAACGATTGAGTTTTGCGTTCACTGTAGGCGTTCCAGCTCGTATTATGGGATCAAAAACTCTTCATTCCATGCAAATACACAAGAATCATGCGTTTCCAGCCGCCAAACAAGCCCCAAACGAATGCAAAGTCGTTTTATAACGAAAACGCATACTTGAGTTTTGCGCTCGCTGTAGGTGTTCCAGCTCGTATTATAAGATCAAAAACCCTTCATTCTATGCAAATACACAAGATTCATGCGTTTCTAGCCGCCAAACAAGCCCCAAATGAATGCAAAATCGCTTCATAACGAAATCGAACGATTGAGTTTTGCGCTCAATGTAGGCGTTCCAGCTCGTATTATGGGATCGAAAACTCTTCATTCTATGCATATACGCAAGATACATGCGTTTCTAGCCGCCAAGCAAGACCCAAACGAATGCAAAGTCGCTTTATAATGAAATCGAACGATTGAGTTTTGCGCTCGCTGTAGGCGTTTCAGCTCGTATTATGGGATCAAAAACTCTTCATTCTATGCAAATACACAAGATTCATGCGTTTCTAGCCGCCAAACAAGCCCCAAACGAATGCAAAGTCGCTTTGTAACGAAATCGAACGATTGTGTTTTGCGTTCGCTGTAGGCGTTCCAGCTCGTATTATGGGATCAAAAACTCTTCATTCTATGCAAATACGCAAGATACATCCGTTTCTAGCCGCCAAACAAGCCCCAAACGAATGCAAAGTCGCTTTATAACGAAATCGAATATTTCAGTTTTGCGCTCGCTGTAGGCGTTCCAGCTCGTATTATGGGATCAAAAACTCTTCATTCTATGCAAATATACGCAAGATACATGCGTTTCTAGCCGCCAAACAAGCCCCAAACGAATGCAAAGTCGCTTTATAACGAAATCGAATATTTGAGTTTTGCGCTCGCTGTAGGCGTTCCAGCTCGTATTATGGGATCAAAAACTCTTCATTCTCTGCAAATACACAAGATTCATGCGTTTCTAGGCGCCAAACAAGCCCCAAATGAATGCAAAGTCGCTTCATAACGAAATCGAACGATTGAGTTTTGCGCTCGATGTAGGCGTTCCAGCTCGTATTATGGGATCAAAAACTCTTCATACTATGCAAATACACAAGATTTATGCGTTTCTAGGCGCCAAACAAGCCCCAAATGAATGCAAAGTCGCTTCATAACGAAATCGAACGATTTTGTTTTGCGCTCGATGTAGGCGTTCCATCTCGTATTATGAGATCAAAAACTCTTCATTCTGTGCAGTTACACAAGATTCGTGCGTTTCTAGCCGCCAAACAAGCCCCAAACGAATGCAAAGTCGCTTTATAACGAAATCGAACGGTTGAGTTTTGCGCTCACTGTAGGCGTTCCAGCTCGTATTATGGGATCAAAAACTCTTCATTCTATGCAAATACACAAGATTCATGCGTTTCTAGCCTTTAAACAAGCCCCAAACGAATGCAAAGTCGCTTCATAACGAAATCGCATATTTGAGTTTTGCGCTCGCTGTAGGCGTTCCAGCTCGTATTATGAGATCAAAAACCCTTCATTCTATGCAAATACACAAGATTCATGCGTTTCTAGCCGCCAAACAAGCCCCAAACGAATGCAAAGTCGCTTTATAACGAAATCGAACGATTGAGTTTTGCGCTCGCTGTAGGCGTACCAGCTCGTATTATGAGATCTAAAACTCTTCATTCTATGCAAACACACAAGATTCATGCGTTTCTAGGCGCCAAACAAGCCCCAAATGAATGCAAAGTCGCTTCATAACGAAATCGAACGATTTTGTTTTGCGCTCGATGTAGGCGTACCAGCTCGTATTATGAGATCAAAAACTCTTCATTCTATGCAAATACGCAAGATTCATGCGTTTCTAGCCACCAAACAAGACCCAAACGAATGCAAAGTCGCTTTATAACGAAATCGAACGATTGAGTTTTGCGCTCGCTGTAGGCGTTCCAGCTCGTATTATGAGATCAAAAACCCTTCATTCTATGCAAATACACAAGATTCATGCGTTTCTAGCCGCCAAACAAGCCCCAAACAAATGCAAAGTCGCTTCATAACGAAATCGAACGATTGTGTTTTGGGCTCGATGTAGGAGTTCCAGCTTGTATTATGAGATCAAAAACTCTTCATTCTATGCAAATACACAAGATTCATGCGTTTCTAGCCGCCAAACAAGCCCCAAACGAATGCAAAGTCGATTCATAACGAAATCGCATATTTGAGTTTTGCGCTCGCTGTAGGCGTTCCAGCTCGTATTATGAGATCAAAAACTCTTCATTCTATGCAAATACACAAGATTCATGCGTTTTTAGCCGCCAAACAAGCCCCAAACAAATGCAAAGTCGCTTCATAACGAAATCGAACGATTGTGTTTTGGGCTCGATGTAGGAGTTCCAGCTCGTATTATGAGATCAAAAACCCTTCATTCTATGCAGTTACACAAGATTCGTGCGTTTCTAGCCGCCAACGAAGCCCCAAACGAATGCAAAGTCGCTTCATAACGAAATCGAACGGTTGAGTTTTGCGCTCGATGTAGGCGTTCCAGCTCGTATTATGAGATCAAAAACTCTTCATTCTATGCAGTTACACAAGATTCGTGCGTTTCTAGCCGCCAACGAAGCCCCAAACGAATGCAAAGTCGCTTCATAACGAAATCGAACGATTGAGTTTTGCGCTCGATGTAGGCGTTCCAGCTCGTATTATGAGATCAAAAACCTTTCATTCTATGCAAATCCACAAGATTCATGCGTTTCTAGCCGCCAAACAAGCCCCAGATGAATGCAAAATCGCTTCATAACGAAATCGAACGATTGAGTTTTGCGCTCAATGTAGGCGTTCCAGCTCGTATTATGAGATCAAAAACTCTTCATTCTATGCAAATACGCAAGATACATGAGTTTCTAGCCGCCAAACAATCCCCAAACGATTTTCAAAGTCGCTTTATAACGAAATCGAATATTTAAGTTTTGAGCTCGCTGTAGGCGTTCCAGCTCCTATTATGGGATCAAAAACTCTCCATTCTATGCAAATACACAAGATTCATGCGTTTCTAGCCGCCAAACAAGCCCCAAACGAATGCAAAGTGGCTTTATAACGAAATCGAGCATTTGAGTTTTGCGCTCGATGTAGGCGTTCCAGCTCGTATTATGAGATCAAAAACTCTTCATTCTATGCAAATACGCAAGATTCATGCGTTTCTAGCCACCAAACAAGACCCAAACGAATGCAAAGTCGCTTTATAACGAAATCGAACTATTGAGTTTTGCGCTCGCTGTAGGCGTTCCAGCTCGTATTATGAGATCAAAAACCCTTCATTCTATGCAAATACACAAGATTCATGCGTTTCTAGGCGCCAAACAAGCCCCAAACGAATGAAAAGTGGCTTTATAACGAAATCGAGCATTTGAGTTTTGCGCTCGATGTAGTCGATCCAGCTCGTATTATAAGATCAAAAACCCTTCATTCTATGCAAATACGCAAGATACATGCGTTTCTAGCCGCCAATCAAGCCCCAAACGAAGGCAAAGTCGTTTTATAACGAAATCGCATTCTTGAGTTTTGCGCTCGCTGTAGGTGTTCCAGCTCGTATTATGAGATCAAAAACCCTTCATTCTATGCAAATACACAAGATTCATGCGTTTCTAGCCGCCAAACAAGCCCCAAACGAATGCAAAGTCGCTTCATAACGAAATCGCATATTTGAGTTTTGCGCTCGCTGTAGGCGTTCCAGCTCGTATTATGAGATCAAAAACTCTTCATTCTATGCAAATACACAAGATTCATGCGTTTCTAGGCGCCAAACAAGCCCCAAATGAATGCAAAGTCGCTTTATAACGAAATCGAACGATTGAGTTTTGCGCTCGCTGTAGGCGTTCCAGCTCGTATTATGAGATCAAAAACCCTTCATTCTATGCAAATACACAAGATTCATGGGTTTCTAGCCGCCAAACAAGCCCCAAACGAATGCAAAGTCGCTTTATAACGAAATCGAACGATTGAGTTTTGCGCTCGCTGTAGGCGTACCAGCTCGTATTATGAGATCTAAAACTCTTCATTTCATGCAAATACACAAGAATCTTGCGTTTCTAGCCGCCAAACAAGCCCCAAATGAATGCAAAATCGCTTCATAACGAAATCGAACGATTGAGTTTTGCGCTCGCTGTAGGCGTTTCAGCTCGTATTATGGGATCAAAAACTCTTCATTCTATGCAAATACACAAGATTCATGCGTTTCTAGCCGCCAAACAAGCCCCAAACGAATGCAAAGTCGCTTTGTAACGAAATCGAACGATTGTGTTTTGCGTTCGCTGTAGGCGTTCCAGCTCGTATTATGGGATCAAAAACTCTTCATTCTATGCAAATACGCAAGATACATCCGTTTCTAGCCGCCAAACTAGCCCCAAACGAATGCAAAGTCGCTTTATAACGAAATCGAATATTTCAGTTTTGCGCTCGCTGTAGGCGTTCCAGCTCGTATTATGGGATCAAAAACTCTTCATTCTATGCAAATACGCAAGATACATGCGTTTCTAGCCGCCAAACAAGCCCCAAACGAATGCAAAGTCGCTTTATAACGAAACCGAATATTTGAGTTTTGCGCTCGCTGTAGGCGTTCCAGCTCGTATTATGGGATCAAAAACTCTTCATTCTCTGCAAATACACAAGATTCATGCGTTTCTAGGCGCCAAACAAGCCCCAAATGAATGCAAAGTCGCTTCATAACGAAATCGAACGATTGAGTTTTGCGCTCGATGTAGGCGTTCCAGCTCGTATTATGGGATCAAAAACTCTTCATACTATGCAAATACACAAGATTTATGCGTTTCTAGGCGCCAAACAAGCCCCAAATGAATGCAAAGTCGCTTCATAACGAAATCGAACGATTTTGTTTTGCGCTCGATGTAGGCGTTCCATCTCGTATTATGAGATCAAAAACTCTTCATTCTGTGCAGTTACACAAGATTCGTGCGTTTCTAGCCGCCAACGAAGCCCCAAACGAATGCAAAGTCGCTTTATAACGAAATCGAACGGTTGAGTTTTGCGCTCACTGTAGGCGTTCCAGCTCGTATTATGGGATCAAAAACTCTTCATTCTATGCAAATACACAAGATTCATGCGTTTCTAGCCTTTAAACAAGCCCCAAACGAATGCAAAGTCGCTTCATAACGAAATCGCATATTTGAGTTTTGCGCTCGCTGTAGGCGTTCCAGCTCGTATTATGAGATCAAAAACTCTTCATTCTATGCAAATACACAAGATTTATGCGTTTCTAGGCGCCAAACAAGCCCCAAATGAATGCAAAGTCGCTTTATAACGAAATTGAACGATTGAGTTTTGCGCTCGCTGTAGGCGTTCCAGCTCGTATTATGAGATCAAAAACCCTTCATTCTATGCAAATACACAAGATTCATGCGTTTCTAGCCGCCAAACAAGCCCCAAACGAATGCAAAGTCGCTTTATAACGAAATCGAACGATTGAGTTTTGCGCTCGCTGTAGGCGTACCAGCTCGTATTATGAGATCTAAAACTCTTCATTCTATGCAAACACACAAGATTCATGCGTTTCTAGGCGCCAAACAAGCCCCAAATGAATGCAAAGTCGCTTCATAACGAAATCGAACGATTTTGTTTTGCGCTCGATGTAGGCGTACCAGCTCGTATTATGAGATCAAAAACTCTTCATTCTATGCAAATACGCAAGATTCATGCGTTTCTAGCCACCAAACAAGACCCAAACGAATGCAAAGTCGCTTTATAACGAAATCGAACGATTGAGTTTTGCGCTCGCTGTAGGCGTTCCAGCTCGTATTATGAGATCAAAAACCCTTCATTCTATGCAAATACACAAGATTCATGCGTTTTTAGCCGCCAAACAAGCCCCAAACAAATGCAAAGTCGCTTCATAACGAAATCGAACGATTGTGTTTTGGGCTCGATGTAGGAGTTCCAGCTTGTATTATGAGATCAAAAACTCTTCATTCTATGCAAATACACAAGATTCATGCGTTTCTAGCCGCCAAACAAGCCCCAAACGAATGCAAAGTCGATTAATAACGAAATCGCATATTTGAGTTTTGCGCTCGCTGTAGGCGTTCCAGCTCGTATTATGAGATCAAAAACTCTTCATTCTATGCAAATACACAAGATTCATGCGTTTCTAGCCGCCAAACAAGCCCCAAACAAATGCAAAGTCGCTTCATAACGAAATCGAACGATTGTGTTTTGGGCTCGATGTAGGAGTTCCAGCTCGTATTATGAGATCAAAAACCCTTCATTCTATGCAGTTACACAAGATTCGTGCGTTTCTAGCCGCCAACGAAGCCCCAAACGAATGCAAAGTCGCTTCATAACGAAATCGAACGGTTGAGTTTTGCGCTCGCTGTAGGCGTTCCAGCTCGTATTATGAGATCAAAAACCTTTCATTCTATGCAAATCCACAAGATTTATGCGTTTCTAGGCGCCAAACAAGCCCCAAATGAATGCAAAGTCGCTTCATAACGAAATCGAACGATTTTGTTTTGCGCTCGATGTAGGCGTTCCAGCTCGTATTATGGAGATCAAAAACCCTTCATTCTATGCAAATACGCAAGATTCATGCGTTTCTAGCCGCCAAACAAGCCCCAAACGAATGCAAAGTCGCTTTATAACGAAATCGAACGATTGAGTTTTGCGTTCACTGTAGGCGTTCCAGCTCGTATTATGGGATCAAAAACTCTTCATTCCATGCAAATACACAAGAATCATGCGTTTCCAGCCGCCAAACAAGCCCCAAACGAATGCAAAGTCGTTTTATAACGAAAACGCATACTTGAGTTTTGCGCTCGCTGTAGGTGTTCCAGCTCGTATTATAAGATCAAAAACCCTTCATTCTATGCAAATACACAAGATTCATGCGTTTCTAGCCGCCAAACAAGCCCCAAATGAATGCAAAATCGCTTCATAACGAAATCGAACGATTGAGTTTTGCGCTCAATGTAGGCGTTCCAGCTCGTATTATGGGATCGAAAACTCTTCATTCTATGAATATACGCAAGATACATGCGTTTCTAGCCGCCAAGCAAGCCCCAAACGAATGCAAAGTCGCTTTATAATGAAATCGAACGATTGAGTTTTGCGCTCGCTGTAGGCGTTTCAGCTCGTATTATGGGATCAAAAACTCTTCATTCTATGCAAATACACAAGATTCATGCGTTTCTAGCCGCCAAACAAGCCCCAAACGAATGCAAAGTCGCTTTGTAACGAAATCGAACGATTGTGTTTTGCGTTCGCTGTAGGCGTTCCAGCTCGTATTATGGGATCAAAAACTCTTCATTCTATGCAAATACTCAAGATACATCCGTTTCTAGCCGCCAAACTAGCCCCAAACGAATGCAAAGTCGCTTTATAACGAAATCGAATATTTGAGTTTTGCGCTCGCTGTAGGCGTTCCAGCTCGTATTATGGGATCAAAAACTCTTCATTCTATGCAAATATACGCAAGATACATGCGTTTCTAGCCGCCAAACAAGCCCCAAACGAATGCAAAGTCGCTTTATAACGAAACCGAATATTTGAGTTTTGCGCTCGCTGTAGGCGTTCCAGCTCGTATTATGGGATCAAAAACTCTTCATTCTCTGCAAATACACAAGATTCATGCGTTTCTAGGCGCCAAACAAGCCCCAAATGAATGCAAAGTCGCTTCATAACGAAATCGAACGATTGAGTTTTGCGCTCGATGTAGGCGTTCCAGCTCGTATTATGGGATCAAAAACTCTTCATACTATGCAAATACACAAGATTTATGCGTTTCTAGGCGCCAAACAAGCCCCAAATGAATGCAAAGTCGCTTCATAACGAAATCGAACGATTTTGTTTTGCGCTCGATGTAGGCGTTCCATCTCGTATTATGAGATCAAAAACTCTTCATTCTGTGCAGTTACACAAGATTCGTGCGTTTCTAGCCGCCAACGAAGCCCCAAACGAATGCAAAGTCGCTTTATAACGAAATCGAACGGTTGAGTTTTGCGCTCACTGTAGGCGTTCCAGCTCGTATTATGGGATCAAAAACTCTTCATTCTATGCAAATACACAAGATTCATGCGTTTCTAGCCTTTAAACAAGCCCCAAACGAATGCAAAGTCGCTTCATAACGAAATCGCATATTTGAGTTTTGCGCTCGCTGTAGGCGTTCCAGCTCGTATTATGAGATCAAAAACTCTTCATTTGTTACGTCGCGAATTATTTTTATCCATTTTTATTTTGCTATTCCGAATTTTGATTTTCGTTTCAGATGCCGAATCGATGGACGAGCGATACGTAACCGGATTGTAATTGGATGCTCCTTGGTTTAAACCGGAATGCGCCGGTTAGGGATCGGAGCAGTACTGGATAAGTGCGTTTTCCCGTGTTCTGACTGTTAGTCACGCTTGACTTACCTGATTTTTGTTGATTTGGCAGGTGTTGAGCTGTTGGGCGTAGCGGGTTGAGAGTGCTAGGTGCCGATGACCAACTCTGGAGAGGACGGAGGAGACCGCGTGTCCTCGTAAAGCACCGTAGAAGCGTCGGAAATGTTGCCGTCTTCCTCGGTGTGTTCGATGGCAGGTCGAATCGTGCAGTCAGCCCGATCGTCGAGTTTACTATTAGTAGGATCTGGTCGTCTTATGTATACTCGATGGTTTTTCAGTGGGACGATGGACGTGATTGTCGGAACCTTCCTGGCAGCAGTCACGCTCTGTTTAACGTTCGTATTGTCTGAAGCCACTGATTTCGGGGTAATGTTTTTAAGATCTGATTTTAGGTTAGTCGGAGCACTCGTTCTCGGTTTACGCGACCCTAGTTTCAGAAAGACACATCTGTTTTTCATGATGAACGTTATAAATGGTGATCAGTTCGCATTCTATTTGTCCCATAGTTGTTGAGGGTTGAAATATCGGGAAGGGACTGCTTAAATTAATATCAGATCAAATTTTCATCAGACTTGGTTAAGTCCGATATATATATAATCTGATTTTGGATTAATCCTAGGTTTTTATTCTAGTTAATTACTAATTAATATTACGTTTAATCTTGTTATTTCGGTTCGATCCTTTGGAGTCCCAGAAATAACTTTAATCGGATCTCATTTTTATCAGACCGACGTGCGTCGTGACTGATTTTATAAGATTCACTTTAACTTATCTAATGAATCTATCTATCAGAACCGATGTTTGTCAGAACTGGTTTTCAAGATTCGATTTTATTTAAATTTATGCTTATATGTATATATTTGTAACCCTAATCGGATCTCATTTTTATCAGACCGACTTGCGTCGTGACTGATTTTTATAAGATTCGCTTAATTTATCTAATGAATCTATCTATCAGAACCGATGATTGTCAGAACTGATTTTCAAGATTCGATTTTATTTAAATTTATGCCTATATGTGTATGTTTGTATATATATATATATTTATAATAAAGCAATGGGTTTGGTGGTGGGAGATTATGTGAACTGATCCCAAATATATTTGTTCCTTTTTTGATTTGTGTCGCTGATTTACTTACTGCTTGAAAGGACTGCCTTGCAGGAATGATTTCGCAGGATGTTGTTGAACCTTTTATTAGTCGTAGCGGGTTTCCGTTTTCTTTGATATGCGACAAAAGATTTACGTGGAGTTTACAGTAGATTATTATTATAGTGATTATTGATATTGGTATTTGAACTTTATTTATATATAATTAAGATAAGCACGAAATAATTGCGAATAATATTTTATACAGTGAAATACCGCCTGGTCGCAGCCAGGTATTAATCGCGAATTTATTTGAAGTTAACAACTGCCGTAAAAGACTCTAAGTCCGAACTGACAATTAATTATTACAATGGGAGTACCGGATCGCGTGAGTCTCTTCAAGAGAACTCTTAGAGTCGACCGCCGGAGATGAGAGTCGTAGAAGAACTGATTTGTCTGGATGCTGGATGGACCCGCGAGTCTCCTGAGCCTCCGCTCAGTGGTGGGGAGCCCCGTCGCTGATTCGCCCAGTCCCACTGGCCAACGCTGCGCTGCCTCGGTTGTACCGCCGTGGGGACTCATCGCTCGCAGTGGCTGCGCCGGGTGCTGGAGGGGGTGCTTGCTCACGCCTTGCTACCATCGTACCGTCAGCCGCGTGGGGGCCGCCTCCTGCATTGGCCGCGCTGGATGCTGGAGGGGCACCGGCTCGCAGCTTCGTTGCCTCCGTGCCGTCCCTTGAGTGGGGGACGCCTTTGTCTCACGGTAGCGCGATGGCTACGAGTGGGGGCCTCCTTTGTCGCACGGTAGCCGTGCAGATGCCGTATCCCACGGCGGAGAGTTTCTCGGACCTCCTTATCGTCGGAGCTTCGCAGAACCGAGTCGTCCAATGGTGGGGCAACCGACTTCATGGAGCCTTGTGCTGATGCAGCATCCCACGGGTCTGAGTCTCAACGGTAGAGAGCTTCTCGGGACCGCCTTATCGGTGGCGATTCTCGGAGCTGTTGTCGCCGTTGCGCCCGGTCTCACGGTAGCCGTGCTGATGCAGCATCCCACGAGCTCGCTTCTTAGAGGGCCCCTTATCAGCGACGATTCTCGGAGTTGTTGTCGCCGTTGCGTGCGGTCTCACGGGCTCGCTGCTCAGAGGGCCCCTTATCAGTGGCGATTCTCGGAGCTTTGTCGGAGTCGCGTCCGGTCTCACGCTCGCTTGGCCATCCGATACATTATTAAAGTATGACTTATTTATTATTAATGCTAATTATTTAGACATCGAGGCCTGATTGATAATATAACATGATTGATGTAATGCGTAATTATCCCAAATCCCCAGGGTAAGTATGCGTATTATTACGTATGAATATTCGGTTACATTTGTTGAATAAGTAGTAATAAAGACATAGTAATAATAGTAGTAATAGTAATCGTAATAAGGACATAATTCGTCCTTTATTGATATCGAAAATGCACCTATCCCGATATTTCGGATGGTGCGTATACCGGGCTTGAAATAATAATTAATTATTGACAAATGTCATTTTAGTACTTATAAGTTTGATATTCTGTTATTATAGTTTAATGCCATCTGATTATCATTTTGCTGGCGATATTTGGGCGATGCGCGCATATTTCTGATATTATTATTTATTAATAACATTATTTGTTTAATGTAGAAAAATGTGTTTATTATCGTTTTGCGCCGTCGAGTGTCGTGTCTATTCGACAATCCGTTGTTGCGCGTTTTTAGAATATTCGAAATTTATTGTTTATAATTTTATTTATTGTTAATAATGTTAATTTATTATTAATTTGAGCCGTCGAGTGTTGCTTCTGCAACGACACTCCGGCGTTGTTCGAAAAGAAAGAGAACTATTTTGAAATTATTTGTTAACAATTAAATTTATTATTAATAATATTTATTTACTGTAAGTCGATTGTTTATCGCGTTCTTAGTTCTCATGACAATTTTGATCCAATTCGCGCTTTCCGTTCGCGCTAGGGAATTAATTTACGATTTTCCCAAGGTCATGTCCCTTTTCTCAAAAAACTACTCGCAGTGTCTCGGGATTTCGTCAGAAAGGTGAAACTTCGCAGGGGTTTATTATTTGTGACGATTATCCCTTTCTGATAGCGTGCTCAGATTTTGCAATGGAGTTCGTATACGTTTTTTATTGTTACCCAAAGTTTTTACTAAATTTCCTAGATTTCGCGTGCGGCTATTCACAAAATCGCTCGCCGTGTCTCTGGATTTCGTCGGACAGTGATAACGTAATAGGGGTTTATTGGTCATGAGGGTTTTCCCTTTCTGATAACGCGCTCAGTTTTTGCGAAAACGTTTCGCTTGTATCTTTTATTTGCATTTGAATTTTAATGTTTTCCTTGGACTTTACCCGTGACGTTTATGTGTGTTTATTATTGCCGAATGTTATTTTAACGGGGGTGTTCGGGCTGGTTTGTGTCGAGAGTATGTTTTTAAAGTCATTTTGTTCACAATTATATTTTAATTATTGTTTGTTACGTTTTTAGCTACGTTATTGTTTTATTGCTGGTCAGAGCTTAAGAATTTTCCTGATGGTATGAATAGCGATTTATCTTCGTGTTTGTATGTTTTATATGTATTTCGGAGAATAGCGTCAGTGTATATTATGTAACTGTAACATGCTACAGTTCGATCTTACTTAGTTTACCATTAATAGTGCAATTGATTATTTAATTGATAACGCGTTAGGCCTGGAAACGGTATTATTTGAATGCGTGAGGGTTATTTAGAAAATTATTGTATTATCGGTTGATACGCTACGGTGTATTGTCGCATATATTATGTTTACGATAATACCTATTATATTGATGACGATTCTATCGTTGTAACATTGTGACTTATTATCTAGGTTCATGTATGTCTCGCTTCCATATTTAGTATTTTAATGTTCCCGAGAATAAAGTAAATCAAAAAAAATTTTGTGTGTGTGTCTGTTACTTATTCTGGTGCTGAAATGACCCAGGACGTGACACCTCCCCCCCTAAGTCTGAAGCAGTGCTGAGGCTCTGCTGAGGACCAGCGTGAAGGCGCTTGATGAGTTCTGGGTCGATTCTTGGTAGCGCCGTTGGATATCTTCCGGAGTCCCTCGCCGTCAAGTTGGGGTAGGTTGACAACTCTACCCGGTCCGTTGCTGTCGAATGTCTTGCGCTATCCCTCGCCGTCAAGTTGGGGTAGGTGGATTTATCGTTTGATACTGGTAAATCTGCCCTTTCTCCTGTGCCTGGACCGCTCTCGACGTCGGTGGTAGGTGATACTCGTCTGTGACCCAGTGTGAGTAATAGACCGGTCACAGAACTCCATATGGCTCCCAAGAGATGGATGCTCCATCCATAAAGCGAGTGAATAGCGTATCCGTGGATACATGTGTCGATGATTGTTTTTATGATTTTTATAATGACGTAGATAGCGAATACTCCGGCGCTGGCTATGCCGAACTTCTCAAATCCGTGCCAGAATCGTTTCGCAGCACTCTCAGCCAGATGTTCGAGCGTGTTTTCGTCGAGAAATCCTCGAATAGACACACTTCCCGCCGGGATACTATAGCCGACCGATCCTCTCGCTAGGTTGTTCAGCAGGGCTGGTTTTTCAGCTGGGAACATTATACGTTCGCGGAGCTTCTTGATGTCGGCCGCCGAATAGATTCCGCTGTTGGCAAGGTTTCCGATTGACGCGTAATGCCATGTAGGTTTTGAGGATGGCACCAATGATTGCGGTGCCGGTACTTCGATCGGATGCGGCGAGAATCTATACCATACGTTATCGATTTGGTACAAGGCCGGCAACGTCGGGTCGCACTCGATCTGCGTCGCCGATTTCAGCAACATTCTCGAGGTTGTTGACAGAAAATAGGACTCGTTGCGGTACGTAACAGGTAGTTCGTGATGGCACTCGTCCGTGCGACGGAGGCTGCACTCCACGGGGACACACTTAACTATGTGTGCCACTTCTCCAGCTATCACCGCCATATACCCTGGTCCTTTCATAATGGCGTATGCGAACTTTTCTGGCAAGATGCCGGACGTTGACAGCGCGTTTTGAAGCACTTGCCTTTCCAGGTTGCATCGTTGCGTCAGGATGTCCTTGTACAAGTTCTTCATTTGTAATTTGACATGCTTCTCCACATATACGAATTTTGAATTTATGTAGGAGAATATGTCAAGGTTTGACACAGAGATCTGCTTCCGGACCGCGAATGACTCTCCTTTTCGCGTCTCCAGAATGTACAGCTTCGGGTGCTCGGTGCGAATCAAAGTGAACCCGCACAATTGCTGTTCCGATTTTTTCGCGAGAGCGAATGTTGTGTCTTGTGTTGTTAATGTGTATACCTCGGGCGAACTGGCGCCATCTTCGACTGATGTCAACTTTGTGGCCTTTCCTTCGTACAACACGTCATAACGATTAAAATTGCACGAATCGGTTGGTTCCGTTTTCCAATATACGTTTTTGCCGTCGACGTCGGTGCAATGTCCCTCAGGGAGTGTACAATGTGTTCCGGACTGCAATATTATTTTATCGGTCGCCAGGTTGACCGTTGCTTCGTAATTGGAAAGTGTAACACTCACCGAGGCTTGTACTACGACGTTGTCCCATGTTCCGAACGGGTCGCTGTACTGAGTTCCGACGCACTTGCCATCCACTGTGATTGATCCAGCCATCTTGATGGTTCTCCTATCCGTGTTGTTTCGCTGCAAGCCGATGAGTTGTGCCGAATTGCTGACTGCCAGGATCCCCGTTTCGTGCAGTCTACGGCATGCCCTCTCATCCAGGTCGTACAGATATATCTGTCGTCCATTATGGACCACTGAATTGTGGGAGTGCATCCCGCAATGGTATATTGTCCTGTCGATTTCTATCTTGCACTCTGTCACCTCGGCGCTGCTGAAGTCCGTGAGCTGAAGTAGCTGGATGTAACTGGACGTCGACGTTGGTTCCAACAATGGTATGTCGCATTCCGCGACACCGTTGAGGGAAATCGACGTTATGTTCATCGTTGACCCACCGCAGTCGTAGCCGACCAGGGCCGCGACTTCTGCGATGATGAAGAGGAGGAGGAACGCTGTTGATTCCATCCTAGAACAAACATATGCTCTTGGTTATTTCTTAGGATTCTCAGCATCTTTTGGTTCCACCTTCGTTGTGGAATTTCTTCTCGAACTCGATCGTGTCGCTGATGGGGTGTCGCTATGACCCTATTAGCGTCGAGATCTTCGCGCGGTCGTTTTCCTTGCGGCGGCAGTTGCCTTGGTCCGGACCCATCTTCCTTCACACGATCTTCGGTGCTTCCTAGTCCCGAAGTCTATAGGCTGTTTTGCCCGGTTCGTTGGTCGCGATATTACTAACCCGCACGTCGTACACCTCCACTCGGTTTCTAGATTGGGTATGTGATTCTGGCCTCCATGGTCGTAAACCGTGATTTTAAGGCCACTTTTCTGGTTAATTCGCTTTTTCATTTGGTGGAAGACTGACCCATGCTTTACGCCGTCGTTGTACGTGTTCATATAAATGTAGACGTGGATCATCTCATGGAGGAGTGTTTCCACTAAGACTTTGATCTTCCGCCCGACGTGCAGCTTCTTCGATATTATTACACGTCGCTCTGGCCCGAAGATCGTCCGTCCTGCGTCTCTGGTCATTTTCGGGCTCCAACGTACTGTGAATCCGTACACTTTGTTTTCGAAGTACGCCATGCTGTACGCTTTGAACAGTTCGTACAAGTTGGGGAGTGGCTCGGCCAGTGGTTCCTCCAACTGGTCTTTTGTATAAATCAGTGACGGTCTTGTCTCCCTGATTTCCTCGTTCATGGTCTTGATGCGCGGACTCCTCCTGACAGGTACCACGCTGGCTTCTTCTTTTGGCACATGGGGTGGTTTTGCGTAAGGGTTGACACCCTGCGCCAGAAGAAGTGATCTGAGGATACTCATGATCGAGCCGAGCCTCCGTTTGAACTATTCACGGCACTATGGAGTCTTTAAATACTACTAACTAGAGTTCGTTGATGCTCGCGACACTATGAGTCTATCAACACTAATAACTAGAGTTCGTTGATGCTCGCGGCACTATGAGTCTATCAACACTAATAACTAGAATTCGTTGATGCTCGCGGCACTATGAGTCTATCAACACTAATAACTAGAATTCGTTGAAGCTCGCGGCACTATGAGTCTATCAACACTAATAACTAGAGTTCGTTGAAGCTCGCGGCACTATGAGTCTATCAACACTAATAACTAGAATTCGTTGAAGCTCGCGGCACTATGAGTCTATCAACACTAATAACTAGAGTTCGTTGAAGCTCGCGGCACTATGAGTCTATCAACACTAATAACTAGAGTTAAGAATAGTCGGCACTCGCGGCACTGGACGAAGTTCGCCGGTGTTTAACACTGTGTCCCGGTTCTCACGTAACACTCGCGTCAGTGAACACTAATTCGTCCTGGTTGATGATGAACAATTATATCACTTGGCTCGAGCTGTCGTCGTGATCGCAGGTGGATGCAGTCTGACGTTGCTCCGCGCGCGTACCGCTGAGCCCCCGTTCGGCGTCGAGCTGACTGCTGAAAGGGGAACAAGGCGGTCCCGCCTTGGCGCGGTGGCCCAACGTGCAGTGGGTAATCCCCGTTTATTAACGCGGTACCTTTTTATGAGTATTTCCAAAAGTCGTTTTATTACTTTTGGATTGTTGTCGTCGGGTTTCCGGCATAGCCGTGGTACGATCTTCCGCATGATGGCCTTATATTCTTCTTTTGTCACAATTTGTTGCGTGTAGTAGGGCGTCAGGATTGCTTCGACTTCCTTCTCGATGTCCTTTTGACGCTGAAGTTTTTCTAAAAACCTGGCTTCCACTTGTTTTTTAACCTCGATACTCGGCAAGCTGTCCAAGATCTGTAGTCGGTTGTCGACGATGCGTACTTCAACCTTCTTCTTTAATTCGAAGTTTCCCGATGCTGATTTGGTTGAGGTGTGTCCCATTCGTGGTGATAAGCCGAACAGCGCCTCGAGGGTTGCTCGTCTCCTGCATTTCTTCGCCATGACTTTAGTGTGAGAGGCCATACTCTGTTGTTGGCTTATGTTTGATGAGACGAATACCTCAAGAGTACCTCGCGCTGTCACTGCTCCTCGTGTACTGCTGCTCCCTGGTGCTGCGGCGCGGGTCTCGTTCTTGTTCTCTCTCCACTGCTCGTCCTCCCCCAGACAATGGTTCATTTTAGTCGACGGCGATCCATCTGCCGCCACATTCCCCAATATGGCGTCTCGCGGCAGTGCCTCGTGGTTGGTCGCTTTTTCGGTTGAATCGCACTATTTCGCACTTGCACACGCTACATTGCCAAATTGTCTGTAGATGTGCAATGTGGTCTAGTCCTCCCTCGTCCAGGATACTCACATCGAGATTGGTTATTTTATTTATTCCTCTCAACAATTTAGCAAAGTCCTCCCCATGGCGTAGAGAGCCGACGTGCGTAGTGCAATAAATGAACCCATGTATCATCTCGTATAGGAGCGTCTCAACCATTACCTTAATTTCGCGACCCAGAAGGAGGGGTTTGGAGAGCGTGATTTTCGGAGATGGCCGGAGCACTGTTTTCCCTACTGCCGATTTTAACTGAGAAGACCAACGTACGTCGAATCCCTGAATTTCGTCACTGAAAAGCTCCCTATTATAGGTCCTGAAGACCTCCCGGAGGTCTGGGAGCGGCTCGGTAAGTATTTCAGTCAGCTCTTGTTGATCGTAAATTGGTCTAGGTTTACAGTCTATGAGCTCAAATTGGCCCACGCTCTGCGTCCCGCTTGTACTCGGTTGAGGTTCGGTTTTTAGGTCGAAACGCAGTTCAGCGTATTGCTCGGTTTTGAGTGGCTCGAAGTCGCGCGTTATTATCCTCATGATGGGTTTAACGAATTATTACACTGAATTTATTATCTCGTTGTACCGTGTCTTTTATTTTGCCGCACTAGAGTTTTTATGATCTCGTTGTACCGAGTCTTTTATTTTTGTTTTGTCACTCTGGAGTTTTATGATCTCGTTGTACCGAGTTTTTATTTTGTCGCTTTAGAGTTTTATGATCTCCTTGTACCACTGTTTTATTACTGTCGATTGTTTTATGGCCGGTGTCCTTTGTTGTCGCCGAGTGTCGGCGGAGCGGCTCGGTAGTGGATTTTGTGAACTTGGAGTTTTGTTAGTTTTATTGGGGTTACTAATCTCCCTGCGATGAACGTAGCTGCTGTTCGATTATCCCTAAAACATAGACATGCTTGGGTCGTATGTTGAAATGCAGCCAATAACCCCTGCGTACAAAGGGTAATCCTCCACGACGTGAAAAAGGTACGGGTTGTATTCCTCGGTGGGGCTGTGAATTAATATTCGTGCTACTGAAGTTATAGGGCCCTCGTCGGTTAGGAGAGATATGTTCCCGAGTGAATGAAATACGACTGACGGGCTTAGCGCGCTTATTTTTACGAGATTTATCCCGTAGTTCAAGTTAACCATGAAAGTGCCTACGCCGTTGGCCAATTGCGGGGAGTTTATGACCTCTTCGATTTCTGGATATGGCTCGTTTGATGCCGGCAGACCCATCTCAAACTCCCGGCGAACCATTGTCTGATTTCGCTCACCAACTGCAGCGGTGTGGGGTCGAATTCGACTGAAACAGAGGATTCTGTCTATAGTCTCGTCAGACGCAATTTATTGGTGTGGACGATTCTGGGTTTGCTGTTATAATTAATTTTTACGTTCCCGCCGGATAGTATTTCGATGACCTCGTAGGGGCCTGTATATTGATCGCAGAATTTGCCCGTACTGGGTTCTTTTAGCATTAGGACCTTGCTGCCGATCCCGAAATTTTGTGGATTTATCCGTCTATCGTAATACCGTTTAGATCGCTCTTTGGCTGCCTTAAGGTTTTCCGCAGCGAGTTCTTGTAAACCGTGTACTTTACCGAAGAGGTTTTCGAGATATTCCGCGTACGTTAGGTCCTGGTGCTCTTCAATTTGCGTATGTGTCGACGGCTGTCTAGCTTTCCTGCCGAAGACTAACTCGAACGGAGTGAATCCCGTTCCCTCGTGTTGACTCGTGTTATACGAGAACATTGCTAATTCAATGAATTCGTCCCACTCGTTGCGATCGTTTACATACTGCTTGAGGTATTCCGCGAGTACATGGTGCGACCGTTCGATGGATCCGTTGGTTTGTGGATGATACGCCGTTGTACGATACTGCCGAATTTTAAACTTCCTCGCTAGTGCCTTCATCAGGCTGCTGGTGAAGTTGGCCCCTTGGTCCGTTAGAAGTCCCTTGGGTGCTCCGAATCGGCTAATAAATTGTTTCGCGAAGGCGTCCGCGATATGCACGGATGTCGTCTTCTCCAATGGAACGGCGAGTGAATATTTTGTTAGGAGATCTTGGATCGTCAGGATGTACACATTGCCCTTTTTGGTAACGGGTAGCGGCCCAACGATGTCCATGGAGATCTTGTCGAATGCACTCCCGGGAGTGTCCGTGATCACCATTGGCTGTTTTGTCTTGACGCGGACGAGTTTCTTCAGCTGGCATCCACGACAATGCTGAATATACTCCTGGACCTGAGTTTTCATGTTTTCCCAGTAGTATTTTTCGCGTATTCGCTTGTATGTTTTATTTACGCCCTTATGACCACCGATCAAGGAATCATGGTTTTCCTGAATTATGTCTCCTCTCTCGGCTTCAGGCGGTACACGAATCAGCTGGTTACAAATTGTCAGAGTTACTGGCAAGTCTTGCAGGTTATCCTCTAACCGATTTCGTATTTCTGTCCAGGACAGATTATCGATCATGTTTGTTTTAGCTATACTAACCGATTCTAATCCTAACTCTAGTATGACATCTCTCAGCGATTGGAAGGATTCTATTAGGTCGTCTAACGCCGTGTTAGATCGCAAGTCTGCCTTGACCGGTAACGCGATCAGGTCTTTCGATTTTTCGTTTGTAACGTTTGCTCTAGTTATATTTAAGTTTCTCAAGACTGGAAATCTGTCGGCGGTGGCCAGGTCTTCGGCTCCGTTATCGATCGGTTGACCCTTAGTGGTTACGAAAAATATGATGTTATCTTTCTGCATGATTAACCGATCTCGGGTCTCTTTCACCGCGAAGGTTTCCGCTCGAGCTTCGTTCTCGTTGCGTTCGTATGGAACGTCGACTCTATCGAACATTTCGCTGTCTGAATCACTTTCGGAATTTGGCTCGTTCGACGTTTCGGACCTATTGTCTCTAATGTCGATTTCTATTGGAGAGATATCCTGATCGATCTCTGATGTTTCCATTGCCGCAGGAGTCCCGTGAGGACTTGATTCGCTAGCACTATTATTTCCGAATATTGAGCTATGGTTTGCCGGAGGATCGGCAAGATCGTTCTCGGCATTTTTATTCGTATCTGTCGCAGGTAGATCGGATGGATCTTTAGCACTGTTCTCTAACATTATTTCCTCGGAGTTCACAGAATGATCTGACGGATCACTAGCATTACAAGTTTCCGCGGTACTCCGATCTGCGAAACTTTTCGGTTCGGAGGGGGTTTCTGAATCCTTGTCGGCATTTTGCGCGACGTCCGACACATCAGACACATCGCCGGGAATTTCTCTGTTGGGTGAATTTCCGATACCGCCCGTTTCGGAACAAATTTCCGAACCGTTTTTGGCGTTCTGCCCTATGTCCGACATGTCAGATTTATCGCTAGAGTCCTCCCTGTCTCGAATTTCGGGCGTCATTATTACGTCTGAACTATCGGAACTTTCGACTGGTTGTCCTTGTTCGACGCCTGATTCGACTACCGATTCTGCCGGAGGTTCCTGGCGTTCTGATTCTACCGGTTGTTTCGGTGGACCTGATACCTTCAATTTCTTTTTTCGTCTAACCTGGAATATCACGTCCGAATCTGAATCGGACGTTTGTTCTTTTGGCCGTTTTCCGGCTGTTAATCTAATTATGTCGTCCGAGTCTGAACTCGGCGGGTTTTCCTTCCTCTTTTTCGCGGGAATTTCGTCCGAATCAGAGTCGGACGGATTCTCCTTCGTTCTAAACCGTATAGGCATGACGATCATTACTGATTTTTCTTTTTCAGGTACTTCTACTTCTGGCGGATTTCGCGACAGAGCGTCAGCGTTGGCGTTGACTCTCCCAGGTTTGTATACGATTTTATACTCATAATTTGCTAGTTTTAAGCGCCAATGAACTAGTCTATTCGCAGGGTCTTTTACTGAATCGAGCCATACTAACGGTTTGTGATCGGTCACGAGAGTGAATTCTCGGCCGTAGATGTAAGGCCTGAAATGCCCTACGCAATAAGCGATCGCTAATAACTCCTTTTCGATGGTAGAATAGTTCATCTCGGCTTTTGACAGTGTTCGCGACGCGTACGATATTGGTTTGTCGCTACCGATTTTTCCCTGACTGAGAATACCGCCAATCGCGATGTTTGACGCGTCCGTCGTTATAACAAAAGGCCGAGTGAAGTCCGGGTACTGCAACACCGGTTCCTTACACAAGGCGTCTCGTAGTTTTACGAAAGCGTCCTCCTGCTTCTGAGTCCACTTGAATATCGCTTCCTTTTTTAGCAGTTGCGTTAACGGCCTAGCGATTGCTGAGAAATTCTCTACGAATCGTCGATAGTACCCTGCTAACCCTAGAAATTGTTTGATTTTCTTTGGACTGGTTAGTCTCGGATAATTTTTGATTGATTCGATCTTTTTCGGATCCGGTTTTACACCGTTTTCGCTTATAATGTGCCCTAAATAGGCTACTTCTTTGCGTAAAAACTCGCACTTGTCTGGTTGCAATTTGAGGTTCGCCTTCCGTAATCGCTCGGCGAGTTTGCTAAACTTAATTTCGTGCTCCCTAAGTGAGCTCGCGTATATAACAATATCGTCGAGGTACACGAAAAGCTCGTTACCCTGCAGGCCGCACAATACGCGATCCATTAAGCGCTGGAAAGTTGCCGGGGCGTTCTTGAGCCCAAACGGCATACGATTGAATTGATAATGCCCAAATGGCGTCGAGAATGCCGTTTTATGAGCATCTGAGGGATGCATACGGATTTGATGAAATCCGCTTGCTAAATCAAATACCGAAAAATATTTCGCGCTACCCAACTGATCGAGAATTTCATTTATGTTTGGGAGTGGGTAGGCATCTCCGATTGTTTTCTCATTGAGATTTCTATAATCGATGACCATCCTCCATCTTGGCCTTCCCTGTGAATCGGCCTTTTTCGGCACGATCCAAAGTGGCGAGCTGTATGGGGAGTCGGACGGTTCTACAATTTTTCCATCTATAAGATCGCCAACCTGTTTCGAAATTTCATCTTTGTGAGCAGGCGGGAATCGATATTGACGAGTGAAGACTGGCTGGTCGTCGGTTGTGGAAATTTTGTGTTCAATTGCATTAGTGTGGTCCAGAAATTGTCCCGGAATATGAAAGAGATCTACGTTTTCCTCTATTATTCGTTCGACGCTTACTCGCTCTTCGGCATTTAGATCCTCGAGTCGTAATAAGTCTTTGACTTGTTTAACGCGTTCGCTCTCGACTCGCAAAACAAGATGGTCGTGCGTCTGCTGACAGGTACTGCGACAATCCGGATCTTGTACGCTAGGTGTTTCGCCGGATTGACACTGATTTTGCGAAACATACCCCGAATTGGGGTCGTAGAGCTCGTATGCCTCTAGGGTTACTGCCGGAACAGTCAGCTCTACGTCCTCCTCGTTGGTATTAATCGCCATCAGACACGCCACGCCATTTTTACTTGAAACTAACGTATTTCCTAAGAAAATTCCGTTTCCAGCATCGAGACGGGGAATATAGCCGTCTTTTACTTCGGGATTCTTTACCCTGACATAATAAACTGCACGAGATCTTCCTGGTATCACTACTGTTTCGCGATTTTTGAACGGAAGGGATTTATTTTTCCAACGAACCACCTCTTCGTCCCAATCGATTATCGCCCGATTTATCGAATGAAACTCTGAGCCAAGTATGGCATCCTGCTCAATAGGAAATACGCTTTTAACCACGTGAAATTCGGCTTCTGTCCCTTTAATATTTAAAATAGTTGAACCGATCGTGAATACGGGTGTATTTGAAATACCTCTCAGTTTCAGAATATCGTTTTTATTTATTATGACATCCGGATTTAGTGCGTCAATTTTTACAAGATTTGGTTCGGATCCGGAGTCTACGAGGAAATCGGCTTTATATTTCAATTCTGGAGACTCGATTTCTACCGTCTGTGTAAACGAATGTTTCCCTAAGCGGACGTTGACGGTACGGACGTTTCGTTCACGAGGTTGACTGTGCGCACCGGGCGCTCTGGTGCTTTCTCCGCTCGGTTCGCGCCTGGTTTTTCCGAGCGGGAATTCTCGTTTCCCAAATTTCGTTTTTCGTCGTTTTGTTTTTTGAAACACTGCGTTACGACGTGGCCGGGTTTCGAACAGTAATCACACGAGGGACGCGGCCTATCGACGCGATTTTTGTCCCAATTCTGGGTTTTATTCGGCACGAAATCGCGTTTCGCGGCGTTACCGTCGGCTCTCGGTCGTTGAGGCCGTTTTTCCGGATATTTTGACCAACAATCTTCTGATTTGTGGCCCCGTTTGTTACAATTATCGCACGATAAGGATTCGCGAGCCGTGATCGTTTTTACATGAGACTGTGAAGGATTTTTATTTTCGAACCGCGATTCTCTGAAATTAGCGCGATCTTTTTCGATTTCTTTTTCGATTTTGACCGCATTCGCGTAGGCTTGTGCGAGATTTTGACAGCCTTCTAGTTTAAGTCTGACTCTAAAATCTGGAGGTAGACCGGCGACGAAACACTCGAGAGTTTCGTTTTCGCGTGCTGTACGCTGACTGCGCGGTATTGCACCGTTTTCAGACGTTTCCTCCTCCGTGATCGCCGCGTGGAGGTCTTTTACCCGACTAATATAATCAATTATGTGTTCGTTTTTATTTTTAGCGATGTTACCTAATTCACCGCGATACTGATTTATCGATTTTGAGGCTCCAAAAACGTCTTTCAGACGATCAGTGAAAGCCTTTATGTCCGCGAATGAGTCGTCTTCCATCGCGGTGTAAGCACGACCCTTCAATTTATTACGGAGAAGCCGTGTCAAAGTCAACTCGAGATTTGCTGGGAACATGTCCCTTGCGCGTTTACAAGCTCGAACGAATTTTAACACTGATATGTTCTCACCGTTGAACACTGGTATTCCTTCGAGGATATCTTTGAAGGAAAGTCTCGGAAGATTTGGATCACTAGTGCTCGAATTTTGTGGGTTATTCGCGGGAGCTCGGTCCGTCAACGGGGGAGTCGCTGACACACGAGAGCTAATGCGCGCCATGTCGTTTTTTATAATATCGAGTTCCCCAACCAAATTTGCCAATACGGTCTGAAGATTTCGCTGTCCTGCAGCCTCTGTGTCAGAAGGACGTTGATTTTGGTTTTGAATATTTTGACCTTGTAATTCGAGTTCGCGGGAAGCTAGATCTGCCTCCATGTCGAGCAATCTACTTCTTTCCGCGGATAGTTGCTCGGACAACTCGCGCAATTCCTCTTCGTTGAGGTTAACCATGATTTTACGTTACACTTCACGTTTCTTTCAAGTAGAATAAATATTATTAGTTTTATAATAAAATATGATAAAAGTCGGACTATTCTGTTGATTTTTACACGAATTTCACAAGTTTACACTATTGTTTACGGATTCTAGCGCGAAACGTTAAATTTTCATTGTACTTCTGAGTTTAGGCACCAGTCCGAACGATTCGCGATTATTCGGTAAATTCGGCGCGAATTTTTTTTATTTTTACACGATTACTTCGAACACTATGTGAATTGAACTTTATGCAATAACTAATTTTCAGATGTTTTTGATTTTACGCAAATATCCAGTGGATCCCACCGCTGTCACCAGAAAATTACCCTCCTGTTACGTCGCGAATTATTTTTATCCATTTTTATTTTGCTATTCCGAATTTTGATTTTCGTTTCAGATGCCGAATCGATGGACGAGCGATACGTAACCGGATTGTAATTGGATGCTCCTTGGTTTAAACCGGAATGCGCCGGTTAGGGATCGGAGCAGTACTGGATAAGTGCGTTTTCCCGTGTTCTGACTGTTAGTCACGCTTGACTTACCTGATTTTTGTTGATTTGGCAGGTGTTGAGCTGTTGGGCGTAGCGGGTTGAGAGTGCTAGGTGCCGATGACCAACTCTGGAGAGGACGGAGGAGACCGCGTGTCCTCGTAAAGCACCGTAGAAGCGTCGGAAATGTTGCCGTCTTCCTCGGTGTGTTCGATGGCAGGTCGAATCGTGCAGTCAGCCCGATCGTCGAGTTTACTATTAGTAGGATCTGGTCGTCTTATGTATACTCGATGGTTTTTCAGTGGGACGATGGACGTGATTGTCGGAACCTTCCTGGCAGCAGTCACGCTCTGTTTAACGTTCGTATTGTCTGAAGCCACTGATTTCGGGGTAATGTTTTTAAGATCTGATTTTAGGTTAGTCGGAGCACTCGTTCTCGGTTTACGCGACCCTAGTTTCAGAAAGACACATCTGTTTTTCATGATGAACGTTATAAATGGTGATCAGTTCGCATTCTATTTGTCCCATAGTTGTTGAGGGTTGAAATATCGGGAAGGGACTGCTTAAATTAATATCAGATCAAATTTTCATCAGACTTGGTTAAGTCCGATATATATATAATCTGATTTTGGATTAATCCTAGGTTTTTATTCTAGTTAATTACTAATTAATATTACGTTTAATCTTGTTATTTCGGTTCGATCCTTTGGAGTCCCAGAAATAACTTTAATCGGATCTCATTTTTATCAGACCGACGTGCGTCGTGACTGATTTTATAAGATTCACTTTAACTTATCTAATGAATCTATCTATCAGAACCGATGTTTGTCAGAACTGGTTTTCAAGATTCGATTTTATTTAAATTTATGCTTATATGTATATATTTGTAACCCTAATCGGATCTCATTTTTATCAGACCGACTTGCGTCGTGACTGATTTTTATAAGATTCGCTTAATTTATCTAATGAATCTATCTATCAGAACCGATGATTGTCAGAACTGATTTTCAAGATTCGATTTTATTTAAATTTATGCCTATATGTGTATGTTTGTATATATATATATATTTATAATAAAGCAATGGGTTTGGTGGTGGGAGATTATGTGAACTGATCCCAAATATATTTGTTCCTTTTTTGATTTGTGTCGCTGATTTACTTACTGCTTGAAAGGACTGCCTTGCAGGAATGATTTCGCAGGATGTTGTTGAACCTTTTATTAGTCGTAGCGGGTTTCCGTTTTCTTTGATATGCGACAAAAGATTTACGTGGAGTTTACAGTAGATTATTATTATAGTGATTATTGATATTGGTATTTGAACTTTATTTATATATAATTAAGATAAGCACGAAATAATTGCGAATAATATTTTATACAGTGAAATACCGCCTGGTCGCAGCCAGGTATTAATCGCGAATTTATTTGAAGTTAACAACTGCCGTAAAAGACTCTAAGTCCGAACTGACAATTAATTATTACAATGGGAGTACCGGATCGCGTGAGTCTCTTCAAGAGAACTCTTAGAGTCGACCGCCGGAGATGAGAGTCGTAGAAGAACTGATTTGTCTGGATGCTGGATGGACCCGCGAGTCTCCTGAGCCTCCGCTCAGTGGTGGGGAGCCCCGTCGCTGATTCGCCCAGTCCCACTGGCCAACGCTGCGCTGCCTCGGTTGTACCGCCGTGGGGACTCATCGCTCGCAGTGGCTGCGCCGGGTGCTGGAGGGGGTGCTTGCTCACGCCTTGCTACCATCGTACCGTCAGCCGCGTGGGGGCCGCCTCCTGCATTGGCCGCGCTGGATGCTGGAGGGGCACCGGCTCGCAGCTTCGTTGCCTCCGTGCCGTCCCTTGAGTGGGGGACGCCTTTGTCTCACGGTAGCGCGATGGCTACGAGTGGGGGCCTCCTTTGTCGCACGGTAGCCGTGCAGATGCCGTATCCCACGGCGGAGAGTTTCTCGGACCTCCTTATCGTCGGAGCTTCGCAGAACCGAGTCGTCCAATGGTGGGGCAACCGACTTCATGGAGCCTTGTGCTGATGCAGCATCCCACGGGTCTGAGTCTCAACGGTAGAGAGCTTCTCGGGACCGCCTTATCGGTGGCGATTCTCGGAGCTGTTGTCGCCGTTGCGCCCGGTCTCACGGTAGCCGTGCTGATGCAGCATCCCACGAGCTCGCTTCTTAGAGGGCCCCTTATCAGCGACGATTCTCGGAGTTGTTGTCGCCGTTGCGTGCGGTCTCACGGGCTCGCTGCTCAGAGGGCCCCTTATCAGTGGCGATTCTCGGAGCTTTGTCGGAGTCGCGTCCGGTCTCACGCTCGCTTGGCCATCCGATACATTATTAAAGTATGACTTATTTATTATTAATGCTAATTATTTAGACATCGAGGCCTGATTGATAATATAACATGATTGATGTAATGCGTAATTATCCCAAATCCCCAGGGTAAGTATGCGTATTATTACGTATGAATATTCGGTTACATTTGTTGAATAAGTAGTAATAAAGACATAGTAATAATAGTAGTAATAGTAATCGTAATAAGGACATAATTCGTCCTTTATTGATATCGAAAATGCACCTATCCCGATATTTCGGATGGTGCGTATACCGGGCTTGAAATAATAATTAATTATTGACAAATGTCATTTTAGTACTTATAAGTTTGATATTCTGTTATTATAGTTTAATGCCATCTGATTATCATTTTGCTGGCGATATTTGGGCGATGCGCGCATATTTCTGATATTATTATTTATTAATAACATTATTTGTTTAATGTAGAAAAATGTGTTTATTATCGTTTTGCGCCGTCGAGTGTCGTGTCTATTCGACAATCCGTTGTTGCGCGTTTTTAGAATATTCGAAATTTATTGTTTATAATTTTATTTATTGTTAATAATGTTAATTTATTATTAATTTGAGCCGTCGAGTGTTGCTTCTGCAACGACACTCCGGCGTTGTTCGAAAAGAAAGAGAACTATTTTGAAATTATTTGTTAACAATTAAATTTATTATTAATAATATTTATTTACTGTAAGTCGATTGTTTATCGCGTTCTTAGTTCTCATGACAATTTTGATCCAATTCGCGCTTTCCGTTCGCGCTAGGGAATTAATTTACGATTTTCCCAAGGTCATGTCCCTTTTCTCAAAAAACTACTCGCAGTGTCTCGGGATTTCGTCAGAAAGGTGAAACTTCGCAGGGGTTTATTATTTGTGACGATTATCCCTTTCTGATAGCGTGCTCAGATTTTGCAATGGAGTTCGTATACGTTTTTTATTGTTACCCAAAGTTTTTACTAAATTTCCTAGATTTCGCGTGCGGCTATTCACAAAATCGCTCGCCGTGTCTCTGGATTTCGTCGGACAGTGATAACGTAATAGGGGTTTATTGGTCATGAGGGTTTTCCCTTTCTGATAACGCGCTCAGTTTTTGCGAAAACGTTTCGCTTGTATCTTTTATTTGCATTTGAATTTTAATGTTTTCCTTGGACTTTACCCGTGACGTTTATGTGTGTTTATTATTGCCGAATGTTATTTTAACGGGGGTGTTCGGGCTGGTTTGTGTCGAGAGTATGTTTTTAAAGTCATTTTGTTCACAATTATATTTTAATTATTGTTTGTTACGTTTTTAGCTACGTTATTGTTTTATTGCTGGTCAGAGCTTAAGAATTTTCCTGATGGTATGAATAGCGATTTATCTTCGTGTTTGTATGTTTTATATGTATTTCGGAGAATAGCGTCAGTGTATATTATGTAACTGTAACATGCTACAGTTCGATCTTACTTAGTTTACCATTAATAGTGCAATTGATTATTTAATTGATAACGCGTTAGGCCTGGAAACGGTATTATTTGAATGCGTGAGGGTTATTTAGAAAATTATTGTATTATCGGTTGATACGCTACGGTGTATTGTCGCATATATTATGTTTACGATAATACCTATTATATTGATGACGATTCTATCGTTGTAACATTGTGACTTATTATCTAGGTTCATGTATGTCTCGCTTCCATATTTAGTATTTTAATGTTCCCGAGAATAAAGTAAATCAAAAAAAATTTTGTGTGTGTGTCTGTTACTTATTCTGGTGCTGAAATGACCCAGGACGTGACACATTCTATGCAAATACACAAGATTCATGCGTTTCTAGGCGCCAAACAAGCCCCAAATGAATGCAAAGTCGCTTTATAACGAAATCGAACGATTGAGTTTTGCGCTCGCTGTAGGCGTTCCAGCTCGTATTATGAGATCAAAAACCCTTCATTCTATGCAAATACACAAGATTCATGGGTTTCTAGCCGCCAAACAAGCCCCAAACGAATGCAAAGTCGCTTTATAACGAAATCGAACGATTGAGTTTTGCGCTCGCTGTAGGCGTACCAGCTCGTATTATGAGATCTAAAACTCTTCATTTCATGCAAATACACAAGAATCTTGCGTTTCTAGCCGCCAAACAAGCCCCAAATGAATGCAAAATCGCTTCATAACGAAATCGAACGATTGAGTTTTGCGCTCGCTGTAGGCGTTTCAGCTCGTATTATGGGATCAAAAACTCTTCATTCTATGCAAATACACAAGATTCATGCGTTTCTAGCCGCCAAACAAGCCCCAAACGAATGCAAAGTCGCTTTGTAACGAAATCGAACGATTGTGTTTTGCGTTCGCTGTAGGCGTTCCAGCTCGTATTATGGGATCAAAAACTCTTCATTCTATGCAAATACGCAAGATACATCCGTTTCTAGCCGCCAAACTAGCCCCAAACGAATGCAAAGTCGCTTTATAACGAAATCGAATATTTCAGTTTTGCGCTCGCTGTAGGCGTTCCAGCTCGTATTATGGGATCAAAAACTCTTCATTCTATGCAAATACGCAAGATACATGCGTTTCTAGCCGCCAAACAAGCCCCAAACGAATGCAAAGTCGCTTAATAACGAAACCGAATATTTGAGTTTTGCGCTCGCTGTAGGCGTTCCAGCTCGTATTATGGGATCAAAAACTCTTCATTCTCTGCAAATACACAAGATTCATGCGTTTCTAGGCGCCAAACAAGCCCCAAATGAATGCAAAGTCGCTTCATAACGAAATCGAACGATTGAGTTTTGCGCTCGATGTAGGCGTTCCAGCTCGTATTATGGGATCAAAAACTCTTCATACTATGCAAATACACAAGATTTATGCGTTTCTAGGCGCCAAACAAGCCCCAAATGAATGCAAAGTCGCTTCATAACGAAATCGAACGATTTTGTTTTGCGCTCGATGTAGGCGTTCCATCTCGTATTATGAGATCAAAAACTCTTCATTCTGTGCAGTTACACAAGATTCGTGCGTTTCTAGCCGCCAACGAAGCCCCAAACGAATGCAAAGTCGCTTTATAACGAAATCGAACGGTTGAGTTTTGCGCTCACTGTAGGCGTTCCAGCTCGTATTATGGGATCAAAAACTCTTCATTCTATGCAAATACACAAGATTCATGCGTTTCTAGCCTTTAAACAAGCCCCAAACGAATGCAAAGTCGCTTCATAACGAAATCGCATATTTGAGTTTTGCGCTCGCTGTAGGCGTTCCAGCTCGTATTATGAGATCAAAAACCCTTCATTCTATGCAAATACACAATATTCATGCGTTTCTAGCCGCCAAACAAGCCCCAAACGAATGCAAAGTCGCTTTATAACGAAATCGAACGATTGAGTTTTGCGCTCGCTGTAGGCGTACCAGCTCGTATTATGAGATCTAAAACTCTTCATTCTATGCAAACACACAAGATTCATGCGTTTCTAGGCGCCAAACAAGCCCCAAATGAATGCAAAGTCGCTTCATAACGAAATCGAACGATTTTGTTTTGCGCTCGATGTAGGCGTACCAGCTCGTATTATGAGATCAAAAACTCTTCATTCTATGCAAATACGCAAGATTCATGCGTTTCTAGCCACCAAACAAGACCCAAACGAATGCAAAGTCGCTTTATAACGAAATCGAACGATTGAGTTTTGCGCTCGCTGTAGGCGTTCCAGCTCGTATTATGAGATCAAAAACCCTTCATTCTATGCAAATACACAAGATTCATGCGTTTTTAGCCGCCAAACAAGCCCCAAACAAATGCAAAGTCGCTTCATAACGAAATCGAACGATTGTGTTTTGGGCTCGATGTAGGAGTTCCAGCTTGTATTATGAGATCAAAAACTCTTCATTCTATGCAAATACACAAGATTCATGCGTTTCTAGCCGCCAAACAAGCCCCAAACGAATGCAAAGTCGATTCATAACGAAATCGCATATTTGAGTTTTGCGCTCGCTGTAGGCGTTCCAGCTCGTATTATGAGATCAAAAACCCTTCATTCTATGCAAATACACAAGATTCATGCGTTTCTAGCCGCCAAACAAGCCCCAAACAAATGCAAAGTCGCTTCATAACGAAATCGAACGATTGTGTTTTGGGCTCGATGTAGGAGTTCCAGCTCGTATTATGAGATCAAAAACCCTTCATTCTATGCAGTTACACAAGATTCTTGCGTTTCTAGCCGCCAACCAAGCCCCAAACGAATGCAAAGTCGCTTCATAACGAAATCGAACGGTTGAGTTTTGGGCTCGATGTAGGAGTTCCAGCTCGTATTATGAGATCAAAAACCCTTCATTCTATGCAGTTACACAAGATTCGTGCGTTTCTAGCCGCCAACGAAGCCCCAAACGAATGCAAAGTCGCTTCATAACGAAATCGAACGGTTGAGTTTTGCGCTCGCTGTAGGCGTTCCAGCTCGTATTATGAGATCAAAAACCTTTCATTCTATGCAAATCCACAAGATTCATGCGTTTCTAGCCGCCAAACAAGCCCCAGATGAATGCAAAATCGCTTCATAACGAAATCGAACGATTGAGTTTTGCGCTCAATGTAGGCGTTCCAGCTCGTATTATGAGATCAAAAACTCTTCATTCTATGCAAATACGCAAGATACATGAGTTTCTAGCCGCCAAACAAGCCCCAAACGATTTTCAAAGTCGCTTTATAACGAAATCGAATATTTAAGTTTTGAGCTCGCTGTAGGCGTTCCAGCTCCTATTATGGGATCAAAAACTCTCCATTCTATGCAAATACACAAGATTCATGCGTTTCTAGCCGCCAAACAAGCCCCAAACGAATGCAAAGTGGCTTTATAACGAAATCGAGCATTTGAGTTTTGCGCTCGATGTAGGCGTTCCAGCTCGTATTATGGGATCAAAAACTCTTCATTCTATGCAAATACACAAGATTCATGCGTTTCTAGCCACCAAACAAGACCCAAACGAATGCAAAGTCGCTTTATAACGAAATCGAACGATTGAGTTTTGCGCTCGCTGTAGGCGTTCCAGCTCGTATTATGAGATCAAAAACCCTTCATTCTATGCAAATACACAAGATTCATGCGTTTCTAGGCGCCAAACAAGCCCCAAACGAATGAAAAGTGGCTTTATAACGAAATCGAGCATTTGAGTTTTGCGCTCGATGTAGTCGATCCAGCTCGTATTATAAGATAAAAAACCCTTCATTCTATGCAAATACGCAAGATACATGCGTTTCTAGCCGCCAATCAAGCCCCAAACGAAGGCAAAGTCGTTTTATAACGAAATCGCATACTTGAGTTTTGCGCTCGCTGTAGGTGTTCCAGCTCGTATTATGAGATCAAAAACCTTTCATTCTATGCAAATACACAAGATTCATGCGTTTCTAGCCGCCAAACAAGCCCCAAACGAATGCAAAGTCGCTTCATAACGAAATCGCATATTTGAGTTTTGCGCTCGCTGTAGGCGTTCCAGCTCGTATTATGAGATCAAAAACTCTTCATTCTATGCAAATACACAAGATTCATGCGTTTCTAGGCGCCAAACAAGCCCCAAATGAATGCAAAGTCGCTTTATAACGAAATCGAACGATTGAGTTTTGCGCTCGCTGTAGGCGTTCCAGCTCGTATTATGAGATCAAAAACCCTTCATTCTATGCAAATACACAAGATTCATGGGTTTCTAGCCGCCAAACAAGCCCCAAACGAATGCAAAGTCGCTTTATAACGAAATCGAACGATTGAGTTTTGCGCTCGCTGTAGGCGTACCAGCTCGTATTATGAGATCTAAAACTCTTCATTTCATGCAAATACACAAGAATCTTGCGTTTCTAGCCGCCAAACAAGCCCCAAATGAATGCAAAATCGCTTCATAACGAAATCGAACGATTGAGTTTTGCGCTCGCTGTAGGCGTTTCAGCTCGTATTATGGGATCAAAAACTCTTCATTCTATGCAAATACACAAGATTCATGCGTTTCTAGCCGCCAAACAAGCCCCAAACGAATGCAAAGTCGCTTTGTAACGAAATCGAACGATTGTGTTTTGCGTTCGCTGTAGGCGTTCCAGCTCGTATTATGGGATCAAAAACTCTTCATTCTATGCAAATACGCAAGATACATCCGTTTCTAGCCGCCAAACAAGCCCCAAACGAATGCAAAGTCGCTTTATAACGAAATCGAATATTTCAGTTTTGCGCTCGCTGTAGGCGTTCCAGCTCGTATTATGGGATCAAAAACTCTTCATTCTATGCAAATACGCAAGATACATGCGTTTCTAGCCGCCAAACAAGCCCCAAACGAATGCAAAGTCGCTTTATAACGAAACCGAATATTTGAGTTTTGCGCTCGCTGTAGGCGTTCCAGCTCGTATTATGGGATCAAAAACTCTTCATTCTCTGCAAATACACAAGATTCATGCGTTTCTAGGCGCCAAACAAGCCCCAAATGAATGCAAAGTCGCTTCATAACGAAATCGAACGATTGAGTTTTGCGCTCGATGTAGGCGTTCCAGCTCGTATTATGGGATCAAAAACTCTTCATACTATGCAAATACACAAGATTTATGCGTTTCTAGGCGCCAAACAAGCCCCAAATGAATGCAAAGTCGCTTCATAACGAAATCGAACGATTTTGTTTTGCGCTCGATGTAGGCGTTCCATCTCGTATTATGAGATCAAAAACTCTTCATTCTGTGCAGTTACACAAGATTCGTGCGTTTCTAGCCGCCAACGAAGCCCCAAACGAATGCAAAGTCGCTTTATAACGAAATCGAACGGTTGAGTTTTGCGCTCACTGTAGGCGTTCCAGCTCGTATTATGGGATCAAAAACTCTTCATTCTATGCAAATACACAAGATTCATGCGTTTCTAGCCTTTAAACAAGCCCCAAACGAATGCAAAGTCGCTTTATAACGAAATCGCATATTTGAGTTTTGCGCTCGCTGTAGGCGTTCCAGCTCGTATTATGAGATCAAAAACCCTTCATTCTATGCAAATACACAATATTCATGCGTTTCTAGCCGCCAAACAAGCCCCAAACGAATGCAAAGTCGCTTTATAACGAAATCGAACGATTGAGTTTTGCGCTCGCTGTAGGCGTACCAGCTCGTATTATGAGATCTAAAACTCTTCATTCTATGCAAACACACAAGATTCATGCGTTTCTAGGCGCCAAACAAGCCCCAAATGAATGCAAAGTCGCTTCATAACGAAATCGAACGATTTTGTTTTGCGCTCGATGTAGGCGTACCAGCTCGTATTATGAGATCAAAAACTCTTCATTCTATGCAAATACGCAAGATTCATGCGTTTCTAGCCACCAAACAAGACCCAAACGAATGCAAAGTCGCTTTATAACGAAATCGAACGATTGAGTTTTGCGCTCGCTGTAGGCGTTCCAGCTCGTATTATGAGATCAAAAACCCTTCATTCTATGCAAATACACAAGATTCATGCGTTTCTAGCCGCCAAACAAGCCCCAAACAAATGCAAAGTCGCTTCATAACGAAATCGAACGATTGTGTTTTGGGCTCGATGTAGGAGTTCCAGCTTGTATTATGAGATCAAAAACTCTTCATTCTATGCAAATACACAAGATTCATGCGTTTCTAGCCGCCAAACAAGCCCCAAACGAATGCAAAGTCGATTCATAACGAAATCGCATATTTGAGTTTTGCGCTCGCTGTAGGCGTTCCAGCTCGTATTATGAGAACAAAAACACTTCATTCTATGCAAATACACAAGATTCATGCGTTTCTAGCCGCCAAACAAGCCCCAAACAAATGCAAAGTCGCTTCATAACGAAATCGAACGATTGTGTTTTGGGCTCGATGTAGGAGTTCCAGCTCGTATTATGAGATCAAAAACCCTTCATTCTATGCAGTTACACAAGATTCGTGCGTTTCTAGCCGCCAACGAAGCCCCAAACGAATGCAAAGTCGCTTCATAACGAAATCGAACGGTTGAGTTTTGGGCTCGATGTAGGAGTTCCAGCTCGTATTATGAGATCAAAAACCCTTCATTCTATGCAGTTACACAAGATTCGTGCGTTTCTAGCCGCCAACGAAGCCCCAAACGAATGCAAAGTCGCTTCATAACGAAATCGAACGGTTGAGTTTTGCGCTCGCTGTAGGCGTTCCAGCTCGTATTATGAGATCAAAAACCTTTCATTCTATGCAAATCCACAAGATTCATGCGTTTCTAGCCGCCAAACAAGCCCCAGATGAATGCAAAATCGCTTCATAACGAAATCGAACGATTGAGTTTTGCGCTCAATGTAGGCGTTCCAGCTCGTATTATGAGATCAAAAACTCTTCATTCTATGCAAATACGCAAGATACATGAGTTTCTAGCCGCCAAACAAGCCCCAAACGATTTTCAAAGTCGCTTTATAACGAAATCGAATATTTAAGTTTTGAGCTCGCTGTAGGCGTTCCAGCTCCTATTATGGGATCAAAAACTCTCCATTCTATGCAAATACACAAGATTCATGCGTTTCTAGCCGCCAAACAAGCCCCAAACGAATGCAAAGTGGCTTTATAACGAAATCGAGCATTTGAGTTTTGCGCTCGATGTAGGCGTTCCAGCTCGTATTATGAGATCAAAAACTCTTCATTCTATGCAAATACGCAAGATTCATGCGTTTCTAGCCACCAAACAAGACCCAAACGAATGCAAAGTCGCTTTATAACGAAATCGAACGATTGAGTTTTGCGCTCGCTGTAGGCGTTCCAGCTCGTATTATGAGATCAAAAACCCTTCATTCTATGCAAATACACAAGATTCATGCGTTTCTAGGCGCCAAACAAGCCCCAAACGAATGAAAAGTGGCTTTATAACGAAATCGAGCATTTGAGTTTTGCGCTCGATGTAGTCGATCCAGCTCGTATTATAAGATAAAAAACCCTTCATTCTATGCAAATACGCAAGATACATGCGTTTCTAGCCGCCAATCAAGCCCCAAACGAAGGCAAAGTCGTTTTATAACGAAATCGCATACTTGAGTTTTGCGCTCGCTGTAGGTGTTCCAGCTCGTATTATGAGATCAAAAACCCTTCATTCTATGCAAATACACAAGATTCATGCGTTTCTAGCCGCCAAACAAGCCCCAAACGAATGCAAAGTCGCTTCATAACGAAATCGCATATTTGAGTTTTGCGCTCGCTGTAGGCGTTCCAGCTCGTATTATGAGATCAAAAACTCTTCATTCTATGCAAATACACAAGATTCATGCGTTTCTAGGCGCCAAACAAGCCCCAAATGAATGCAAAGTCGCTTTATAACGAAATCGAACGATTGAGTTTTGCGCTCGCTGTAGGCGTTCCAGCTCGTATTATGAGATCAAAAACCCTTCATTCTATGCAAATACACAAGATTCATGGGTTTCTAGCCGCCAAACAAGCCCCAAACGAATGCAAAGTCGCTTTATAACGAAATCGAACGATTGAGTTTTGCGCTCGCTGTAGGCGTACCAGCTCGTATTATGAGATCTAAAACTCTTCATTTCATGCAAATACACAAGAATCTTGCGTTTCTAGCCGCCAAACAAGCCCCAAATGAATGCAAAATCGCTTCATAACGAAATCGAACGATTGAGTTTTGCGCTCGCTGTAGGCGTTTCAGCTCGTATTATGGGATCAAAAACTCTTCATTCTATGCAAATACACAAGATTCATGCGTTTCTAGCCGCCAAACAAGCCCCAAACGAATGCAAAGTCGCTTTGTAACGAAATCGAACGATTGTGTTTTGCGTTCGCTGTAGGCGTTCCAGCTCGTATTATGGGATCAAAAACTCTTCATTCTATGCAAATACGCAAGATACATCCGTTTCTAGCCGCCAAACTAGCCCCAAACGAATGCAAAGTCGCTTTATAACGAAATCGAATATTTCAGTTTTGCGCTCGCTGTAGGCGTTCCAGCTCGTATTATGGGATCAAAAACTCTTCATTCTATGCAAATACGCAAGATACATGCGTTTCTAGCCGCCAAACAAGCCCCAAACGAATGCAAAGTCGCTTTATAACGAAATCGAATATTTGAGTTTTGCGCTCGCTGTAGGCGTTCCAGCTCGTATTATGGGATCAAAAACTCTTCATTCTCTGCAAATACACAAGATTCATGCGTTTCTAGGCGCCAAACAAGCCCCAAATGAATGCAAAGTCGCTTCATAACGAAATCGAACGATTGAGTTTTGCGCTCGATGTAGGCGTTCCAGCTCGTATTATGGGATCAAAAACTCTTCATTCTATGCAAATACACAAGATTTATGCGTTTCTAGGCGCCAAACAAGCCCCAAATGAATGCAAAGTCGCTTCATAACGAAATCGAACGATTTTGTTTTGCGCTCGATGTAGGCGTTCCATCTCGTATTATGAGATCAAAAACTCTTCATTCTGTGCAGTTACACAAGATTCGTGCGTTTCTAGCCGCCAACGAAGCCCCAAACGAATGCAAAGTCGCTTTATAACGAAATCGAACGGTTGAGTTTTGCGCTCACTGTAGGCGTTCCAGCTCGTATTATGGGATCAAAAACTCTTCATTCTATGCAAATACACAAGATTCATGCGTTTCTAGCCTTTAAACAAGCCCCAAACGAATGCAAAGTCGCTTCATAACGAAATCGCATATTTGAGTTTTGCGCTCGCTGTAGGCGTTCCAGCTCGTATTATGAGATCAAAAACCCTTCATTCTATGCAAATACACAAGATTCATGCGTTTCTAGCCGCCAAACAAGCCCCAAACGAATGCAAAGTCGCTTTATAACGAAATCGAACGATTGAGTTTTGCGCTCGCTGTAGGCGTACCAGCTCGTATTATGAGATCTAAAACTCTTCATTCTATGCAAACACACAAGATTCATGCGTTTCTAGGCGCCAAACAAGCCCCAAATGAATGCAAAGTCGCTTCATAACGAAATCGAACGATTTTGTTTTGCGCTCGATGTAGGCGTACCAGCTCGTATTATGAGATCAAAAACTCTTCATTCTATGCAAATACGCAAGATTCATGCGTTTCTAGCCGCCAAACAAGACCCAAACGAATGCAAAGTCGCTTTATAACGAAATCGAACGATTGAGTTTTGCGCTCGCTGTAGGCGTTCCAGCTCGTATTATGAGATCAAAACCCTTCATTCTATGGCAAATACACAAGATTCATGCGTTTCTAGCCGCCAAACAAGCCCCAAACAATGCAAAGTCGCTTCATAACGAAATCGAACGATTGTGTTTTGGGCTCGATGTAGGAGTTCCAGCTTGTATTATGAGATCAAAAACTCTTCATTCTATGCAAATACACAAGATTCATGCGTTTCTAGCCGCCAAACAAGCCCCAAACGAATGCAAAGTCGATTCATAACGAAATCGAAAATTTGAGTTTTGCGCTCGCTGTAGGCGTTCCAGCTCGTATTATGAGATCAAAAACTCTTCATTCTATGCAAATACACAAGATTCATGCGTTTCTAGCCCGCCAAACAAGCCCCAAACAAATGCAAAGTCGCTTCATAACGAAATCGAACGATTGTGTTTTGGGCTCGATGTAGGAGTTCCAGCTCGTATTATGAGATCAAAAACCCTTCATTCTATGCAGTTACACAAGATTCGTGCGTTTCTAGCCGCCAACGAAGCCCCAAACGAATGCAAAGTCGCTTCATAACGAAATCGAACGGTTGAGTTTTGGGCTCGATGTAGGAGTTCCAGCTCGTATTATGAGATCAAAAACCCTTCATTCTATGCAGTTACACAAGATTCGTGCGTTTCTAGCCGCCAACGAAGCCCCAAACGAATGCAAAGTCGCTTCATAACGAAATCGAACGGTTGAGTTTTGCGCTCGCTGTAGGCGTTCCAGCTCGTATTATGAGATCAAAAACCTTTCATTCTATGCAAATCCACAAGATTCATGCGTTTCTAGCCGCCAAACAAGCCCCAGATGAATGCAAAATCGCTTCATAACGAAATCGAACGATTGAGTTTTGCGCTCTCTGTAGGCGTTCCAGCTCGTATTATGAGATCAAAAACTCTTCATTCTATGCAAATACGCAAGATACATGAGTTTCTAGCCGCCAAACAAGCCCCAAACGATTTTCAAAGTCGCTTTATAACGAAATCGAACATTTTAGTTTTGAGCTCGCTGTAGGCGTTCCAGCTCGTATTATGGGATCAAAAACTCTCCATTCTATGCAAATACACAAGATTCATGCGTTTCTAGCCGCCAAACAAGCCCCAAACGAATGCAAAGTGGCTTTATAACGAAATCGAGCATTTGAGTTTTGCGCTCGATGTAGGCGTTCCAGCTCGTATTATGAGATCAAAAACTCTTCATTCTATGCAAATACGCAAGATTCATGCGTTTCTAGCCACCAAACAAGACCCAAACGAATGCAAAGTCGCTTTATAACGAAATCGAACGATTGAGTTTTGCGCTCGCTGTAGGCGTTCCAGCTCGTATTATGAGATCAAAAACCCTTCATTCTATGCAAATACACAAGATTCATGCGTTTCTAGGCGCCAAACAAGCCCCAAACGAATGAAAAGTGGCTTTATAACGAAATCGAGCATTTGAGTTTTGCGCTCGATGTAGTCGATCCAGCTCGTATTATAAGATAAAAAACCCTTCATTCTATGCAAATACGCAAGATACATGCGTTTCTAGCCGCCAATCAAGCCCCAAACGAAGGCAAAGTCGTTTTATAACGAAATCGCATACTTGAGTTTTGCGCTCGCTGTAGGTGTTCCAGCTCGTATTATGAGATCAAAAACCCTTCATTCTATGCAAATACACAAGATTCATGCGTTTCTAGCCGCCAAACAAGCCCCAAACGAATGCAAAGTCGCTTCATAACGAAATCGCATATTTGAGTTTTGCGCTCGCTGTAGGCGTTCCAGCTCGTATTATGAGATCAAAAACTCTTCATTCTATGCAAATACACAAGATTCATGCGTTTCTAGGCGCCAAACAAGCCCCAAATGAATGCAAAGTCGCTTTATAACGAAATCGAACGATTGAGTTTTGCGCTCGCTGTAGGCGTTCCAGCTCGTATTATGAGATCAAAAACCCTTCATTCTATGCAAATACACAAGATTCATGGGTTTCTAGCCGCCAAACAAGCCCCAAACGAATGCAAAGTCGCTTTATAACGAAATCGAACGATTGAGTTTTGCGCTCGCTGTAGGCGTACCAGCTCGTATTATGTGATCAAAAACTCTTCATTTCATGCAAATACACAAGAATCTTGCGTTTCTAGCCGCCAAACAAGCCCCAAATGAATGCAAAATCGCTTCATAACGAAATCGAACGATTGAGTTTTGCGCTCGCTGTAGGCGTTCCAGCTCGTATTATGGGATCAAAAACTCTTCATTCTATGCAAATACACAAGATTCATGCGTTTCTAGCCGCCAAACAAGCCCCAAACGAATGCAAAGTCGCTTTGTAACGAAATCGAACGATTGTGTTTTGCGTTCGCTGTAGGCGTTCCAGCTCGTATTATGGGATCAAAAACTCTTCATTCTATGCAAATACGCAAGATACATCCGTTTCTAGCCGCCAAACTAGCCCCAAACGAATGCAAAGTCGCTTTATAACGAAATCGAATTTTTCAGTTTTGCGCTCGCTGTAGGCGTTCCAGCTCGTATTATGGGATCAAAAACTCTTCATTCTATGCAAATACGCAAGATACATGCGTTTCTAGCCGCCAAACAAGCCCCAAACGAATGCAAAGTCGCTTTATAACGAAATCGCATATTTGAGTTTTGCGCTCGCTGTAGGCGTTCCAGCTCGTATTATGGGATCAAAAACTCTTCATTCTCTGCAAATACACAAGATTCATGCGTTTCTCTAGGCGCCAAACAAGCCCCAAATGAATGCAAAGTCGCTTCATAACGAAATCGAACGATTGAGTTTTGCGCTCGATGTAGGCGTTCCAGCTCGTATTATGGGATCAAAAACTCTCATACTATGCAAATACACAAGATTTATGCGTTTCTAGGCGCCAAACAAGCCCCAAATGAATGCAAAGTCGCTTCATAACGAAATCGAACGATTTTGTTTTGCGCTCGATGTAGGCGTTCCATTCGTATTATGAGATCAAAAACTCTTCATTCTGTGCAGTTACACAAGATTCGTGCGTTTCTAGCCGCCAACGAAGCCCCAAACGAATGCAAAGTCGCTTTATAACGAAATCGAACGGTTGAGTTTTGCGCTCACTGTAGGCGTTCCAGCTCGTATTATGGGATCAAAAACTCTTCATTCTATGCAAATACACAAGATTCATGCGTTTCTAGCCTTAAAACAAGCCCCAAACGAATGCAAAGTCGCTTCATAACGAAATCGCATATTTGAGTTTTGCGCTCGCTGTAGGCGTTCCAGCTCGTATTATGAGATCAAAAACTCTTCATTCTATGCAAATACACAAGATTCATGCGTTTCTAGGCGCCAAACAAGCCCCAAATGAATGCAAAGTCGCTTTATAACGAAATTGAACGATTGAGTTTTGCGCTCGCTGTAGGCGTTCCAGCTCGTATTATGAGATCAAAAACCCTTCATTCTATGCAAATACACAAGATTCATGCGTTTCTAGCCGCCAAACAAGCCCCAAACGAATGCAAAGTCGCTTTATAACGAAATCGAACGATTGAGTTTTGCGCTCGCTGTAGGCGTACCAGCTCGTATTATGAGATCAAAAACTCTTCATTCTATGCAAATACACAAGATTCATGCGTTTCTAGGCGCCAAACAAGCCCCAAATGAATGCAAAGTCGCTTCATAACGAAATCGAACGATTTTGTTTTGCGCTCGATGTAGGCGTACCAGCTCGTATTATGAGATCAAAAACCCTTCATTCTATGCAAATACACAAGATTCATGCGTTTCTAGCCGCCAAACAAGACCCAAACGAATGCAAAGTCGCTTTATAACGAAATCGAACGATTGAGTTTTGCGCTCGCTGTAGGCGTTCCAGCTCGTATTATGAGATCAAAAACCCTTCATTCTATGCAAATACACAAGATTCATGCGTTTTTAGCCGCCAAACAAGCCCCAAACAAATGCAAAGTCGCTTCATAACGAAATCGAACGATTGTGTTTTGGGCTCGATGTAGGAGTTCCAGCTTGTATTATGAGATCAAAAACTCTTCATTCTATGCAAATACACAAGATTCATGCGTTTCTAGCCGCCAAACAAGCCCCAAACGAATGCAAAGTCGATTCATAACGAAATCGCATATTTGAGTTTTGCGCTCGCTGTAGGCGTTCCAGCTCGTATTATGAGATCAAAAACTCTTCATTCTATGCAAATACACAAGATTCATGCGTTTCTAGCCGCCAAACAAGCCCCAAACAAATGCAAAGTCGCTTCATAACGAAATCGAACGATTGTGTTTTGGGCTCGATGTAGGAGTTCCAGCTCGTATTATGAGATCAAAAACCCTTCATTCTATGCAGTTACACAAGATTCGTGCGTTTCTAGCCGCCAACGAAGCCCCAAACGAATGCAAAGTCGCTTCATAACGAAATCGAACGGTTGAGTTTTGCGCTCGCTGTAGGCGTTCCAGCTCGTATTATGAGATCAAAAACCTTTCATTCTATGCAAATCCACAAGATTCATGCGTTTCTAGCCGCCAAACAAGCCCCAGATGAATGCAAAATCGCTTCATAACGAAATCGAACGATTGAGTTTTGCGCTCAATGTAGGCGTTCCAGCTCGTATTATGAGATCAAAAACTCTTCATTCTATGCAAATACGCAAGATACATGCGTTTCTAGCCGCCAAACAAGCCCCAAACGATTTTCAAAGTCGCTTTATAACGAAATCGAATATTTAAGTTTTGAGCTCGCTGTAGGCGTTCCAGCTCCTATTATGGGATCAAAAACTCTCCATTCTATGCAAATACACAAGATTCATGCGTTTCTAGCCGCCAAACAAGCCCCAAACGAATGCAAAGTGGCTTTATAACGAAATCGAGCATTTGAGTTTTGCGCTCGATGTAGGCGTTCCAGCTCGTATTATGAGATCAAAAACTCTTCATTCTATGCAAATACGCAAGATTCATGCGTTTCTAGCCACCAAACAAGACCCAAACGAATGCAAAGTCGCTTTATAACGAAATCGAACGATTGAGTTTTGCGCTCTCTGTAGGCGTTCCAGCTCGTATTATGAGATCAAAAACCCTTCATTCTATGCAAATACACAAGATTCATGCGTTTCTAGGCGCCAAACAAGCCCCAAACGAATGAAAAGTGGCTTTATAACGAAATCGAGCATTTGAGTTTTGCGCTCGATGTAGTCGATCCAGCTCGTATTATAAGATAAAAAACCCTTCATTCTATGCAAATACGCAAGATACATGCGTTTCTAGCCGCCAATCAAGCCCCAAACGAAGGCAAAGTCGTTTTATAACGAAATCGCATACTTGAGTTTTGCGCTCGCTGTAGGTGTTCCAGCTCGTATTATGAGATCAAAAACCCTTCATTCTATGCAAATACACAAGATTCATGCGTTTCTAGCCGCCAAACAAGCCCCAAATGAATGCAAAATCGCTTCATAACGAAATCGAACGATTGAGTTTTGCGCTCAATGTAGGCGTTCCAGCTCGTATTATGAGATCAAAAACTCTTCATTCCATGCAGATACACAAGATTCATGCGTTTCTAGCCGCCAAACAAGCCCCAAACGAATGCAAAGTCGCTTTAAAACGATATCGAACGATTGAGATTTGCGCTCACTGTAGGCGTTCCAGCTCGTATTATGGGATCAAAAAATCTTCATTCCATGCAAATACACAAGATTCATGCGTTTCTAGCCGCCAAAGAGGCCCCAAACGAATGCAAAGTCGCTTTATAACGAAATCGAACGATTGAGTTTTGCGCTCACTGTAGGCGTTCCAGCTCGTATTATGGGATCTAAAACTCTTCATTCTATGCAAATACACAAGAATCATGCGTTTCTAGCCGCCAAACAAGCCCCAAACGAATGCAAAGTCGTTTTATAACGAAATCGCATATTTGAGTTTTGCGCTCGCTGTAGGCGTTCCAGCTCGTATTATGGGGTCAAAAACTCTTCATTCTATGCAAATACACAAGATTTATGCGTTTCTAGGCGCCAAACAAGCCCCAAATGAATGCAAAGTCGCTTCATAACGAAATCGAACGATTGAGTTTTGCGCTCTCTGTAGGCGTTCCAGCTCGTATTATGAGATCAAAAACCCTTCATTCTATGCAAATACATAAGATTCATGCGTTTCTAGCCGCCAAACAAGCCCCAAACGAATGCAAAGTCGCTTTATAACGAAATCGAACGATTGAGTTTTGCGCTCGCTGTAGGCGTACCAGCTCGTATTATGAGATCAAAAACCCTTCATTCTATGCAAACACACAAGATTCATGCGTTTCTAGTCGCCAAACAAGCCCCAATGAATGCAAAGTCGCTTCATAACGAAATCGAACGATTGTGTCTTGCGCTCGATGTAGACGTTCCAGCTCGTATTATGAGATCAAAAACTCTTCGTTCTATGCAAATACGCAAGATTCATGCGTTTCTAGCCACCAAACAAGACCCAAACGAATGCAAAGTCGCTTTATAACGAAATCGAACGATTGAGTTTTGCGCTCGCTGTAGGCGTTCCAGCTCGTATTATGAGATCAAAAACCCTTCATTCTATGCAAATACACAAGATTCATGCGTTTCTAGCCACCAAACAAGCCCCAAATGAATGCAAAATCGCTTCATAACGAAATCGAACGATTGAGTTTTGCGCTCAATGTAGGCGTTCCAGCTCGTATTATGAGATCAAAAACTCTTCATTCTATGCAAATATACAAGATTCATCCGTTTCTAGCCGCCAAACAAGCCCCAAACGAATGCAAAGTCGCTTTAAAACGAAATCGAACGATTGAGTTTTGCGCTCACTGTAGGCGTTCCAACTAGTATTATGGGATCAAAAACTCTTCATTCCATGCAAATACACAAGATTCATGCGTTTCTAGCCGCCAAACAAGCCCCAAACGAATGCAAAGTCGCTTTGTAACGAAATCGAACGATTGAGTTTTGCGCTCACTGTAGGCGTTCCAGCTCGTATTTTGGGATCAAAAACCCTTCATTCTACGCAAATACACAAGATTCATGCGTTTCTAGGCGCCAAACAAGCCCCAAACGAATGAAAAGTGGCTTTATAACGAAATCGAGCATTTGAGTTTTGCGCTCGATGTAGGCGATCCAGCTCGTATCATAAGATCAAAAACCCTTCATTCTATGCAAATACGCAAGATACATGCGTTTCTAGCCGCCAAACAAGCCCCAAACGAATCCAAAGTCGCTTTATAACGAAATCGCATATTTGAGTTTTGCGCTCGCTGTAGGCGTTCCAGCTCGTATTATGAGATCAAGAACCCTTCATTCTATGCAAATACACAAGATTCATGCGTTTCTAGCCGCCAAACAAGCCCCAATGAATGCAAAGTCGCTTCATAACGAAATCGAACGATTGTGTCTTGCGCTCGATGTAGAAGTTCCAGCTCGTCGTATTATGAGATCAAAAACCCTTCATTCTATGCAATTACACAAGATTCGTGCGTTTCTAGCCGCCAAACAGGCCCCAAACGAATGCAAAGTCGCTTTATAACGAAATCGAACGATTGAATTTTGCGCTCACTGTAGGCGTTCCAGCTCGTATTATGGGATCTAAAACTCTTCATTCTATGCAAATACACAAGAATCATGCGTTTCTAGCCGCCAAACAAGCCCCAAACGAATGCAAAGTCGTTTATAACGAAATCGCATATTTGAGTTTTGCGCTCGCTGTAGGCGTTCCAGCTCGTATTATGGGATCAAAAACTCTTCATTCTATGCAAATACACAAGATTTATGCGTTTCTAGGCGCCAAACAAGCCCCAAATGAATGCAAAGTCGCTTCATAACGAAATCGAACGATTGAGTTTTGCGCTCGCTGTAGGCGTTCCAGCTCGTATTATGAGATCAAAAACCCTTCATTCTATGCAAATACACAAGATTCATGTGTTTCTAGCCGCCAAACAAGCCCCAAACGAATGCAAAGTCGCTGTATAACGAAATCGAACGATTGAGTTTTGCGCTCGCTGTAGGCGTTCCAGCTCGTATTATGAGATCAAAAACCCTTCATTCTATGCAAATACACAAGATTCATGCGTTTCTAGCCGCCAAACAAGCCCCAAACGAATGCAAAGTCGCTTTATAACGAAATCGAACGATTGAGTTTTGCGCTCGCTGTAGGCGTACCAGCTCGTATTATGAGATCAAAAACCCTTCATTCTATGCAAATACACAAGATTCATGCGTTTCTAGCCGCCAAACAAGCCCCAAACGAATACAAAGTCGGTTTGTAATGATATCGAACGATTGAGCTTTGGGCTCGCTGTGGGCGTTCCAGCTCGTATTATGAGATCAAAAACGCTTCATTATGTGAAGAAATACTGTGCAAAATTTCAAAACGGATTGGTCCAGTAGATTTTGAGTTATCGTGAACACGGACTTCAAATATGACAAGTTTCAGAAAAACGCTTTGAAAAACGCGAAGAGTTTGGTCGCTTAGCGCTCATTTCACATAAGTTTGAGAACACTTCTCGATTGTATAAAAATCTGAAAAAATTCATGCATATTAAAGGTACTCAAAAGATTAATGTTGCATAATAATAATTCCAAAATGTTATTAACAAATTGATGAAAAAAAAAATTGGTCAACAAATTTCGCCGCAACCCAATTTTTTTTTCGTGAAAATAATTCGTTCATTTTTCTGAATACGTATGAATTTTTTCAAATTTTTCAATTATCTTTGAATTTTTTGAAATTCAAAATAAAACGCGATAATTTTCTTATACTCACACAGAGTCGTCGATGCCACGTCTGTAGATCAAAAAGCTTCCATCAATGTGATCGAGAGCATCATTTTGCATTTATCTACGCAAAACTCTTTCTTCTTTATTGTCGTGCGCCGCTTGCTTCTGATGGAATGTAGTGAGGCTTTTTACACTTTTCACATCTAACCTTGATGTTGAAGTCAAGACCTTCTTTTTTGCATGTTTGGAATGTAACTTTTCCATCACACTTCACACATTTGTCGACAGTAGTAATCGTCGAAAAATTAATACAATAGCGCGCCAAGTGAGTGCGCCGCGCAGCTATCTATCAGGTATAAAACCCGGCCTGGAGCAACAGACGCTCAAATACTCATAACTTCGTTAATTTTGCTCCGATCGACTTGAAATTTTAACACAATATTCTTGAGATCTTATACATTCATTAAAAAAGCAAAAAAAAATTTAATACATTACCCCGCCCTTAACCCAGGATTTATCTCAATACGGTCATATTCTAACTGCACGCCCTCAGCCTCAAGAAAACTAGCGATGTACGCGGCTTTTCGCTCCTGGGTCGTGCATTCTTCAGGCCATCCACTAGCCTCCTGCTTTATCTTAAGCCAGAGATTAATGTATGCACCGAAGAGGCCGGCAGATTGGCTAGCTTTATCGTATTGCTCAACCTCGAACTGCCAGATCTCTTGAACTTTGAGAACTCTGTATCCCTTCTCGACAGCTTTTTGAAGCTCTCAGGATACCCAAGTACCCTCGAAAGCTCGATCAGCCTCACTCTCGTGAGGACATGAATTCTGTCGCATTTCCTCGCAGCATGTTCGACATAATGCGAACATTAGTCGATTATGCTCGAGGAGGTAATACCATGCACCTTACGAGCCCTTCAACGGTGCTTAAATCGTTGTTTGCGCACACGTCAATATAATTAATTTTTTCGCTTCCGCTAGTCTCGCAGTAACTACGGGTATTCCCTGTACGACCACCAAAAAATGCGTCGCGAGGGTTTAGCGGTTTGTTCAATAAAATCGGGTGTCCGTTACCGATAGCATTTACCTCGGGGTTTGACTTTTTTAAGTCATTGTACTCGCACTCCCACATCTCGTGGAGTGTGTAACCGAGAGATCTTATCCGCTCCGAGGGAGTTAGCGTGCGAGTGAAGCGATCATTGAGCGTAATACTTCTCATTTCTTTTGCTAGCGGTGGTGTAGCACTTGGTACACCCGTGAAAGAAACAGCCGTGAAACTGCAGTATATGCTCAACACCGTCATCAATTTTGACGTAACCATCCACGAGTGTACGGTCGATTAGCCTATACTCTCGGCCGCGACCCGCGTGAATAATTTCTTTGCCGACCCGCGTTTCACACCAGAGCAGCCACTCGATTGCCAGCTCGGATTGATTATCGGCTCTTCGATAACCGTTTCGCGGTAAGACGGATATTTTATTCGCCTCTAAAAAATTTCTCCGGAAAACTTTATTGCACGCCGATGCAATGTAATCGCCTCCGTAAATGGACACACACGCCACACTCTCTAAAAATCTGACGGAACGCCACGCATGCCCATCGAAGAATAGTCACATCGGTTTGGCAATATTCCAAGATCTCCTTCTCAAAATCGAATACGTATCCAGATGCACTAGTCTTCGCATGCCAATCCATCAATACTTTGCGATCTGATGGTGCCATCGTGTCAGGAGAGTAACTAGCTAGGGGAGGCAATGGGCCCTTATATTTCTGATTCTCGACTCTGTTAAATAAACGCGGGAAGGCACCTTGAAAAACGCTTTCCCCTAAGCCGAAGGGAGTTTAGCGAGCGACATGTGAAAATAATTTAAACTGTCGAAAAATTTCACTCTACCAATTCTCATCTCCATGATACTCGTGCCGTTTGTAATTAAATTTGGCGCTACCCCCTGCTTTTCAACGAGGTGTTGCAGGATAAACTGACCATCGAAGCCTTTCGCGTTATGCGCTATGCATATAATTTTTCCAACGTCGCGGTCTTTCATGACAAACTCTACGAATTCCCCTACTGGATTGTCTTTAAAATTTGTGTGCCCATCCTCCCGGCAAAAGCTATACTCCCACGCGTCATCTGGCTTGTCTATACACTCTGTACAGCGCTGTTGGCTAACACAGAGGTTCGGCTCGTGTAAATACATTTCATGGACCCCGTCAACTTTGCACTCTTGACGAGTTTTAAAGTCATAAAAAACGAATAGATCCCGCCGATTGCTGATTTTAGCGCGTCGTAGCGGGGCCATGAAGCACTGGTGATTTTCCGGCCGCTTCGCTTTACACGTTCGACAATAAAATTGACCGCACTCATGGTCAGAATTGTCTTTATTATAGACTTGCCTGAGACATTTTTTACACGTTTGTAACATATCGCACAAACGTGTCTGTGCACCGTGTGAGCCGATCACTTTATACTGCGCAAAACAATCACCTCCGAGAAAGAAACGTCCACAGTCAGGGCAGCGAATTTTTTCTGCATCCGGAGCACTCGGTGGACTATTCATGCAGTATGGGCACTTTTGAGGACAGCGATGATGCGTTATCCTGTCGTATGCAAAACCGCACGGAACACAGAAAAATCTGAAGCCGGCTGCCTGGCGAGTTTCAAAATTAGATCGTAGTGTCGCTTCTGACGGCAGTGGAGCAAATAAATCGTATGCAACACTTCAGGCACATTGCGTAGTACCGTCTCGTTACCGTCGAAAAGCCGGCGTACTGCTACCGAAGCTTTCTCGGTCGAACACGATTAACGCAATACCTTCCGGTGCGAGCAGCTGTTGAAAAGCCTCGAGCTCTGCTACCCCACATCCAGTCTCTGAAATATTTACGCCCGCAAGGTTCTTCAGGGTTACGGCCAACTCTTTTTGGCGTGACGATCTGTTCCTACGTACAGTCTCCCCCTCCCTCTGAAGATCCCCTTGGCGAATGTGTCCCCGTTTCGCGTATACTCGGCCCGCTGCAATAGCCCGCGGAAGACAGAGATTGTCAGCGTTTTGAATATGGAGGATCGATTGTTTAGAAAGATCTCCACTTACCGGTTTTTTTAGGTCTTCCCGAACCCACCGGCATCGAAACCACGTTACTCACGATCGAAAATGAGTTGTCGATACAAAAACCCGACGAACTCTGCGAGACACTACTAGTAATTTCAAACAAATTTTCGAAGTGAAAATCTGCCACGGGCCTATACGAGCTACCCGCAGGACCCCGTGTAAACGCTCTGGACCGAAACTCCATTCCTATCATGTTGGTTGGCTCGCTACCGCTTACCAGAAGGGTGTGCACCTCCCGTAGAGCATCCTCTAACCACCTCACTATATTTGCATTTTCCGGAGGCTCGCGGATTCTAAAATCTATCGACGAACCCGTACTCTTAAATTTATGGAACCAGCGACGGGTCTCTACGCGGTGAATGATTTTCGACTCACCGGACAACGGAGTCCTGCCTCTGCGAGAAACTCGGAGAAAGTTGGAGACTGCGGTGTCGGAGGCTGCGGCGTCGAACTCTGTGGCGTCGGAGGCTGCGGTGTCGGAGGCTGCGGCGTCGAACTCTGTGGCGTCGGAGGCTGCGGCGTCGGAGGCTGAGGCGTCGGAGGCTGTGATGACGGGATGCAATCGTCATCTTCGTCGCTCTCAGGGATAATCATGGCGTACGACGGTTGGGTTGCAGGCGACGTCGTCTGGTGCGATGGACCACCGACGGGTTCATCGAACTGTCTGTTGGTCCATGCATCGGGGCCCTGCGGTTGCACGTCCGGCACGTCGCTCAACCCCCGTCCAACCTGCGAGGAGGTCGCCACAGGCTGCAAAGGCAGTATAAACTCGTCATCGAGGAGGTCGAGTTTGGTCTCGCCGCCTTCCGACTCCACACCATGATCCTCGGTAACCGCCGCCTCGGACACATCAGCTACCTCTGCATCCAGGGGCTCCTTGGCTATCGACAAATTTAGAGTGGCGTTGAGGTGGTCCAGATCGTCGTTACCGCCCTCGAGAGTCGTGGAGTCCAGAAGAAAAATGATATGTATTGTGGGAGGAAATTCGAGCCTTCCTCACTCACACCCTTCCGTCTGCCAGAGGAAATCCTTCTCCTTTTGTTTCTCCCTTTCGGGATGGGCGCCAGGCGCGCGAAGCGCCGGAGAAGATTTCGGACACGGATCTAATTTTTCCCGACCAGCCGCAGCTGTCAATTCCGGAGAGGGGCTGGGTAAAACGCGGCAATTAAAGCTCAAAATACGGGAACCAAAGAAGATTATTTATTTAAAACAAGGCTCGAACTCTAAGGAGGGGAAAACCGGGTAAACCCGGGGGAAAACCTCCGTCCCGTAATTAATCAGTACAACCGCGGCAAAACTCGCCGACGACATACTCCCAACAAATAATTCTTCAATCGACAATAATTTTCCCGACGCTCGGAACTCGCTTTGCTCACGCACACTCACACAACCGCGACGCTTGCTTGCTTGGACTAACCGGGACGGGACGCTCGACACACATTCACCCTCACACATTCGTGTAATACAATTTCCAAAATCCAAAAACCAAGTCCAAAATGATACGGCCACTACTCGGCCACTCACACCCACACGTACTCGCGTTCCGGCTATAAGTGCTCGACGACACGACGATAAGGTAAATTCCCGTGAGCCGTTTTGCCCCAAGGCGTTCACAAATAAGAAATCACCCAAATTCCCAAATAACTCCCGGGAGTTAGCCAGAGAATATTCTAACAAAGCTCACGCGGACTCTCCTCATACCCGCGACAAGTTACACGCCCGTGTCGCACACGCGATACGCGACAATCCGGATACGACGTTCGCGTTATCCCTCGGCGCGGGCGAGACGAGATACACCGCCGAGACGAAAAATCCTGGCACACGCACGCAGTCGGTGCACGGGAGATACAATAAATACAATGACTCGACTTTACTCGACAATAATCGACGCCTGGGGATCGAAAAGCTCACCGGTTTCGACGACAAATTTTCCAACGGCGACGGATGAAATGCGCTCGGACGCTCGGTAGTTGACGGGTGACCAGGAAATATTCTACGCTGTCTTCGTCCAGGTCGCCTAACGACTCAACGGGAAGTGCCCAGAGCATCGATCCTCGATCGCTCTCGTTAACGCGTCCCTACCCCTGCCTAATCGCGCGATCTCACATTCGTCCGTCTTCGGCCCTTTCCGGGATTTCGGCAACGCTCTCCCGCGACAGCGTAACGATGATAGCCGCACGGGAGAGACACAGGTGATTCCGTCTCACAGTGGTACTCAATTCCCCACTGCAACGAGGCGCCGATGACATTAATAATTATGCAGCTCGGGACTCCGGCAGCTGCACTCCCGACGGGATGAAGACGTTGCACAAATTTTGCGGGATGTTGACTCCAAAGATCGCCTCGATAGCGACTCCGACAGCAGGGGTAGGTCACTCGATGTTCCGTAATTCTCTGGGATGAGAATCTCTGTCGGGCGAAGCACAGTCCAGCGACGACTCTTCATTGTTGCCCCGATGACGAATTTCTCGCCTCGGCTCACTCTATACGAATACATGAAATTTTCGACACAAATAAAATTAAAAATAATTCGCTCTTACTAGGTAGGCCCTACGAAATCGCCCTGTGAGCCGGTGAGCGAGCTGGTCCGAGTCCTAAGTAACGGGCAAAATTTTGCCCCGTTACAGTATATATATATGAACATTTTAATTATATTTTTATTTTTATTATTGATAATATATATAACATATAAGCATATGCTTACCTTCGACAGGCGGCGGTAACTCACCTCGCATAGCCGCGACCTGGGCGAATTCGGCTGCACAATTCGAAGTATTCCATATAACGTCTTCGAAGACCTCAACGGTGGAGGGGCCAGCCCTTGCAGCTTCTAGCCGAGCGGTAAGCTCAGCCTCTCGTCGGTCCAGTTCCGCTACTCGGCGTGCGAGCTGAGCCTCCCTCTCGGTTATCTCGGACTCCTTCCGAGCATCTGAAATTAAGTTATTTTATTTTTATTTCTTTAATATACCATTTTTATTTGATTTGTTGAAGTTTTCGGATAAGAGAGGTACTACAATCCTCGTTAAAAATAATTATTTTACAACTTACGAAAGGTGGCGACTTCCTCGCGGAGAGCTCCAGCATCCCTCGATGAACGCTGCGGTGATTTGTCGACCACAGCACAAACAATTTTCAACACGTTAAAACACGCGCTGAACTTCCGCGCGTTGTACATTTTAGTGAGGTGGGGTTAAAACTTCGAATGATAAAAATTAGACAGAGCAAAATTCCGAACGAAATACCTCGCATAATATATTTCACGACGTGTTATACAATCAACAGCCCATATAACCGATGAAGACAATCAGTAAACGGTATTAGATACGAAGGAAAATGATGCGGAATTTAATTTGTAAATAGTGAACAGTTCCGAAAGGATTCCGAAAGGAAAGAATTTATTTCCGAAGAGCTAGAATTACAATGTTACAAATGGCAAAAGCATATCCGAAATTTTTTGATCGATAATAGGTGATACAAGCGGTACCGGAATGGAATACACACAAGGGCAAGTCTCCGATATGAGTTTCACCGAAAATGCTAATTTCCGAAGAATAATTTTCCGAAAAGACAAAACCTCGAAAGCAGATTCCCCGAAGAGGCAAGACCCCCGAAGGTAGATTCCCCGAAAAGGCATAACCCCGAAGGTAGATTCCCCGAAAAGGCAAAACTCCGAAGGTAGATTCCCCGAAAAGGAACAATTCGGAAAATAATCATTCATCGTGGTGTGAAAATTCGTGAGTGTGAAAAGCACCCTACCATACAGGCGAGTAATTCTTTTTTCTTCACTCGGTGCGGAAATGGCCACTTTTCCGCCCGCTTCGCGTGTGTAAAACCGCTATTTTCGCACCTTGTAATGAAAAATTTCGTATATCTCTCGTGCGAAACACTTTTTCTAACTCGTGTGATTACAGCACTCGTCTTCGGCTCGTGCTGCAAACTCACACTCGTTAGAAATAGTAAAGTACTCCACGAAGGCGAACAACGTTTTTCTAACGAATGTGAGTTTGCAGCACGAGCCGAAGGCGAGTGCTGTAATCACACGAGTTAGAAAAAGTGTTTCGCACGAGGGATGTATGAAATTTTTCATCACAAGGTGCGAAAATAGCGGTTTTACACACGCGAAGCGGGCGGAAAAGTGGCCATTTCCGCACCGAGTGATGAAAAACGTTTTTCGCCCTTGTGGAGTAATGTACTCCCACTGCGCTAAAATAATCACATTCCTTGCGTGCCTTGCGTAAAATAATCTGTAAATTGCTTATTAAAATCAACTTCCATTGGCTACAAAATCGGGAAATAAAAAAAACTTGTTTTTAATTAGTTTAATCCATTAATAATTAGTTTGCATTTCACAGAAACATTACATTATGCATTTTGAGACAAAAAAAGGAGCTACTCCATCATTTTCGACTGCGAAGGCCCTGGAAGATTTGACCCCGTACGGTGTAGTAATTTAAATTAGGGTGAACTAAAAGTTTTGGGATTTACAGCATAGTCGTCAATTATACTAATAAATATGCATAACAAACGGATAAGCAGTTGGAGATCTTGGACATGTTGATGACATGTGGTGTGTTTTTCGTAGATAATTTTTTTCAATCATTTACAGAGTACACTCGTATACAAAACTGAAAGTGAATGTGTATTCAATGTAGATGACGCATGGTAGGGGTGAGCTGAATTTTATTTTGCGCTTGTTTTAAGAGTTCAATTACCAGTGTGCACACCAAATGTCCAAAAATGATGGTGGATACTGTTCATCTCTCAACGTGTATCGTAAAATCAGTGTCATATGAGAACAGTTCACCGAAATCGACAAAAGGTAGGTGAGACTTTAGTTTGTTGGAAATTGGCAGACATCATTAGATATATATAAACTAGAGAATATATAGACTGGAATGATTGATTGAAATACTCAGCAATTGAAAAATAATGCATTTTTAAATACGTGTGCCCAATGAGATTCAAATATCCGTAACGGTAAAAACGAATATTGTTGTTTATTAAGGCCATGTGAAACAGACTCAGTCACTAACAAAAACTGTAATGAATTCCATTCAAAACGCAAAACGTTAAAATCATTTAACAATCAGAGAACACCAAATTTCTCGATTCACCTGCCTCAACACTTGCGAATCCCCGACAGGAGTTTCGATCCCGCGCGGTACCTCGAAAGAGCGTCGAATGTCGACTTGAAAATCGAAAATAAAATCTCAGACCCCTCAGTAAGCGAACGGCAATCGTATTTAGCTCGAGAATGTTGTGATCGTTCGAATTTCCCACGTGCACCGATGGTTCCCCTCTCGTGACACCCCCTACAACTTGCTAGCTTTGTCGTCGAGCATTGAGATGTGCTTGAGTTCCGAGCTTCGACTTTATGAAGAAAAAAAAAATCCAACTTTTTTTTCGCTCATTTTTTTTTGTCAGTGTGAATAATGACTAAATAACTCTCTTAATTGAAAAACATCTCCTGTTGAAAATAAAGTTTGCGGTGAGAGATAGTTATAAAAGTTATAGATAGATGTAGAATAAAATCAGCAGCTTTTGTGTCACCACGCGTAGACACTGTATCGCTCCATTTAGGGAATAGGTTCCACGTGAACGCCGCGAGGGGTACACCTCGAGTCGATGGGATTAGATCGGACACCAATACGCGAGCATCAGCCACCCTGCTTAGAAAATCCTATTAAAACCAAAAAAAAAAAAATGAATCGGTATGAATGAGTTTTTTGTCAGGGGTATTTCCAATTCATAACCATTCTTGTACTCAATGGGAATAAATAGGTAATACTACGTACCTGGACGAATGAATCGACTGTAGACTGCTGCTCCGTATTCGGTTTTACATGGACTTATCCTATTGGTATTTAATCGGAAGTAATGAAGTTCAATCGGAAATTATATTAATGGTATGGTAAATTCTTGAATTGGTATCAATGGGAATATTCAGCCATTTACGTCAATTGGATCTTACCGGCGCCAACCGGTATCAGTAGCAACAATTAATAGGAACCTACAGGAAGAAACTGGTGAATTCTATTGCTCTGAATGGGAATTGCCTGCGGTACATTTAAATTGGAATCATACGGATATTTTCCCATAGACGACAATCCCGTGCAATGGGAATATTCAGCCGTTCACCTCAATCGGATCTTATCAGTAGCAATATCTAAAATTAAAAAAAAATATGTGTATCGAAATCTCAAAAAAAAAAAAATCGAAAAAATCATATCGAAGTAGCCAAACAGTAGTACATACAAAAAATTCTTCAAAAAATATGTTTATCAAAACAATCTAAAAAAAACAAGATGCAAAAATCTTGACAAAAAAAACTTGGCGTGCCAGTTTTTTTTACAATAGCTGTCGTACATGGTTCATTCAAATAATCAAGGGAGAGGGAAAGTAACTGTAATAACTGCAGTAACTGTAATTGAGAAAAAAAAAATTGATGAAAAATAATTTTTCAACAGAAAGTTTCCTGTCAGGCAATATCCGACTACTTCAGAGGCGCGATAGAATCCTGAACGCAGCACAACAGTCGAAAGACGAGCCAGCTGATATGGCGAACGCATGCGCAGTAAACGCGAGGCGCATGCGCAATAGACGCGAGGACTCACATCACATCCCATCACAGGACACTTTTATAATATTTTCGGACCTCGAGAGGTACCCGATGCCCATATCTCGGCATCTACCGCAAAGTCATAATCGGAACAGGGCGCGTTGAAAAGCTTGTGTCCTATATATTGTGACGTGACATTTTGGTGTCCCGTCACTACGCACGGTTTTGGTCGAGCAGTGGGCCGGATTTACGGCCCTGAGGACGCCGCTCGTCGAGCCGGCTCGATCGTCGACTCGCCGAGGGATTTTATTTTATTTTATTTGATTAATTATTAATTTTCTTTCATTTTGTTTTATTCGCAAACTCTGCGACCCGTTGTTTGTCGTGTCATTAAGTTTTTTTAGGCCATACCGGAGTCGCATGACTCTTCGATTTACCCGTCGGACCGTTTTGCCCCGGCCGTGTTCCTTTGGAGATTGGCCTAAGAGGGCCGGAGAGTTTTCCGTTCGACGAGCAGGCGGAAGCCGAAAATCCGCTTCCGCGGGCAAGGGGGCCGGAGGGACGCGGGTAGTGACCAAGATAACGTGTTTCCCGTCCCTCCCGACTACACGGCCTGGAGCCGTCCCTGCCCCGTCGAATTCACGGACGCCGCGGACCGCTCATCACGGCGCCTCCACATTCAGGGATTACGAGGGAGAAGTGCACATCGAGGTGCAGTTATGTGGCGTATCGAGTGGGCCGACCGCGGAGGAAGAGGGACGCCTCACTTCGCGAGGGAGGCCTCCCCTCATGTTCATTTTGCCCCACCGGATCCTGGGAGGAAGGAGTCCGTGGATCTCGTCACTCATCGCTGCGAGCGGAAGATTCTCGCGGGTAGCGGGGAGCGTCCGGAGGAGAAACCGGTTTCTTCCGGCGTCGTAGCCGTAGAGCGTAGGCTAGATTCGGGAGTCGGGAGAGAGGGGGAAGCGCTAGCGTGGTCAGTCCCGGGAGAGCCGTTAATTTATTCGTCAGTCGGTGATCGAGTGCGGTGACGAGTGGCAGTTTTGGCGAATTCTTTGGATTATCCTCCCGGGCTGTTCACGCCGGTAAGCTTCCGTCTCTCTCTCTGTGCTCTGTGCTCGCCGGAGGCGCTAAGCCACGACCCAACTGCTTTACTTTCGGATTATTTTTTTTTATTGTCTTTTCTCTGTAGTTTCTTAAACATTTTTCGCGTTTGTCGTCTCGGGCGACGAGTTGGGTCCGGCGAAGCGTGTCCGGCGAAAATCTTTCGCGCTGGTCTTGTTCTTTCCTGTTCTCCGCTTTATTCGATACCTTTGTGTTTCTCTCGGCTATCTTTTTCCCGACTATTATTTCCCTTATCTTTCGGCTTTATCTATTGTATTTGGTTAACTTTGCGTATCTTTCGGCTATATTTTCCCCTGGGTTCTATATCGCGTATCGCAACTCCTAATTAGCTGGCTATATCTCGCGACTCCCTTCGAACATCGGCTATATTTCGCGAGTTTTATTTCGAATATCAGCTACAACTCGAGAACGTTCTGTCGAACACCAGCGAGGGGGACTTTCGTCACCCTCGCCTATTGCGATCGGCTACATCCCGCGAATTTTTTGTATCGAGTCTCCGTCGATTTCGCCGGTTACATGGGCTACATTTCATCAGGCGAGACAAAGGGACGGCAAGCGTTCGTTAGGCCGTTCGGCCGCGTGCTGGCTATCTCGCGCGTAAAGGTCACGGGCGCGCCTTGTTTACATCGGGCGGCCTGTGCAGAGAACCTTCTCGACTACCTCGGCTATCTGGCGTACCAATTTTGCTATAGCGAGCGTTTGTCTTTGTATTTTTCTTTTCTCTCGCGTCCCGCGTAATGGTGAATCGGCTATATAAAGGATAGAATTGATCTGGCAATCGCAACACTGTTTCGCGATTTTATCTTTCTTAAATATTTTTGAGTTTATTATTCGTTGTGGTAAATGTCGCGTTTTTCGTCTCGTTTACCGGTAATTTCGGTAATGTGATTTCGGCTATATTCAATTTCGAAAATAGTTATCCTTTTCGACTACATTTAATTTTTTTTGCAATAGTTATCTCTTTCGACTACATTAAATTTTGGCAATAATTCGTCTTTTTCGGCTACCTTTAATTTTTGGCAATAATTTCTCTTTTCCGACTACATTAAATTTTGGCGATAATTTATCGTTCCCGGCGACCTTCACTTTTGACAATAGTTATCTTCTCGGCTACATTTAATTTTGACAATAATTGATCTTTTACGACTACCTACACTTTTGGGCAATAGTTTATCTTTTCGGCTACATTCACTTTTGACAATAGTATCCTTTCGGCTACATTTAATTTTGACCATAGTATCTTCCCGACTACATTTAATTTTGGACAATAGTTATCTTGTCGGCTACCTTTAACTTTGACAATAGTTATCTTTTTTGGGCTACATTTAATGTTGGCAGTAATTTCCTTTTTCCGACTACATCTAATTTTGGGTAGTAATTTATCTTTTCCGGCTACCTTTAATTCTAGCAATAGTTTATCTTTTCGGCTACATTTAATTCAGGCAATAGTTATCTTTTTCGGCTACATTGATTTTGGATTGTCTCCGGTATTTGTAACCAATTTTGTCTACGGGTTTTGCTGAAATTATGTTGTCGAATGTCGAATAAATCATTTGATTATTATATTGTATGTGGTCACTCGCCCGTCCACACCCCTCTACCAATTTCTCCCAGGTGGGCTGAGCTAGTCGGAGTCTCGCCGGCTTCGCCTTTTACCCGCTCCCCCGTTCGTCCCCGTAACTCGCCGCGAAATTCTTACAAATATGCCGCTTTCCGAGCGGTGGTACCAAGGTACCTGGCGCCCAATCGCGTGCGAGCTAGTGGCGTCCACATTGCCATGCGGGGACGGCTTGGTTCGGTCGGCATAAACAAATTAGGAAATCTCGTCGTGGGTTCGAGCCCCGAGATTCGGCACCGAGCAAAGTCGTGGATCGAGCGGGGAGAGTAGATTTACGGAGAGTTGGGAGCCGTAGTGTACGAGAGTTGAAAATTCTCGCTACAATATATAAAATAAATGTCGTCCGAATTCCGATCTGCTGCTTCGTTTCCGAGAAAATCGAGAAGCAAGAATCCACTTCCGGCATTTTCGAGTATATATACTTGGTAGCGTCTCGTCAACTCGCTTAAAAAAAATCTTTTTTTAAGTACTTGGCGTCGAGACGCTACCGCGTCTCTTGATAGGAACCGACAGGAAAAAACTGGTGATTTCTATTGCTATGAATGGGAACTGCCTGAGCTGCACGGAAATCGGAATTATCGGAATTGTATCAAGAAGAACTTCTCAAAAAAAACTTGCCAAGTCGTAACTAGTCGTAACTAGTCGTAAAACTTGCCAACCCGTAAAAGTATCCAATAGAACGGAATTTTGTACAAGCTTTGAGTATGTATAGGTTGTAATTATCAAAAAATTGACATGTTAAAAATGGTTGCGATTTTTTATTTGGTGTCGGTCAATACAGGCCAGTACCAATCTACCTCTATAGATATGTTTCTGATAGGTTGCAAGCATACATACGCGGCATTCCACCCCGTTTCGAACGGTCAAAAATGCGACCACTTCCAAAAAAAATCATTATTTCACCACAGTTTATAATTATGTAAAAGAATTTTTTCAGAATTATCGGATCGTTTTTTTTTAATTTGTCAAACTCGATTTTGTTGGCCGAAAAAAATATTTTAGTCTATTTTCCATCTAAAAGCACCTTTTCAAATAATAAACACATTCGGAAAGTTCATTCAAAACTCCATCTTTTATTCCTTGAACATTTTTTTTTATGTACCTAAAACTTTCAAAGATGCAGCGGTTTAACAAAAAAAATACCAGATTGGCATATCCTAAAAAAAATTATCTAAAAAGTCTGAAAAAATTACAAACATTTCTTTTAATAATTACGAATTGTGGTAAAATTACGATTTTTTGGAAGTGGTCGAGTTTTTGACCGTTCGAGTTGAGATAGAATGCCTCATTATATTCTATAAACATCAATTTACATTAATTCCGATTAAAGGACAATTTATTACTTCCTATTTCTTCCGATACAAACTTGTTTGTATTGTGACGAGTAATAAAAATATGGATTGTAGTTTTTATTTAATTTGCCGTTTCCTGGTCATTTCCGATTAATACGAATTGGGAGAAATACACAATTTCATATACACTGACATTGCAATTCCGTTGACGCGATCGGTCAACGTTTGCTCATTTATTCCTATTGACAGATCGCAAAAAAAAACATTTCATTCCGATTGTTCGACCGGGCAATGTATTCCCATATATTGTTGTAAAATTCAAATCGTTGTAAGTCAAATATTAAATAACAAAATTCAAAAAATTGAGGTTAAGGCTAATTAAAATAAACATTTTAAAAAAATATGAGGTCGATAAAAGTATATAAAAATACTCACCAGGTCCGTCGTGAAAATTTCTGAAGAATTTTTCCGTGGATTTAAAAGAAAAACACGTACGTACAGCTGTCACCCGACGACTATTACTACGAAGATTTCTCAGCATCCATCGAACGATGCTCATTGAAAGTAGGCTCGTTGGAAAGCGTGGGTCCGAATTGTATGATAAAAGTTACATTATCATTTCAATCCGATCCTTCGTTTCCAAGATATATCGAAATCGCGATGTGGAAAAATTTCGCGTTATCTCCTCACACCGGTATTTTACGTTCACCTCATCGTATCTCGGGAACCGCTGGACGATTATGATCGTAATTAGGCCCATTGGAAAGCTTGGGTCCGAATTATATCATAAAAGTGTCCTTGAAAATTCGATCCGATGCTTCGTTGCCGAGATCGAGCCGACTGAACATTATCGCGTTAACTCACGCACAATTGAAAAATTTTGGATCGATTGCTGATCGCGATCATCGTACACAAGAATCCACCGAACGAATGTGTTCGGAATTGAGCAAACTTGAAAGCTTGGATAGACATTCTATAGTAAAATTTTTATATTATTTCGATCCGATGATTTATTTAAGAGGTAACGTAGTGCAAAAATATACTTCCGGCATTTTGGAGTATAACTACTTGGTAGCGTCCTTCGCTGACTTAAATTTTTTTTTTAAGTACTTGGCGTCGAGACGCTACCGCGTCTCTTGATAGGGGTAACATATAGGTGGCCGAAAACGAATCCTCTATTATTACCAACCTCTCCCAACACAAAGTCTCTAGCACATTACGGCTCACAAACCATTTCCGTACAAGAGACCCGATATACGTGCTTAAACGCAATTTCCGTCCGACATCTTCGGACTCAAATGTATTAATATACATTTGAGTCCGAACATTTGACTCACTGCGATCGACGACCAACTTCGACTTGGGCTATTACAAGGTAAATATTTTCTCGCGACAAATAAAAATCCGTCGGGCGGCAGTGTGTAAACTTAATTTTTATCGTCAATTTATTATTTATTTTGCTTATTTTTTCTCATATACAGATGCAGCAACAACAGCAGCCGGAACAGGATCCAGAAAAGATCGACAACGTAACACCGTCGAAGCGGGATGTTATGCCGCAGAACCTCAGGTATTTAATCTGGGTTCTGTGCGCGAGCCGTTAGCTCGTAAGGTTGGGGATGTGCTCGGTAAAGGGTTGGAACCCAAGTGAAGTACAATCGTATTATTTATTTAGACAGTATTTTACAATGTTTGTTTAGCACTATATTTAATAGGTTTAACAATATATTAATATTATCGGAGATTATTTAACAATATTTATTTAGCACTATATTTAACGTGTTTAACAATATGTTAATATTATCAGTGATTTACAAGGGTAACATTGTTATATCTATTATATAACAATGTCTACCGAGAACCTCCGACTGAGGTTCGCCTAAATGTCCGATTAACGTTCTACTTGACGTTGTTTTATCCCTTGATATTAATGCTCACTTAATGCTTCATTAAGTTAGCTATTAATGCTTGGGTAATTTATCTTTCGATGCTTTATCGTTAATGCTTGATTATTCCACTGTATGGATATTGCTCTATTTATATGTTATCCGTTGATACTTTAGTTTATTCGTTAAAGCTCTATTTATGCTTACGTCTGTCCTTTTGAATTACCAATCGTAGTACAATTTGTACGCTTGATACACCGACTGGATTACCGTCCATCATGCGTTAATCCTTCGCGATAAGGGTCCAATATTTGCACAACCTACTTGTGATAGTCGTCTTCTGTGGTCGAGAAATTAGTGAGGGTGAATGCGTATGATAGATTGAATGTCTGAATAAATGTATAAACTTTTATTCTAATGAGCGTGAATGAAGGAGAGCGAACGTCTTACAGGTTCGGGACGTAGAGATGAACTGACGCAAGGGCCTGTCGGAAGTAGGGCCCTCGCCTATTACTGCGCGCGACGCGGTATTCTTACGCGCTGATAAGACGGCCGCTGCCCGCACGAGACGCGTACAGCGGCTGGACCGTTGCCGTGAGAAAGCGGGCGGTCGCACGGAAGGTGCTGACGGCTCAAAGATTACCAGGAATTTAGATACGGTGTTAACTTGAGTTTCCTGCGCTAAAAATACTATACGGGACCGTCACACTCCCCCTCTTGCAAAAAGAGCGATGCTCCTGCATCGAGTTATGAATTGATTTTTTTTTTTTTTACAATAGTTTGAAGTTGTGATTTTATATAATGAGAATGATCCGATTTGTTTTGGTCCGTTATTTGTGTTTGTAATTTGTTATTTTTATGTGTGTGTATGTATGTGTATATATATTTTCATTTTTTGCGTGACGTATGTTGGACCGTGGTGTTGAGTTGATCGTCCTTGGGTTTCGTCTGTATTATTTCGGTTGTTCAAAAGTTCTCCGAATTGGTTGGATTAGAATTTCTCCTTGTGCTCTTTATTTCAGTGATTGTGAATGTCCTGGATCTGTAATTGACTATTATTTGTTAGCGTTTGTGTTAGTGGAGGTGGTTTGATTATAGAGGATTGGTCGGGTTTATGAAGAAATATGTGTATATACAATATATATTTTTATAATAAGAAAGATTTCACGTTGGTTCTGTGGGTTTTGTAAGATTTAGTCAGTTGGTGGTAGTTGTCCTTTTAGCTTTTTTTTTGTTTTAATTGTTTAGTCCTTATGTCCTTTCTGTTCGTTTCGTTTGCCTTCCTGCATCTAGTCCTTTTATGTAACTGCTAATAATTTGTAAGAAATATCGAGTAAATTGTTTGGTTCTCTGAAACAGTCTAAATTTTTGGTTAGCTGTTGGGGTTAGTGGGAGAGACATGTTATAAAAGGGATCAGATTTCGGTTTTTGTAGACTTATTATCGAAGTTATTTTGTAGTTAATAAGAAAATTCGGTATAATGCGTTGATTTCCATGACTGGTTGGTATCTGGAGACGGTTTCGAAACATCCTATTGTTTTTGTAAAATTCGTACGTTTCTCCTTTGATTTAATAGTGTTTAATATTGTTTCGTTCCCCAATGTTTTCCTGTTTCCTCTAAATTTGGAATTCGTTTCCTCTTCTCTTTTTTTATTTTGGTATATTGTCCTAATAATTTCCTGAAACATTTTCTAAAGGTTTTATTAGCGTTGGCGTTAGTGGGTGAGATATGTTAGGTGATGCCTTGGTTTAGGATAGGTGGTATTGGTTCTGGCATGTTTTCTTTTTCGGAAAAAATTAAGATAAGACACATTTTAAGTATAAAATAGCAAAAGCAATATATTGACCGGTTTCAAGTGATAAACAAACAAAACAAATGTAATACAGTTTTTTTTTCTTGCCTTTTTCCCGTAAAAAAAAATAAAAATGTCGATTTCCGGTGTTTTTATATGCTAAATTTGCTTCGTAGCGTGTGTCGCTGCGTTCTCATCTCCCTTTTTTTATATATATATATGTATTGATTATCGGTTATATATATGCATGTTTGGAAATGCGTGGAGGTTAAAGGTTAAGGCTCTTTTCTTTTTTTTGTATATATTGTTGCGCGTCGCGTAGTGTGCGTCGCACGCGCTTACCCTAGCGAACCCGACCACTGACCAAACCACCTTCGAAACCACGACGGTGGTTTTGTGCAAAAAGTTCACCTAACATTTTGTTCGAACCACTGCGCAAACCACCGCTCTGCGATATCCGTTTAAAGGTCACCTTGAACGTTGAGCTTTCATCGCTTCCCTCACGTCAGTCCAGAAGCTTTTCGCTGGTAGTTTCCACGGTGGAAACGACGGAACAAACCACCAGTATACAGAGATCTGTAACCCGGTGGTTTCCCGTGCTACCACCGAACAAACGACTGAACGAACCACCAGTCATGAAAGTAGCACAGTCGGTAGCACGGTCGTTTCCCGTTTTACCACCGACCAAACCACCAGTTGTATTTTTTATATTTACCGGTAACGCTTCTAATAATCAATCGCCATGGAGAGAAATTTAGCAGGATTACATAACCGCATAAATTCGTCGTTAAATGCGATGGTTAACTGCGATTTATTTTTTATTGGTATCATTTTCGATCGAGCATGTAAGATCTCGACGAAAAATAGTTCCAAGGTAAGGAGACATTTTATTTTTACAATACGACGCTGAAAAAATCACTAAGATTCAAGCATGCCAACGGTACCGAATTTTATAACAAAGAAACTTTGTTTTATTGTGCTTTAGAAGTACAATGTTTGATAATTATCTTCCATAATCTTGATGGTAGGTGCTTCGGGAATTGTTCTCGGCTCGTTTCCGCCAGTAGGATCTTTGCGTTCATTTACACCCGTTGATGTGATTAACGCGTCCCACCGAATACTATCTGCAGAAAAAAGTATTATTGGTACAACAACGGATGTAAATAAATATTAAATGTTCATTATTGTGAAAACAATTACCACAATATTGTATGTCGGAACATTTTTGTAAAAGCTCTTTGAATGTAGAGCTTCTCGACGTTTTGATGAGCGTATAGGCCCTTAGGTCTACTATTTTTTTAATATTCCTCGACCTATATAAAGTACAGTTCCGCGGTTCCGTGTACTTGTTAAGAATATAACGGAAGATTTTCTCGTTTCTGTCGTTCGTCGCTTCTTGTTCCGCGCCGTGTATCATATTACACCTTCCTAGATAATCAACATTTCCCAACGAATACTGTCTGCATTACAAAAAATAACATACATTATTAGTATTACGAGACATATAAATAAATAGTAGTTTCTATTTTGAAGAACAGAAGGAAAATTACCTTCATAATTCTGTTTTGGTCGAAGGGCGATGAAATGCTGGGGTCTCGCTCGATCACTGCTGCTAGACTCTTCGAGATTCCCGGCAAATTTTTTTTCTTTGGTTGTATCCGATTCCAATTATCCGATCGTCTCGAGGACTGTAAACACAATAGACGTTAGTAGTTAGCGGTGCACTATGGCGACCCCCACTCCTATCCCCACTCCTATCCCCACTCCTCGAGCCCCGTTGAGAGCGTAGTTCGAGGTGATGGTGGGGGGATAAGAGTGGGGATAGGTTCCGCAGTAGTCCCACTCTTACCCCCACTCCTCCAGCACAGAGTGTTGGAGGTTGTGGGTGTGAGAGTGAGAGGGTGTGCGTGTGAGCTGTCGCCATAGTTCACCGCTTTTTTTTTTTTTTTTTTTTTTTTTTTTTTATTATGCACAGAGTTACATATTTCTTAAAGTTAGGTTTCATGCACAGTTTAGATCGACGAATTCAATACGATTATATATGGTGCCCAAATACCGCAGCCCTACACTCTTTTTTTCACAAAGTTCTGCTATTTCGTCGAACACTTCGTCATTATGGTTCAGAAAGAAACTAACCCTTAGGGGCATGAAGACACTGAAATCCAAACCTATATCGGCAATCACTTGTCTCCCGTGTTTGGTGTTGACCATCCTCATTCTTGAGATTCTATATATCTTCTGAAGTTCCAGTTCCGCAATCCTTTTATATGGTAGGTGGGACGGTACGCGACCGGTGTCATTGAGCTTCGACAATTTTTTCAAATACATAATTCACTTTACGGGTTAACGAAAAGAAGAAGAAGATCTTCGAAGTGGGACCGCGTTAAGGTAACGCTGGAGTGTTTTAACGTTCCGTAGAGCACACTGAGCGCCTCTGGACTCCGTCTGTAGGAAACAATGCCACGAGCACACTTTTGCTGTCTTCGACGGCGGCACATCGAGTGATGGGCAATCGGAGCGTTCGCTCAAGTTTATGATTTTGCGTCCTGTGGCCTGTTCTAAGATTTGTACAGTCGGCACACCTACCGCGTACAGTCGAGATTGCTCGCCAACACTTTTCGCAATTTCGCGTAATTCTTGATACAGTTCAGTGAGCGTGACGCCATTATCATGCAGCCAGCCACTCAGCCAGTGTATACCGTGGATGTACTTAGTCCGCCAATTATTTATTCTTCGTATCCGGGGCGACAATACCTCGATGATATAAGGTGGAGAGACCATCCACAGCATTCGACGCTGTGGTTTATCCACCGAACCCACACACACCTCTTTCGGCAATAATTCACCATTCATATCTTTTAAATACAGAATATCAAACACCAGATCTGTACCGGGTACATCAAACACCTGATGTGGACAGTGCATATTGTCGTTGAAACCCGTGAACACGTTTTACGCTCTCAGCAGACGGCAGAAGACTGAGCTGCGCTGAAGTTGTTATCACACAGCAGCAATCGTCAGCAATATTGCACGTGCAGATTGAAACAGGATGCGTCTCTTCATTTTTTAATCTAACTGGAACTGGACAGCCTCCAAATATTCCACCCGTGCACTTATTCCCTGATAAAACACCGTCGAAGGATCCAAATATTCCAGATAGGAATTTATTATCGAAACGCCTGCTGTGCAGCGTTGCGACCAACGTTCTCCATCCACCGCTGTTTGCACCTCCTCCAATTCCTGATATAATTTTTCAACGATGCAAATCGTGATTATTTGTATTACTTTCTGTACCGCCGTCGAGTAACCGTTCATTCTGCAACAACGTGAACGCAACTGTGCCAAGAGCACATTTTTGCTACCGCCTGTGACGGGATGATGGACTATCCCCTCCAGGTTTATGATTAAAATATTGCTACGTGTACATTTTAGGCAACTAGAGGGGATAGGCGTTGAGAGTATATTTTGCATCGTATAAAAGAAGAAATAAATCAATTTTATCGATAATCTGTTATTTATTTGTACATGAGCCAAGCACGATAATATATTATAACTATTATGGATGTTGTTGGCTTTGACTGGAGCAACGTCTTCTTCTCCCGGTAATGTTGAATTATCCAACTCCCAAGAATAAGATTGACCACAGCAGCTCATACTCAATAACTATGAGCTCTCCGTTGGGCGAACGGGCTTGAACTCCAGGTTATTATACCTTGTCCCGTAGTACTGCATGAGCAGTTTTTTCTCATGCGCAGCAGCAGTCATCTGGTGCAGCAGATTGGCGTCATCCTCGAAGGCCTTGGCGAATCTCGCTGGGAGGTAGCAAGTAAATGTTTCCTCAATGTCGATGGTAATCCTCGGGCCAAATGATGTTTTTACACACCTTATGTCAGTGACGCCGTAGTTTCTCTCGAGAGCCAACTCGGATAGTTTTTTGATTGGCAGAAACGACGCAAGCATGCCCACTTTGTTGATTTGCGTAAGATCCATTATGGAGATTGAGTTCTTCTAGCCGTCGTATCACACGTCGAAACTCTGATCTTGCACGTATCACTGATTTTAATTTTGCAATATCGTGCAAGTGTCTTTCTATGCGCACTTTTAGCTCGATTCGTTTCCTTTGCATTAACGTCAACGGAGACAGATAGCTTGCACGAGGCTTCTTTCGCTGCTCGATCACGACTGATGTCTTCCCACAGGTCTGTTCGGGAATGAGCACTGTTTCCGCTTTCCCCGCAGGTAATTCGCGATTCATGACGCTTTCTCACATCGAGCCCAAAAAGAAATATAATATCTGCTGAAATCAGCTTTTTCAGCAACTCGAAAAGGTCTCTGGCTGCGTGTGTCTTTTTGTGATATCGGGATACAGATCCGATTACAAGAAGAAATATAATATCTGTTGAAATCAGCTTTTTAACAGCCCGAAAACCGATTCCAAGAAGAAATATAATATCTGCTGGCGTGTGTCTTTTGTGATATCGGGATACAGATCCGATTCCAAGAAGAAGAAATATAATATCTGTTGAAATCAGCTTTTTTTAGCAGCCCGAAAACCGATTCCAAGAAGAAATATAATATCTGCTGAAATAAATTTTTGAGTGGCATCGGGGAAACAGAGTAGGTAGAGAAAACGGAATTTTTTATTTTTTATTTTTATTTTATAAGCATAATATTCAGAATACACGAGCACCGGGCCAACAGCCCTGTATGCAATGCAAACACTTATCACTAAAGTTATTTATTTTGTAGCTGCCACCTACGGCAGCCCCCATACTGAAAGTTTTACCCTGCGACTTAAATTTGCGATTATTGATGAATGCATTATAATAATCATAGACTATTGAATCGTTTCTTGACAAATTATTTGAAAATACATTTCTAAACTTATTAATGCCGAGGCCAGTACACATATAATGAAGAAACATAACGCAATACTGTCCGCAGCATTGCGAATCCGGACCTTGAAGTTGAATAGTGTTGCATCGGAAGAATTTGCAGTTTCTTCGGAGCCGTATGAGGTGCTGTGGGATGATTGGCGGGAGACCGTAGCTGTCGAAGAACCATCCATGACCATTTCGATCGACGTACATGGCGACCCAGTGGGTCCCGGGTAACTTGTGTCCATCGGTATTAACAACGATGGCTGTCGGTTTCGTCCACACCTTCGGGATACGATCTGCCGGATACACGCCTACTGTATGATCCTTTATGTTCCGGAGAGACTGTAAAATTTGAAGGCTGTTCATAACAGCGGACAGCAGCAGTAGCAGCAGAGGGTTTTTCTTCAGTAGCACACTCTGACAAGCCAACCATCCAGCTAGTAGTAGTGCGATATTCCCACAAAGAATCGAAGCGATCACTATGACAGAGCCACGCTTTGATCTTTGTTGCGTTGTCTAGAGCACACTTATATGTGTGGTTTTTGCGCAACAGTCCGTGATATATACAGCGTGTATTACCCATCGGTAGGTTATGGAATGATGGTACTTCGTCGTCTTCTTCCAAATTTATGATAAAACACCCTGTGAGTCTTGCCAGGTATGATGCTTTGTCGGAGCCTCTGGTGAATATTCGATCAACTTCTGAAGCAATTTTCTTCAGAATAAGCTCGATCGCTTGCACAGATGTATCGCCTTCAGACCATGCAATACCGTGATGGTTGCTCTGCAGCCACGTATTTTGCCTTTTTATAGCAGGTGATAGGTCGTCATGGGCATAGGGCTGTTTTACTATCCAGTGGCCAAAGTATGTTGAATGCACCGAGGTGACAGCCACTTCTTTCGGTGTAAAATGATTGAATTTATCCTTTATTTAGACTCTGTATATCAATTACAACAGCCATGATGCGACCTGTCGCCTCGAGTTCTCGGAGAATACTGAAGGCTCAGCCGAAATAGTTCACTATCCGCTGAAATCTACAATCACTTGTCGGGACGAGTCAATCTCCAATACATTATCATATTCTGCATACACAATACAGTTAACCGTTGAATTTAGAGCTTCTTCGAAACGGGCCTCTATTCTGACACTGCCGTGTTTCACCAAATTCCAATGAGTATTACTATTAGCCGAAAGATCGGGTGTTAGATCAAATGCAAATAGACAATAACCATTAGGGTAAGCCGTACGTGAAATACAATTACCCTGGTTGAGAAAGTGAATACCCGTGCCGGAGAATAATGTGTGATATGCATCCACGTATTGCTCTCTCACGCCAAAGTCGGGCTGCAGAGGCTTTGACGGTATCTGCACACCGTCGGCATACAAAGAAAGATAATTTATTTTATAATTTCGAAAGTTAAAGGGATTCAGCGTGCGATCACCATTAAAGGCTCTATTATCGACAAACCCTATAATTATACGCTTAGGCAGTTGTCCTAATATGATATTATCCAGAGTATCACCGTGAACACCTGCATGCAGCGATACTGCTTTAACTTCTACGCGGGTCATTGGATACTTTGCCGTAGATTTGGAGAGAGCCCTTGCGTGGGCTAGGAGTATACCGGGTGCTATCTTGGCACGACGTACAAGGAGCGATGCTTCGACGATCTTCATGCTGCAGTCTTTCGAAGAGCTCATAAGGCAGAAAGCATCGTTGGTGCGCACGAGGCGTATACGCATCTCAACGCCATTTATCAAAAATCTCTCCTGATTGAAGATGTCGCAGTGAAGGTGTCCAAGGAGATCAATCTGATTGGCGCTAGCATTCATAAGACCTCTTCGCATAACTAGGCCTTTATTACCATCACCCACATCATCCATTCCTCCGTGCGAATCGTTATACCAGAGAACACTTGTGAGATGAGAGGCCTTCGCGTCATCTCCATAATTCAAGAGTGTTTCAATGTATGCTCTGTATGCGTAAGCGTTATTGGGCGGTGATACAAGTTTCTGATTCAAGAATACGTCAATCTGATTGAACATTGAATGCAGTAAATTATTAACGGGACCAGCCTTAGGTGCATCGCCCTCTTTAGGCTTCCGAGGTGGTATTATTTCAACGCGCATACTCAGCATAGTATGCGCAAGATCAATGTACTCATCGCCTTGGCCAGGCACTACAAATTCGATAGGCGAGTTATCTGTCAGCGATGAAATTGGCTTATAGTACACCCATTGTGTTCCCTCAATCGTGGTTTGGGTGGGTGGCAACGTAAATAGCTCAAGCTCCGACTTTAGACACTCACACGAATGAACGTGTAAGAACGCCATTTTTCCTCAATCCTGTCTGTCTAGGAAAAAATATCAGATACAGTCCTCGGTTTTTTCCTCCTCTTCGTCTTCTTGTCACTCGTCTTTGTCTTCCGTCTTCTCGCTGTCCTTTTCGTTGCTCTCCTCTTCGTCACGTGCGCAGAACGTTTTCTCGACGTTAACGGCTTCTTTCTTTTTTTCACACCGACACGACGTGTTGCGCTACCGCCAATCGAATGCAGCAGTTTGTTAACTTTAGCCCCTTTATAGCCTGAACCTTGCATAAGGTTATTAATTTTTTCGTCGGCTTTTCGCTTTAGATTTGTGACCGATTCACGCATGCGTGTTTTAAAGGCCTCTCGTGGATGAACACCCCTATCCAATATGTCATTGGCTGCATTAATACCAGAACGTAGCGCTTCTTTGCCTACGGTTCGAGCTCCTTGTTTCAAGAGCGGTATGATACGGCGAAAGAGACCCCCGAGGAAGCTACCAATACCGTGACCTCGTTGGTTCGGCGACCCAATGTAGACATGACTGATACCGCCATAACCCGTCCTCCCACCTCCGCCCGTCTGGGGGTCAAAGTATGCATCGTAATAATCCATTTCGCGGGTCAATCTACGCGCCGAAAGTGTAATGTCACCGTCAACGTCCCGTACTCAAATGGTATCGGCTCACCAAACTCATCCCTTATATCGATAGTTATCGTTTGAAAACTCGTGCGCAATAACGGTATGAAGCGCGGTGGTGAAAAGTTTCTAATTTTGACAGACCCGTAATTGTAATTATCCGTGACGGCGGTCGGAACGACCCGCAGCAGAGGTGAGTGCACATCTCCGGTGATGTATGGCTCGCAGATATCGGTATAAACGAAGAGCGTATTAGGAAGCCCGTTCGTTAGACCGGCCGGCCGCTGGTCAATGTACTTCGCGTCACTTCGAACGACGACACCGTGGTTATGGGAGAATCCTAAAATCTTGTTCAATACGTCGGAAAAAAAGAAAGAGTGTTTCAAATTCGTACACCTATTGCAAATGCGGGTTACTGTCACGTATCCATTGCGCCCACATTGAAACTTCAAGTGGCCTGACACACGCGGTATATCGTTAATTGTTTCGAGTAATTCATCTACACTACGGTACACACCTGGCGGTATGGAGACTCGATCTTCTTTATAGTCGGTGTCAACACCCGTGCCAGGCGTCACCGCATTAGTTATAAAGCTGATAAAATTCTGCTCACCCTCAGGTGGTACATGCATCATCGTCAGGGGTATTTGTATTTCAGCTAAAGAAACAGTCCAGCCACCGTGCAAAGTCAAGCACTGCGGTAAATGCGTAGTGTATCGCGTTGTCTTATTATCAGGGTAATAACCCCATACTGCTGTTGCTAGGTAAAACAATATAAAATTCGTCTTTCATTTTGATTTTCCTTTCTTATTTTTCTTGGACTGAGCGGCGGTCGTTCGCACTCTCGATAATTCAGACTCGTAAAAGATACCGTCGATATCCTCGTCCTGAAGATCACGCAAGATGTATACCACAGGGTGTCTGGTGTATGATACACGGTGTATTTTAAATAGTTCGCTGCTCCAGCCACTCTCGTAACCTTTTGCAAAGGCTGCCTTTGCACTACTGATGCGTACAATATCACCTACACTGTATTTAGGAGGTCTGGGATGTTCCGGCTCCTTGTATCGTTCTGCCAGATTAGCCCGAGCCCTAGCGGCTGTAGCAAGCGTCACAGAGGCTGGAGCCATTTTTATACTGCTATGTTGCGCATGATTGTATGCCGAGACGATATCTTGCAGAACGTCAATGTAACGTTTCTCTCTAGAGTACGTGAAATACCGCCACATTCTTTCTTTTAGAGTTCTATTAAATCGCTCCACCGCTCTTCACGAGATCAACAATATTCGAATCCTTGATTGGTTTTCCCTCGATAGAAACGGTTCCTGCGGAATTCCAGGAAAAATTTGCCGACGGTGCATCGCGCAAGCGACGCAGTAGAAGTTTCGCTTTGTGCCGAAATTTTTGTGGTACACTTTCAATTATGATGGAATCATTCATGCCTGGAGAGGAATCTTTTTTTTCACCCACCACCACCTCCTCCTCCTTCAAAGCGGGTACTTTCGTTTTCATGAGATCAAGCTGCTGATGAGATCGCTCGCCATCGACAAAATGAAGATAGCGTTGTAACAGTCAGATATGCGGTCCACTTTTCTCTCTCATCCTTATATTTATTAGAATTCAAGATTTCGTTCATTTCAGGGTCCAATCTACTCAAGGTGGCTCCAATAGCTTGTGCCTCTGACGAATGCGTCACGTCAGCGCCAAAAACAGGCTGTCGGATACTTTGTGTGCTCATCTGTAATAGATTCTCCACCGGCACTAGTACCATTTTTCTTGCGTGTTCCATTATCAGCGCCCACCAATCAAATTTGACAGGACGGTGCCCAAAATTGGTGCAAGCAAAAGAGGCAGGAATCCACCACTCTGAACGACGATTCGCTTTTTACTCTTCCAACAGCCTTTTCTTGCAGCTAAGCGACGAAGAACAGGTGCGTGTCGACGTAGTTTTTTCCTCTGGTTCGGCTTCAGAGGTACATTACCATGAAGAATGTTCAATGCGCACTCGCAGATACACCGTATTATATGAGGATCTGCTTTACGTAAAAAGGCTTCACGTTGATCCTTGTTGAAATGTTGAAGGGCTCGCAATATCGCAATGTGCTTCTTGCAGAGTGGTGATCCGTCACGGGCCATTACAAGAGGTTAACTGATAATTATTTGGGCAAATCACTGCTTTTCTACGTGGCGCCCCCGAAGCCTTTAGAGGCGCATTGTTACGAAGAATGTACAATACGCAATCGACAATACAGCGATTAACGTTTGAATCTGGTTTACATTGTTCCTTGCTGGAATACCCAAGGGCAGTCGATATCGCAACGTTCTTTTTATAGCGTAGCGATCCGTTATTCGTCATCATAAACGCAAAACTGGTAGCTCCCCGGAAGTACAGCTGCTTTTTAATTTCTTTCGCGGCACGTACACAAAATGATGGGGATCGTCGGGAAAGATGCAGGTGCGAAATCTACAATTATCCGGTGTTGCTTGTTTCAAATCCAGCAACAAATAACCGTGTGGCTTCGACGTCGCGTCATGATAAACCTCTTGCAAAAAACGGGGATTTTCCGGATATACCTGACGCGCCAGGTGCTGTATTTGAGCACGATCACGAGGGTTTTTAAAGACAACGATATAATTAGCGTTCAGTGAGATATCTCGTTGGCCGTGACCTTGATGGAATAAGTTTTGCGTTATGAAAATAACGCTCAAATTTTTATGATGACTGCCTTTGGTGAATAAGTCAATAACACTGTTGTTCGATGCCTCACGCATTAAATCGTCGATAACTATGAGCTTAGCACGCGGATCATTCGCGTAATCAGCAGATTGCGGCAAACCTTCATGAAATTCGATCGATGCTCCATACTCGGCGTATGCTGGCTGCCATTCGGAATAGTAGAAAATAATTCTCTCGAACGGCTCGCTGTTCATACGCGAAATGAATTTTAAAAACTTTTTCACAAAATATGTTTTACCGCAACCGGTCGGACCACAAACCATAGCCGTCCAGGGATGTTTCCACCTCACGTCCATATCGATGATTGAATCAAATTTCGATACTGCTGTTGATGATAAAGCCTTTATTTCCCAGTTATATATTTTTTACATGAAGATAAAATATTTTTAACTTTTGTAGCCATAAGGTAGAGAGCCGTATTCGCCGTCGCGTCTTCGCTTGACGCTCGACGGTTTACAAGATTTTATTTCAGGCCGTGTGACCACGTGATGAAACGCCGTACGCCTAATCGCATTGTAGTGCAGTACAATTGGTTCTTCTCTCTCGCCCATTACAAAGGAACGTATCGACTGATAATTGATCAGTGAGTTATTTGCAAAATTTAGTGTTATGCCTTTGACTTTACAAACCTCGCTCTCCGTACCGTCAGAAGTACGTACTATAAACGAGTAAAATTTAGGGCCACCCGAAATAAACGACTTGATATAGCTACCGGAGCCGTAAGAACTCAGCTCATCGGTTAAATCTCCTAAAAGTTGACCAATAGGCGGTTCGTATTCGCCCGGCTCATTCTTTGTCACGTAAATTACAGAGTCCGTATCACAGTACAATGCACGACGACCCAAGCGCTCGAGGTAACTGTACAGCTTTAAGCGGGCCTGAGCTGTCGTATACGCCGCGACAACAGTGTTCGCTATACCGGAAGGTATCACAGCATCGTCACTTTTAATATAATTCACATATAGTATTATTTGATTATTTACAGGGAGAATACCCGTGATCTCGTATTCGGGATTCGTCAACAGCTCCATGAGTTTTTCACGCGATGAAACTATCACAGTCTGCGGTAGATTTTCCCGCTGCCCAAACTTTCCCCAAAATGAATTCAGGCAGAGCTTAGCCACCGATCGTAACCCCGGATTTTTCGCTATAGACCCACGATCCAGCTTAATACCTTCAGACTGCTCGAAATCAGTGAGATACCGTTCTTGCGCGACAGAGTCCTCCTCCATATTGCTTTCGGGCCATCCGCTGGCTTCTTGTTTGATTTTTAAAAACGTGTTAATGTACTCTACAAAAAGGCCCCCCTCCCTCGTATCTCTATTATATTGTGTTATCTCGTATTGCCAGATTTCAGAGATGCACGTGATCTCGTACCCACACGACACAGCTTTTCGCAATTCGTCGACCACCCACGTACCCTCGAATACCCTCTCTGCAGGATCGTCGTGTGTACACTCTACCAGACTCATAGCCTCGCTACAACTACGACACAGAGCGAATAACAGACGATGATGCATACGCACTGGCAGTACAGGGTGATAAAGATTCCTCGGCGGCAATACAGTACATTTGACAAGCCCTTCGATACGCGTGAGATCAGTGTTATCAGGACCCGTCAGCTCCATACATTCATCACCCACATAAACTTTCGGATGGCCTACGGGGTATTTACCATACTTACAAATGTATGGGTATAACGAGCAAACGTCCACGTATCTTATCTGCTCTGTATCTTTTATGTCGTAGAGCGTTACCATATTTTCTGTACGGCCGCCGAAGAACGCATCGCGAGGGTTGAGGGGCTGTGGTGTAACTAAAGCGTGATTCTCCACGAATGCGCGCATTTCCTCATTTTGTTTTAACATACCGTCAAATTCGCATTCCCAAATTTCCGTTAGCATGTAACCAGACGCTCGGATTCTATTACTTATTGCGATAGTTTTCTCTAGACGCTCGTCCATTGACACTCCGTCGCTTTGCCGACGATGCCTATTCACGAGGAAACAGCGCTGACACCCGTGCCAGTAGCAGCCGTGGAACTGTAATACATGTGCATTGTCAGGGGTCTCGTAGTAGCCGTCTACCAATAGATTCTGCGGTAGTTTAAATTCGCGCGACCGGCCTGCGTGAATAATATTATGACCGCGCGAGTGCTCCATCCACACGAGCCACGACACTGCTTTTTGTGATTGATTGTGAGCCCATCTGTACCCGGTTGTCGGAATAATACCGATCGTGTCGTTGTTCAGAAAATTTTTTCGAAAAATACGAAAACAGGCTGATGCTATCGTCGTGCTCTCGTTGAAAGGGCAAACACCGCCACTGATTATGAACATATCACGAAAAGCCATACACGCGCGTCTCAATATAGTAACATCCATCGAACAGTAGCTGACAATTTCTTTCGCAAAATCGAACAGATAATTAGCGTCTTGCAGCTCGCGATGCCACGCAAGTAATTTCTCGCGCTCCGCTGTACGCATGGTGTCGGGAGAATAAAACTCTAGAGGAGGCAGGGGCCCCACATAATTTTGATTTTCCGGAATATTGAACAGATGTGGGAAAGTTCCTTTCACAATCGTACCTGTTAGCCCAAAGGCCTTGGGTAGCGCGCTCAAAGGCATATGAAAGTAGTGCAGGCTGTCAAGAAACACTAATTGTCCAAACCTCATTGTAATAATCTTCGTGCCATTCATTATCAGCGAGGGAAGTCGCGTTTTTTTCTCCTCAATTAGATAGCGTAGAATGAATTGCGCGTCAAACCCTCCTGCGTTATGAGCGATTACAATCGTGCGCGAAAACCCCCCTACAGTCTGCATAGCTAGCTCCACAAGCTGACCCACGGGATTATGTTTGAATACGAATTCGTGGATGCCGCAATGTTCGCACGGATCGGCTATAGAATCATTGTTACAACACATTGAACAAACGCGTTGGGCAACACAGAGACACGGTTCGTGAACGAATGTGCTCGCATCGCCTTTCACAGATGTGCACTGCTGCGTTTCAAAATCATAGAAAATAAAGATATTTTTCGAATCTGTAGAGCCGCCCCGTATTGGTTGGATAAAACACAGATGATTAAACGGCTGCACCGTTCTACATATTTTGCAGAAGCCTATGCCGCATACATGCTTCCTTTTTTTTTCCAAAGGTCTTACTGTCTGGAAGCACTTGCGACAGCGATGAAGGGATTCACAAACAGAAGGTTTTCTACCGAGGCCTCCGTTCATATTTACATTACCCGTTCTATGATTACGTAAGCATTGCTCTCCGAAAAAGTCGCGATTGCATGCAACACACCTGATTGCCTCGCTTGAACTGGCGTCACATGGTGGTGTTGCTCCGCACCGCGAACATTGTGCTTTCGAGCATCGATGATTAAACACGCGATATAATGTGTTGCAAACGGTGCAAAACCCCGAGCTACCGACGGCTGCCCTGAGATTGAGAATTGGCTCGAAATGATGCGAGCGTTCGTAATATAAGATGTACAGAGTATGCCGAATTTCTCCTGCAGACTCTAAAACTTTTTGTGTGCCATTGAATAGAGCTGTTTTCTTACGACGGCCTAAAGTCAGAAACTCAAAAACTACGATCGCTATGCCGTCCTGTGCCAGATGATCTTGGTAGAGTGCGATCTCATGTACGCCGCATCCGTCTCTCGGTATATTGACATTTGCAGCTCTGGTAAGTTCAAGCGCTCTCTCTCTTTGTAATGAACCGTTTGTCTGCCTAATGCGCTGCCACTCGGAGTGTAAATCTCCTGATCGTATCTCACCACGTTCAGCGTATAATAGAGCTGCTGCTAATGAGCGCGGCAAACACAACCGATCGTCGTTCCGGATCGTTAGAATAGATTTTTTCGCGACACCCTCGTACGTAAGACCTTTTCTGCCCCTACCCTCGACACCCTTGACAATGCACGCTTTAATATTACACGTATCATCAATATTCATAGATGCTGCGCTTTGAGCGACGCTAGCTATTAATCCCCATATGTCTTTGAACGTATAGTCCCGAACAGGCCGGAAAGAAAGCCATGCAGGCCCCTGCGTCAGGCTGCTTGTTGTGAACGAAATGCCTGCATAATCGCCACCCTCGCAATTGGTCGTTATTTGTGTCAATAAATCGCGAAAAGCCCCTTGAAGCCAGTCCATAACGTTTATTCCTGAGGGTGGTTGGCGAACACGTATTGTCAGTTCGCGACCCCTAAGCTTAAAGCGTCTAAAATAACGTGAGATATTTTGAAGTATTTCTAAGCGACCCCCGGGTGGTTGTACGTCTCCAAACGGCTCGTTCCTAGCAGCATTTCGTGGTCTTCCAGCTCCTACCTGCGTTTCTGCAAAAAGAAAACACATATGAGCATCTGGAATTTGTCGAGGTAAAACGCTATTGAAAATTAGAGATAGTTAGTAGTACCTCGATTGAGATCTGATACGTTTATAAAGTATCTTCATCAATAAAGCGGGTTGCTGAAGTCCCTGTATCACAAAAAATACTCTACTTACTTTTAAAAATCTTAGAATCAGAGTAAAAAATGATTACCTGAGCTATCATCCGGGAGTTGCTGAATCCAGCAACCGATTCTCTGAAAATATTGCTCCTCTTCTTCTCCTTCAATCGGCCACAACCCTCCATGGAGGCCTAGTTGATTTTCGGGAAGATCTATAACCTGTTGTAGTTCCACGCTCGCGGACTGACTGGCTTCTAATGATTCATCAGCGATGTTATTAGACAGTTGATTGGGGGTACCCTCTAGGCCCTCTAGACCTGATGATCCCGACACGGTCTCCTCGGGGGTACCCTCTAGGCCCTCTAGACCTGATGATCCCGACGCGGCCTCCTCCTCCCCATCATCTGCTATAGAATCAGACTGAGGCTCGTCGTCGGCTGCGCTGGAAAGCGTTATCGTCGAATCGGCTACTTCGCAATTCCCTGTTACCGGCGCTGAAAAATAAAAACTATCAGTATAAATAGCCGTTTTGTGTGGTACAAATTATATCTATTGTCGAACACTTACGGTTTAACGAGATATCTTGTATTTGCTGTGGCTGTTCTATCACGTCCACAGTACGAGCAATATCGACGCCATTCCCTGACAGCTGACCTGCAATTTTTTTATTTATTTATTTTTTTAATGTAATGTCCCCGATGCGAATAATTTTTTTGTTTTGCATACTTACGTTGTGCGGCTCTCTGTGTGTGAAGAGCTATCTCCACTTCTTCTATAGCACACGTTGCTTCGTCAAGGGCTGTCTGCATGCGAAGATCCAGCGCCTCCGCCTCCTCAATAGCACGAGTTGCTTCATCGAGCGTTTCTTCTTCTTCGTTTGTTGCATCCATAAGCTCACGATAGGCTATAATTATGTGATAATATAAAGGTTAATCACTGCACAAACAATTTTCAAAAAAGGACAAAAATTTTCGAAAACAATTTTGAAAATAATTTTCGAGACATTTTAGAAACAGTTTTATGTTTAGAGCGTACTTGTCTACTTCTTTTGAATATTTCGCGTATAATATAGTGAAGTCTGATTTAAGTGACGTTCGCCAGGAGACGCGGGTTCGAATCCTCCGCCAAGACTTTTTTTTTTTTTTTTATTTTATATTTTTAAATTATTTACCGAAAAAGTCAAATTGCTTTGAGGCTAAAAGTATACTTTTTTTTTGAATGTTTAGCGGTCATAGCGCACCGCTGAGTGTATATAAAAATGTGGCCAATAACTGGGTGGCCAACGACTGAATTGGATGGCCAATAACTGTGCGGTAACGATAATCGCATGGCACAGTCATTGGCACCCTGCCAATAACTGTGTGGCCAATGACTGTATTGGATGGCCAATAACTGTGCGGCAACGATAATCGCATGGCACAGTCATTGGCACCCTGCCAATAACTGTGTGGCCAATGACTGGGTGGGATGGCCAATAACTGTGCGGTAACGGTAATCGTATAGCACAGTCATTGGCACCCCGGCCAATTACTGCGCGGCCAATGACTGTGCGGATTGTCAACCACTGTATGGCAGGTGTGGCTTTAGGGTACAGTAATTAGCACACCGATTATTCCCTGAGGCTGGCACGTCAATTAAAAAATTAATAAAATTTTAATTAAAAATAATTTTTTAATATCTGTTTGAAAAAAATCAAATAATGAAAATTAATAAAATTTTAATTGACTAAAAATTATTTTTTTATATTATTTCATATATAAGGCTGATTTATCTATTTATCTGTTGTGCATGAAACACCTACCTCTGGCTTCAGCAACAAGACCCCTGATGCATGGGGCATCTTCTAGACCCCGGCGTTGCAACTCCTTAAACACACACATTACCACGCACTGTCCGTTTAATATACCTCTATTATATGCTATGACTATAGCACGTAGAGGTGACCACCATATAATATATCGTAGGCGGCTTAAAAGTCTCTCGCCCGATAAATCCCGTAACTCTTCGCACCACTGATCATTGCAGCGGCGTCTGAGATGAATACTGCGCAACTTAACTAATTTTAAAAAGCCGCGAATACTCGCGCGAACTGCGTAATCTGTCATTATCAATCGGCGATGTAGAGCTCTCGTTGGTTGTCTTATGACTGACCAGCCGATTTACTCAATTCTATATTTCCGAGTGATATGTGACGGCTCCGTAGCATAAAGACTTATGTTCAAAATTTAATTGATTTGCACTTTTTTCATACCTATAATAACGCGTGATCGCGAGCGTGCAAATAAAATTTCTCACGATATTCCGCGAGATATATGATACGGGTATAGACAGCTCCGTATAAAAGATTTACCCACGGTTTGATTCCGTAGTGTCATATGAATGCTTCATCCGGTTCTCGTATGAACGCTTCATCCGGTTGACTAAACTCATCCATTACCTATACACATGCGTCGTATCACACTTGACCGTGAACCTGAAAGAACGTCTGCAATACTGCAGACGGTGCATTCGCGACTTCCTGCGCGCTCGCAGGGGGGCGAGCGGCTCGCGCTTCGGGACACGTGCCGTCGAGCGCGCGACCTTCGTCGACGGCGTATCGCGCTCAGAGCATGCATGTTCCCACGCGTTCAGATAACCACGAGGAACGCGTGCAATACTGCTGACCGTGTATTCACGGGTCGGTCTGCGTTCGCCTCGCGGATGATGAATCCCGCGGACGTGTGTCAAGCGTCTTTTGTCGACAGTCTTTCTTCGGAGTTCGTGTCGCGTACATCATTTCTCGCTGCGCCGTGTTTTTACAGCTTTAACGTGACTTTGTTTAAGTGCACCGGAGTTTGCAATAATGTATCCGCGATACGAAAACGGTGTTGTGGGAGAAGAATTTTCCTGTAGAGTAATTGAAGTGGTGTGTGCGAATAGTTTGCAAGTACGCTCCGCAGATATGCAGAGTACATACGAACAATTACAGAAGCTGCTACAGGACTATTATATTATCAACGGTGAAGGACGGCTATTCCGAAGTGTTTTTAGTGGACGAGGGGCGTTCGGATTTTTTTGAGATTTTTTTTCTCCAACACCCAAACGCTTTATGCGTTGGGATACCGGCCCTGTGCATCGAGTGTCATTTGCGCGGTCTCGATCACATCAACTCATCGGGCGGCGCCGAGTCGTTGGTGGAGGAGGCATGTGCTGGCGACGGCCTGATGGCCATAGTGATCACACGTCGCCGCGCCAATCGTCCGTGTGTAATAAAACTATTCGACAGAGAACGGCGGGATGTCGCAGCTCTCGTCGCTCAACGTTTTAACATCGATAACGACAACTATCTCGACGACGAGGGTTTCGCCGAGATGAACATCAACGGCTGGGAGGATGACGAAGATGACGGCAACGACGTCGACGACGACGACGACGACGACGACGACGACGCCGCCGAACGTTAACGCCATAGTGCTTGTGATGGAACATAAACAGGAGTGAATAATAAACAAAAGTGAATAATAAGCAAGAAAAAAGTAGGAGTGAAGAATAAACAAGAGTGGCAATAAAAACGTTACGTCATAGTGCTTGTGAGTGAGAATAAACAGGAGTGAATAATAAACAAGAGTGGCAATAAAAAATAGGAGTCTTCAGTGTCTTCAAGGCCATCACAGCAAATTGAAGGTAAAATTCAAAAATAATAATCATGTGGTGCACTATGGCGAGTCCAGAATTCTATCCCCCCTCCCACCCCACGCCTCTTACCACCCACACGCGGCTGGCCAAAATTTCGACCAGCCGCTGTGTGGGGGAAAAAGGGTGGGGATGGGAGTGGGGATAGGAGTGGGGGTCGCCATAGTGCACCGCTAACTACTGACGTTAATGCGTAATACGATAGATTTACATGAACATTTGTTTTAATTCCGAAAAAATAATAGTACCGTCATAATTTGATGTTTCCAATTTTGACTAATCTGTTTCCCATGTATTAGGTAGTCTGGTAATGTAGAAGTTGTTCGGGGTTTCGATCATCATTGCTGGTACGGGTACATCGATGACATTAACAAAGTGTTTGTGTGATGAAGATGCGGTTGTTTCGATATGTCGAGCTTCGAAAGCTGTTCCGAGACTGCCAATACGTTGGATTAATAAACCAAAAACCGTTTCGTCATTGTGACAAAAGCTTATAATTTTCAAGATTTTTCCATATTTGTGACGTTCACTATACAAAAATTCATTGCAAAATCGGGTTTTGCTCTTAGCCTCCGTTTTCGCACATCGGAAATCGGTACCGTTTATTACCGCACGTTCATAAGAGAAAACTGTTTTAGTTTGAAATCCGGCAAAACGCAATGCTTCGTCTTCCCAAGAGTCAGGTTGCCGGCTCTTAGCATTTCCGATGCCACGGAATTTAGAATCAATCGATTTATAGTTGTAGTGGGGACTTCTATACTTGGAGCCCTCGATTAGTATTGAAGATATTGCTTTTTTCGTTTCCGTTGAGATGTCGGGATTGATCAAAAAATCATCGATGAATCGAGTCATTAAAAACCTCGTGGCGATTTGAAGAGGCTTGCCATTCGCGCTGGTAACTTTTTCGATTATCTTCTTGTTCCAAGATTCAAATGGGAATGCACTATGGGCCCAAAAAGGTCCCCAATTCTGTACCGTACCGACGAGATGAGTCAAGAGATGAATGTTGTATCTCATGTTTTCGATCCCAAACGTTTCTTGAAACTTCGCAACGTATTGTTGAAGCAAGAGCCGTGCTTCCTGCAGTTCGTCGGTACCGATACAGTCCTGATTTAGAATCCATGACGCACGGCACAACAAAGACAAGTGCTGCAGATCGCATTCGCGAATTAGTCCTTCGAGACACGGGAGAGCGTAAAATTGAATCCAATTTCTCCACTCCGTGGCTTTCCATTGTTTCATCTCTTGGACGGTCCTTGGTTTTCTTGCGATTCTAGTCGGTGGTCGAATATTTATGAGTCGAAAATTTATACTTGATAAATTTGCGGGTTTTCCAGCGTACCAAACCTCCGTAGCTTTCCCGTGTAGCAGTAGCTCGGTGTGCAGCTTCACTACACCTAAATAGACATTATGCATGCTATCAACTACGGGCCCGCATGATATGTCAAATTCCGGCAGAAGAGCTATTGCCGAATTTCCTTTCACACCAAAATTTACGTGCTTCGGATGCCCTTTCACATGATTTTCACGTGCTTCGGATGCCCTTTTCATATGTTTACGAATTTCTTTATCCGTCCGCCGAAATGAGGGTTGGTTCTCAATGGGAAACGATCGTTTTACTCCTCGTCCCGGCAAATGTACACCTTTCGCGTAACAAAATGTACATCCGTAAGTTCCATTGAAAAGAGTCATATTGAGGTCTGGCCACCGAATCGGCGATACAAACGAGTGTAACGAATTTACTCGTAATAACGGTATCGTCAATAGAATTTGTCCACGTTATTCCTTTCTCGTACAAATATCTCAATTCAAGTATCGTTGGTAGCAGAAGCGTGTTCAACGGGGGATGTACCGTATCGACCCATATACCGGCTAAGATTGTGTACCGTTTTCTCGCATGTGGCGACATCTCGTTAATTTGGAGGAGGATGGGCCAAGCGCTGGCTTTCGACGATTTGGACACTTGACATCCGTCTGTGAAGATTGAAAACGAAAAATTGTTTTCGTTGCTTAAAAAACCACCAGGCTTGCACTTTTCCTTGTATTTTTCACCGTCGTAGATGTCTTCGATGGTATCTGAATTTTTCCTTTTGCGAGTGAACCGATATCTCAAAGTATTGACAATATTCGGATCTGCAAATAGTTGTTTTAGTTGCGGGACAATTTTCACTTGAATGAAATACGCTAACCACTCTTTGCTTTTATCCGGTCCACACTTTTTGCATGAGCAATCCTTATTCGGTTCGTTGCCTTCGCCGACGTAGGACTGACAGAAACGGCAATACAGGTGTCGCGTCATTGCAGCTTCGTTGTTTCTGGATAACATCGCCCAGAGAGCTTTCAACGTGCGTGGTAATCCACTGTTAACAAATATATTACTTAAACTCTTGAACATCAGTGTCGTTACTGCGTATGTGAGTTTCCCCCGAAGCGATATCGCGATGATGTTGGCAATGAGGAATGCCGTTGAGACCCAACTTTTCACTTTTATCACTTGGGTCCAATCTGCGATTTTGCTGAATGAGAAAATATTATCGTCGGATTCATTTTCATGCAGAGAAGCGTCTTCGAAATCATTATCACAGCTTTGATATCCAATATTATCGTCGTCATCGAGATTTTTTTCCTCGTACACAGTACTTGGGGGCTTGTTACTCGTTTCGCGGTGATCTGACGAATGTAACGAATGGTCCAAATCGGTGAATGATTCAGCCATTACAGAAGATGTATCTTCGTTACTGGAGGGCGACGATTGTTGAGCAGAATCAATGAAATCTGTACCGGTACCGATCGCATGACTTTTGCTTTTATCGTTTTGCACTCTATTTTTACTTCCCATGTGTTCGACATTTGTACCCATATGCGTATCCGTGTCAATTATCATTTTAGAACCGACGCCGAATGCATCGTCCTCGTTGCGCTGAAAATAAAATTTGGCTTCAGCGATGTTTTTAATTACCGATGGCAGTTTTAAGAACTATAATTCAACTTACCGGATATAATTGCGTAGGGATTGTTAAATGTTGGAAAGGTTTATCCTCTGGAAGTGCTTTATAATACCGCCGATACATAGCGATTCTTCTCCGATAAAGATTTGTACGGGACTTTCCCGAGAAACGCGAGCATGTTTCGGCTTCGGTTGTTGATGATGGCTGCTGTTGCTGCTGTGGCCGCGATGTAGTCGACGGACCCGTCATAGGTGCACCCCACATCTTGAAAAAAAAATCGACTAAGAAGTTAGCAAAAGTTAATTGATTATTAACTTTTTGACATTATTATGCATCTTTAATATGGTCGATTTTTTCAAATTTTATTTTATTTCATTGGGAAATTTTCAAAATTCCAGATGCATTCACATACAGCGTGAAATCCCCTACACTTCCCCAGCCTCCGACGGAAACGTCATCGTTATTTTTAAATCATTACAGCTAGACAGGTTACAATATCTATACGACGCATTAGGAGCCAGCCGTTTCGTGCTTTACAACAATTACCGCAGCAGCCGGAAGTTCTTTTACTCTCGAGGCTCACGATAAATGTATAATGTTTGTGAACACGATGAAAAAAAAAACACTTTTCGGCTCAAAGTACAGGTTTTACAACTTTAATCAATTAACAGCTCAGCGGTACAAAGAACTTACAAACTTAATATTTGGTCGATATAAAAATATAAATAAAAATACTCGACATTATGTTGCGCTACAAGTTAGCTTTGTCGTCGTTACTGCGCTCCTTCTTATTGAGTGAATTCTATTAGAAGTGTTAATCTTTCAAGGAACTCGAGGAACCTGTATTAGCACCGATAAACGAGATCATTTTATTCAACTTAATTGTACTTTTTAAAACTTTTATCAATGGATACTTGAGCGGTAAATAAACTTCAAAATATTAATACTTTACTGATGTAATGACCGTACACATGATTAAACTTGAGCGATATAAATAATGAAAATGAAAATACTTGGCATTGTGCCATGCTGCAAGTTAACTTAAGGTAGCACCAGCGTAAAGATTTTTATCTTTATTTTGATTTTTCTTGTTTTTACATGGAAAAATGTGCAAAAATCAAAATAAAGATAAAAATCTGAAAAAATTCATACATATTCCGAAAAATGAACGAATCATTTTCATTTAAAAAAAGTTGGGTTACAGCATATTTTGATGAACAATTTTTTTTCAACAATTTGTTAATAATATTTTGATATTATTATTATGCATAACAAATATTTGCAGCACCTTGTATATGCTTGATTTTTTTCACATTCTTATCCCATTGACAAGTGTTCGTAAATTCTCTTTGAATGTCCAAAACGAGATCAAAGTCAGACTGTACGCTGGTACTACCTTAAGCGAATTCTGCTGCTAATCATGTTCGTCCTCCAAGAAATGCGAGGAAATTTTACCGGATTGTTTAGAAGCGGCAGAGTATCGTCCAGGGACTCGAACAAATGTCCCTTTGGCATTTTTATCCCGCGTTTCTGCGCCGAATTTTCCACCCTTCTTTACGTACCATTCGCCATGTTGCGGGCACGTTTTTATCATATGGTCGTTCAGCCATTTCTTGCAAACGGCTTATCGTAGTTCCCAAATGGACATCTGACAGCACGGCGTCTACTCAGTGCTACCATGGGATTATATGTCGTACCAGCACAATGCAGACATATACGTCCGCATGTGACGATATTGTGACGACATGGCATATTTATATCAAAAGCTGCTTGCACAGTTCCAGCTTGGCGTGGAGCTCCACCATCTTGAAATGAGCTGGAACTGTGCATGCAGGTTTTGATATCAAAACGCCGTGCCGTCACAATATCGTCACATGCGGACGTACTTGACTGCATTGTGCCGGCCCAGCGTGGCGAATGCACGGCACGTTTTTTCTATCTGGGTTGTTACGAGAAAGTGTAAAGTAACTTACCGGTTTTATTTCCGTAGCTCCGCGTTGTATTGGCGTAACGATGTTGAAACTCGTCTCACTCGATGCCGTTGATGTCCGATATTCTTTACATTGCTAAGCTGAAACGGTGACTCTCTTTTCGTAGGAATAATTGCTTATGTCCCAGTATCGCTAAAAAGAAATGTCATCAGAATCAGTATCTTAAAAACGACATACAAAGCTTCTTTTCGAGAAAATAAATCATTTATTGAATTAACCGAGATTGAATTTCGCCTTTTGAATATAAAAAATACGTAACGTACGAAAAAAAATTGTTATTAACAACGATCGTACTTACTAAAACAATAATTTCAATCTCATTCGTGTTAACGACATGCATGCTTTTTTTCAGAAAATTATCAGAACAATGTTATCGATTCTGATTATTATTCTGAATAATGTTATCTATTCGATTTCTAGTCTTTGTCCGGGGGTGACGGCGAGCAGTCTATAAAGAGTTACACTCGCTGGCCATGCGAGGCAGGTGAGCATCAACAAGTATTCATCGAAAGATTCATTTTTACGCGAAAAAAGCAGGAATTGAGAGAAAAAAATTATTTGTAAAATAAGCAGCGATCGGACCGTCCATTTTTTCATCCGAGAATATATGCGACACGCAAAAAAAGGTGTAATTCAACTAACAAGAGTCGAACTTTATATGAAAAAAAACAAAATTGTACCACCATTGGTACCATTTAAATGCATATATGAGAAGCCGTAGAGTCGTAGAGTTAAAAATCACTTACTGATTATTCGGTTTACCCCGCGGTAGCCCCGCGTCGTATCGGCATAATGGTGTTGAAACTCGTCTCGCTCGACGCCGTTGAAGTCCGATACACCGTGATCGCCTCGCTAAGGTGAACGATCGGCACACGCTTCGTTGGAATGAGAATAGTTTACGTCTCGGCACCGCTAACAATAATTTTTATCATGATCAGTACCTTAAACGACACACGAGACGTTTCTTTTTGTAAAAGCAAACGATTTGTTGAATTCCGATCGAATTGCGAATTCTTTTCCAGACGAGATAACCCGATTTGGAAAACCCAATTGTTAATTAATGATCGAATTTAGCAAAAAAAAGTTTTAATCTCCGAAGTGTTAACGACATACGAGATGATTTTTTCCGCGATGATGAACGTAATTTTATCGCCTGTGAAAGATGTCAACTCGGATTCGGGGCTTTGTTCGAGCGTGACTGAGAACAGTCTATAAATAGCTACACTCGCTGGCCGTGCGAAGCAAGTGAGAATCAACAAGTAAGCATTCGTCGAAAGATACATTTTTACGCGACAAAAGCAGGAATTGCCAGAAAATAATCGAACTGTACAGTTTTTCATAAAGAAACATACGCGACGCGCAAAAAAATCGTGAAATTAACATGTATCGAATTTTATGTAAATGTAAAACGAAATTCTTATCAACATCAGTACCGTTATAACTGGACATACGAGAATACTCGTGTCACTTGAAGTGAAAAGTAGCTTACCAATAGCTCGTTTTTACGTATTTCCAGCGAAGAAATCCACGTAGTTGAAGCGAGTAGAAAACGTCGCTCAGTATCGAACTTAACGCCTTTGCACACGTCGCCGAATTATTTTGTCAGCAACATCGCACTGTGCAGCGTGGTAGGTACTATCTCCCCTTGCTTTACTTCCCCTTACCGCTATCCAACCAATAAGCGCTCGACTAACGAGCTACCACCTATCCCGAGTAAGGGGAGAGGAATCGCTCTCCTCACAGACACCGCGCGTGGATCGGCAGGACGCGGTAGATCACCGGCAGTATCAGGCCATTGTCCATTAGTTCAAACACGAAAATATTGTGAAAGATTTTATAACGTTTACGGTTTGATACAATTCCAAAACCAGTACAGCGTGTGCTTCAGACGATCTCTCACTTAAGGTGAATTGACACAATCTCGGTGCGTTTCTTTCGAAAACGAGTCAACCTAACCTCGCCGCAAAATGACTGCACCGGCACAACAGAGTGGTTTTTGCGTGGTGCAAATGATAATAAATAAGGTGGAACGTCGATTGGTTATCGAAGCACATCGTATCCTGCGAGCAAATAAAACAAAAAAGGGCAATCCCATATATGATGTCGAGTGTACCGTCAATTTCATTCACGCGTACCTGAAGACACCGAACTATAAAAAAGAGACATTGAGAACGCATCACATTTCTTCCAACGGGCAAACAGTTTTGCAACGCGTGACAATTCTTGAAGTACACGGTGAGTCTTGTAAATTTTTTCAGTTTATTGTCTATCGAACGGCAGCTTCTCTGAAGCATAATGATATATCGCATGCATGCTTTGTTTGGGAAATTGATTTCGGTTGATAAGCGAAAAAGAATCCACGGAAACAACCGAAAGAAAAAACTGTATAGAAAATATATCCGTATATATATATTTGTATAAAAAATATATTATATATATCAACGAGCATCTTAATTTGCGGCATGTTTTTCAACAGTATTCATAAGAATATAATATTTTATTACTTTTGTTGTTTTCTTCAACAATACTCTATATTGAGATTTCAGATGCTTTTTCTGTGAGGCTATTATTTTAAGGATATATTTCTGATACATATACTTCTCTGATTTTTTTCCTACGGATGTTTTTTCCGACATTCATATCGGTACCGTGTTATAAAACTCAACGAATGGAAGAGTGCGATTGTTATGATAAAAATTCACGATCCTCAGATTCGCACAAAGATGCGGAGGCCTCTCTGGAAAGTAATGATGAATCTGGTCGAGGCGTTAGATTTAAAATACCAAAAACTAAACAAGAAACGCCTGAGGAAAGGACAATTGAACATCTAATTGCAAAAAAACGCAGTTCTATACTCGTAGAACGCAAAAAAGTCACTGCTGCAGAAGTATGTATAGAATAATATAGATTTTAGTTTCGGATGCAACAACTATTTTGAAATTCCCATAGAAGAAGAGACGCGCATACATCACTGAATCTGCAACACATCAAGACTTGCTAATTGGATCGTTACTTGAAAAATGCAATGAGGTATATATTACGCTAATAATGCTGCCCAAATTTTTAATTTTCTATCCGTAATTGTCATAATCGAAAAATGCGTTTTTTCAGAAAATGGAATCGACAAAGATAGCGAAAATGATGGATACAGGAGACCCTGTCGAGACGACCATAATTGGAGGACCAGGAAGTTCGAGGATAGAAGAGACCTTGAAGATCGAAAAAAAAAGTTCTGCTTGTCCGTTGATACCGTGTGACTATGACGAATCCCGTACGACGTCGATAGCGCTGTCACATCGATCGCCAAGTAATGCAGATCACAAGATGGACGATTACTTTAATGAAACGCCGGACGAGGTACAACCACTGATCGATCGCAGACTAATATATTTTTTAAATATTTATCGCAAATAATCTCAAACAACAAATATGAGTTTCTTTCAGATACCCGAACCGATAAAGACGGCGAGGATGATAAACGCGGAGCACCCTATCGAGATGATTACAACTGGAGCACCAGGAAGTTCGAGGATCGAAGAGACCTCAAAGATCGAAAAAAACAATTCTGCTCGTCTGTCAGTACCGTGCAACCTGATTGAATCCCGTACGATATCGATAGCGCTGTCACATCCATCGCCAAGTAATCCAGATCACAAGATTGACGATTATTTTAATGGAACGACGGACGAGGTACAACTACTGATCGATCGCAGACTAATATATTTTTTTATATTTATTGAAAATAATCTCAAACAACAAATGTGAGTTCCTTTCAGATACCCGAACCGATAACGACGGCGAGGACGATAAACGCGGAGCACCTTATCGAAACGACCATAACTGGAGGACCAGGAAGTTCGAGGATCAAAGAGACCTCGAAGATCGAAAAAAAAAGTTCTGCTCGTCCGTTGATACCGTGCGACCAGGGCCAATCCCTTACGATGTCGATAGCGCTGTCACATCGATCGCCAAGTAATGCAGATCACAAGATTGACGATTACATTAATGAAACGCCAGACGAGGTACAACTACTGATCGATCGCAGACTAATATATTTTTTTATATTTATTGCAAATAATCTCAAACGACAAATGTGAGTTTCTTTCAGATACCCGAACCGATAAAGACGGCGAGGATTATAAACGCGAAGCACCCTATCGAGACGATTACAACTGGAGGACCAGGAAGTTCAAGGATCGAAGAGACCTCAAAGGTAGAAAAAAACAACTCTGCTCGTCCGTCGGTACCGTGCGACCCGGTTGAATCCCGTACGATATCGATAGCGCTGTCACATCGATCGCCAAGTAATCCGGATCACAAGATTGACGATTACTTTAATGAAACGACGGACGAGGTACAACCATTGATCGATCGCAGAGTAATATATTTTTTTATATTTATCGCAAATAATCTCAAACAACAAATGTGCTATTCTTTCAGATACCCGAACCGATAAAGACGGCGAGGACGATAAACGCGGAGCGCCCTATCGAGACGATTACAACTGAGGGACCAGGAAGTTCGAGGATCGAAGAGACCTCGCAGATCGAAAAAAACAACACGGTACCGTGCGACCCGGGCGAATCCCATACGGAGTCAACAGAAATGTCGCATTCATCGCCAAGTTTGGCAGATACGGAAAGATTTTCCGATGTATTTTCTGATGGAGAGTTTGACAATTACATGAACGAAATGATAGAAGCGGTATACCAAAACTGTCGAGTCTAAAATTTCCAATTTGTTGTATACTTGTCGCTTATCCGTTGAATAATTTTTTTTTATTTTTCAGGAAGGAGGACCGTTTGTGACCAATGCTTTATTACAATCCAACGTTGCCGGCAGTATTAGCGGAAGAGAATGTATAACGATTACGAATACCACTGAAAAACCTGTCGAGACGCTCACAACCGACGTTGCAGGCGGTTCTACGATCAACGGGACATTGGATGTCCCGAAAGGACCGTCGACTTATCCTACGGTACCGACGAACTGTGCGGATGCACCAATATCGGTAAAAAACATGAGTATAATATTATATTGTCCTGAAAACGCGTATTGTCAACGTATACGTCCTAAAGTAGCCTCGAGAATACATGTTCGATTTGAAATTGGAAGAGCCATTTGTTTGTAAAGTAGTCTTTGCATATTTTGTATTTGTTGTACTAACAATAATTAATTCCATCGCCCATAGATGAAGGTACCGTCGAAAATTAATGAAGAATCAGTTTCGATGAAGTATCTATTAGAAGAATTTAAAAAAGTTCTGAGGGAAAACGATTTAAACGACGACGAAACGACGGTTAAAGTACGACTGATCGAGTTATTGTAAACCTTCCAATTTTCGCAGACTTGTCACTAATTGTTTCAACGGAAAAGTATGTTTTTCAGGACGTGGCATCGATAGAGACCGACGCCTCATCTCAATTCAAAGTTCCCGATGATACCAGCGAAAGAGAATGTATAACGAGTTCGAATATCACGCAACTATCTGTCGAGACAGTTACAACTGAAGAGACGGGCGGTTTGAGGGTCAACGATGGTTCGAAAGAAAGATCCGCTCCTTCAACGATACTAACGGGTCACGCGGATGCGCCATTGCCAATAATGAACGTGAGTACGGAGATTTCATAAATATCTACTGCTAAAGATTAAATTGCAAATGAGATTTCGAATGAAATATATGAGACTATGGTTTTCGAAGATATTGCAAAGTTCGAAACCAACTAAGAATAAATCATCACAAAAACGGAAACCAAAGACACTAATCAAGGCCAACAAGATACACGTTAAGGCCGGACGCGTCGAAAATACGAACAAGAATTTGAATGCCAAGGTACAATTACAGTTCACTTTAGGCATATGCATCCGTATAACTAAGGTTTTGATTTCTCTTTAACAATGCTTTTAAAAATAAAGAAAAAATTGGTAAACACGAAAGGATTGAGTTTGCAAAAAGCGAAAAAATATCTTAGAAGCATTAAAATTCCTTCGCTGCCATCGACAACACTCGACGCAAGAGAATTACTGGACGACAAAACGGTAACACATTCTATATAAAACCTGCGGCATCGAATGTCCGAGTACTCAGTGATAAAATAATAAGATTAAAACTTTGATGGTACATTATGGCTATTTTCCAGAAGACCGCATATAAAGACACAGGTCGCTACTACGAAATCGGCTCCATTAAGAACAATGCATGCAAGAACAATGTCGAAATATCACCGCAAACGAATAATGGAACTGTCATGCCAGTCGCCCCTGTTATGCTTGATTATTCATCGGAATCGACAGAAAGTGCTTGGCTAAATAAAAATGCGGAACTTCGTGATGAGGTAAAAAAAATAGAGGACGTGAGAATTTCTTTTTCTATTTTTTTGATCAATTCAAAAATCGCTTTGACTAGGCATTGGTACATTTCAGGTCACCATACTAAATGCGGCGAATGGCGCCATCTCATCGTCAAAGAAAATCGACAACGGTAGCAATGGAGAACAGCTTATCGATATTACGAGTCTCGTAAATGATCTTGAGTCGCCGACAACACTAAAACTGCAGGATATTATAAGCACGGTTGCGAATAATAGAAAATCGTGTGATATCTTTCCGACATCTACGAAGAAGAATAGTGATAAATCATCGTATAATATAGAGGGTACACCGAAAAAGCTTTACATCCCCGTGCCGCGGAAGAATATTCTATTGAATACGAGTCAAGTTAGAAAGACTAATGGCAGAGATGTAACGCCGAAGTCAAAAACTAGGGTCAAGGTATCGGCATTTATTTTTAACGCAAGCAACGGACGTTGCGTTTACTGAAAAACATTTTTTTCTCCGTTGAACTTATCCTGCGACCCATTTGACCCGTACTGTTTGTGTGATGACTTTTGTAAAACTAGAACGAAGATGCAATGATGTGTGAGAAATCTGCTGAGCTTCGTGACGAGGATTTGGGTATCGACAATTTGGAAGAAATCATCAATCTCAATAGTTCCGGGTGTGAATGGGAAAACGTATGACGTTATAATTATTATTGAAACCGGTAGCGTCGCTATGCTATGCCCTTCCAAATTAATTTTTGTAATTATTGCAGGAATCATTGAATAACAGTAGGGATTCGCTAAAAAGGAAACGTCAGAAATCTACATCGGCTAAAAAAGATAAACATCAATTGTCACCGATGAGACAAAAAGTTTCGAAAGTCCAGAAGAAAAAAATAAAGAAGAACAAAGGTGACGACACCGACGACGACATTGTGTCGAAAAAACGTTACAACAAAATTATACGAACTGTCAACAATCTCAGAAGGGACGTACTAAACGCAATTAACGATCGGCATCAACAAGACAAAAATATAGAGTCCAGTGATGATGATGGCGAAAAGATAACGCTGCCGACGGAGGCAGAAAAGGATGGTAAGGTAGGTTGCAGCAACGTAAAGTATTTAATCTGCAGGCAATTTTTCTATCATTTTCGAACATTATGTATTTTACAGATAACATTAATCGACGACATTCGATTGCATTTCGAAAATTTTCTTATCGTACTCGACGCGTCGAGCATGCAACAACGAGTAAACAAGTTGATAAAAGCAATGTGGCCAGATCAGGCTGATCGCTTGCGACGGTACATCAGTAAGACAACAGAGGGTTGTATCCAAGTAACGGACTCAGACATCGATAACTTTATAAGTAAATTTCAACACTTTTTAAAATTAGTTCGAAAATGTAAACACTAAACACTAAACTCTATTTTTTTAAGAGTGCTGCAACCATCTTCAGAAACATCAGCGACTTCCTTGGACAGCGCAATCAGCAAAAGGAAGAAAAAAAATAAAATCCACAAGAGTCATTACTGACGCGGATTGTAAGAAACTTGTTCGACAATGGCTTTCAGATAATCTGAAATATGAACGGTACCGTAATTCCGAAGAGTTCCTGGCGCGTAAACGAACTGCACAATCCGACGAGGGAACCGATCAAGCTGTACGTGAAACCGCTAAAAGGAAGAGGAAACAAAGTCCGACGAAAAGATCTTCCGCAAATAATACCGATCAAATAGACGGGACTGCCATTTCCCCGGTTCTGAAACGCACGGGGCAGTCACTAATTACAAAAATACTACAATTCATACAAGAACCATTGTACACCCTCAAAGATTTGCAAGAGAAAACAAATTGGACTGAGAAAGAACTGCGAACAATACTCACGAGGGACTGCTGCGTTGTCATACATGGTGAGTAAACTATCAGTTTCGTTACGCGACGATAAATGAGTTATCAACAAAAAAAATTAATATTTTTCTTGTGTTTTTCGTCAGGAAAAGTTATGTATTTGGATGTAAAAGAAGAGAATAACATTTTGGAAAAACTTATGAAGACTACAAACAACATGAATATGAAGAACGACCAAATATTGACAGAAGATGTGGAAAAAAAACGCGAAGAATGAGAAAGACAAGAAAATCTTCCGTTATATTTTGAACAAGTACACAGTACCGCGAAGCTATACGATATACAGGACGTGGAATATTAAAAAAATAGCGGACCTAAGGGTCTATACGCTCATCCAAACATCGAGAAACTCTACATTCAAAGAGCTTTTACAAAAATGTTCCGACATACCATATTGTGGTAATTGTTTTCACAATATGAACATTGAATATTCATTTACATGCCATATCGTACCAAACATTCTTTTTTTCTGTTATGCAGATAGTATTCGGTGGGACGCGTTAATCACAACACAGGGTGTAAGTGACGGCAAAGGTCCTATTGGCAGAAACGAGCCGAGAACAATTCCCGAAGCCCATCCCATCAAGATTATGGAAGATAATTGTCAAACATTGTACTTATAAAGCACAAGAAAACAAAGTTTCTTTGTTACAAAATTCGGTACCGTTGGCATGCTTTAAACTTAGTTATTTTTTCAGCGTTGTATTGTAAAAATTAAATATTTTCTTACCTTGTCTACTTATCTTTGAACTATTTTTCATCGAGATTTTACATGCCCGATCGAAAATCAACCATCGCATTCTAACGATGGAATTATGCGGTTATGTAATCCTAAATTTCTCTCCGTTTCGATCAATTACTAGAATCGTTACCGGTAAATATAAAAATACAACTGGTGGTTTGGTCGGTGGTAGAACGGGAAACCACCGTGCTACCGACTGTGTGCTACTTTCATGACTGGTGGTTCGTTCAGTCGTTTGTTCGGTGGAAGAACGGGAAACCACCGTGCTACTAATCTTGTATGACTGGTGGTTTGTTTCGTCGTTTCCACCGTCGAAACCACCAGCGAAAAGCTTCTTGACTGGCGTGGGGGAAGCGATGAAAGCTCAACGTTGAAGGTGACCTTTAAACGGATATCGTAGAGCGGTGGTTTGCGCAGTGGTTTTAACAAAATGTTAGGTGAACTTTTTGCACAAAACCACCATGGTGGAAACCACCGTGAAAACGTAGTGAATTTCGCCGTGGCCGAACCTGCTAGGGTAGTATTCTATTTCTAGCCATTATATGTTTGATTAATTATATGTAAGAAGATAATTTTAGCGATACTAATAATAATGATAGAAAAGTGTATGGGTGTTTGTGTATTTTTCGAAGAGATTTATGAGGTAGCACTGGTTACAACCATTCGAATGTGTGTTGGAATTTGTCTAGTTAGTTTAGTCAGTGTGGGCATGTTGTTTTTCGCCATGTCGTGTTATTGTCTGTTTATCATTCGGGTTGCTTGTTTTTAGATAGGTGGGTGCTTGGTCTGTGTAGTTGTCTTTCTCTTTATTGTGTCCGAATGTTCTATTAAATAGATTCTTATCCTGCTTTCGTTTATTATTTGTCTCAGTGTTGCAATGTCTTGTCTGTCTAGCCAGTTGAGGACACTCTCCCTCGTTACGGCGGGGGTGATGTTCTTGTCTGTCTGTGTCGCGTGTTCTGCTGTTGTTTTAATCGGTTTTTTGTCCTCGAATGAGTCTTCACTTGTTATTGTCTCGATTACATCGACGTTTCGACGTGTGTCTATTTTCCATCCTGTCTTTGTTCTCGTTTTTGATACTTCTTCTGTGTCTGTGTCTGTCTCGTATTCCTTTTCCGTGTCTGAAGTTAGGTCGATTAATTCTTCTTTTATTTCGGGTTTTATGTTCGGTTTTTTGTGTGCTGCGTCTGCGTCGATTGGTTCCTGATTGATTTTTTGTTTTTTGGGTGCTGGAGCTTGTGGCGGTGTTGCTTGTCGTGAGTTTGTTTTTGTCTTTGGTAATTCGTATACTGGTGGAGGTGTTCTCGAAGGTGTTGTCGGTCGGGATTCTTCCGTCTCTGTGTCGTCTTCTGTGTCTGTCGATTCGTCATCAGAGCTTTCTTTGTTTATTTCCTCGGATGGTGATGGGTGTGGAAGTGTGTGTTGCATTTGTGTTATTTCTACAACTTGTTGTAGTTGTTGGAGTGCGTGGTAGGGTGGTGTGACTGGTGCTGCGATTGGTTGTGTCTGTGTGTTGAGTGCGGCTGTTCTATTTCTATTGTGGTTCAGTTTGGCGCGGAGATCTTGTTGAAGGTGTGGTTGTCGTTGAGGTGGTTGTTGTTGTTGTTGATGTTGTAGTTGCTGCTGTTGTTGGTTCCGTAATTCCAGTTCCAGCAGGTAGTTGGCACATTTATCTACGTGTGCCAAAAGGCGGTTTGCTGGGAAGACGCCACAACATATCGGGCATCCGGTATTTTTGTTGCCACGTCCCTTCATCCGATTTGCCAGTTTCTCGTAACACTCCGCGAGGTGGGTTGTTGATTCCGCTATTGGGACTTTTTCCGGGCAAAGGAGACACTCTCGTGTGAGCATAGTGTTTCTTCGTCTATTCATCTGTTATGTGTGTATGAGGGTGCTTGTTATTAGTTTTGTTCATGCTTTTCGTTTTTTAAGGTATATATATATATATATATTCTGTTTAAGTATTAGGGATTCAAACTAGCGTTTGTGTGCTGTTTCATGCGTGTAGTGTATATTGTGTGTTGTGCATGCGTGCAAGCTTGTTTTTATATTTTCCGCGTAAAGCAAATATACACTTGGATGGTTCCAAAGGCTGAAATTGTTTTGTTAATATTTCAGGTAGGTTTTGTGTGTGTGTGTGTTCGCTTATGCTATCTCTAGTTTGCCTACTATCTAGTTGTACTAATATGCTAATTAATAATGTCGATGGATGAGACGTTTGTTCAGTTACAATAACGCACTCCATGCGATGTGTGTCGTTGTTTATAACTTTGCGATGTGCAAGTTAGTATTTCTGACACGTTGTCGTTAGCCGTGGTTTTTTTTTGACAACTTTATGTTTACGAAAAGGTGGCGAACGGAAGTTCGGTAGCACCATTTGTTGGGTAGTGCTTGAAGCGATCCTATTATGTAGGTCGAGACTCGAGGGTGATCTAAAATTTGGTTGCACTGGTGTTTGTGCAATAAATTGGTCGGAACTTTTTCCTCGCTCAGCATGTGTCAGTGGAAGTCTGATGTTAGGTTGCACAGGTGAAAGTGGTGCGATTTTCTCAAATTTGGTTTTCTCTCTGAACCTGCTGAAATGCGATGGTAAATTTCCTGGTTCGGTGGTTTGCCTGGTGATCGGAAATGGTGGTGATCGGAAATTCGGCTCGATTTCCGATGGTGGAGTATGGCTCTTCGATCTTTCGTTTGACGAGGGTGATCTAAAGGTCGGTCGAACACGTTCTTGGTCGACTACCTTTTCCGTCCGATGTTGAGTTACGGATGTTTTGTCAAAGGTAGGCGATCGAAAGTTCGGCGGTACGTCCTGAGGTATGCTGGATTCATCGTTGGTTGATGTTTCGTCCTGCAGTTGGAGTTGCAGGGTAAAACCTCGGAACTTCTGTACTGTTGTTGGTGATCTGAATGTTGGTCGTACAGGTGGCTCGTAGGTTTTTTCGTCGCTGGCCAGTTCTCCGATATTTGTCGGCGGCGATTGATCGTCTCGTTGCTGTAAATCTTGTTCCTTTTGCATTGCCAGATCGGTTTTTCCATTTTCTGTATCTTCTTCCTTCCGTATTTTTGGACTTGTTCTCTCTGTGTCAGGCGGGGCTCTCTGTCCTCTGCGCTCTGCACTTTTCACTCTAGTCTCGCTTTGTACGGTCGGTTTTTTCTCTTTATTCTTCTCTTTTTTACTCTTTTCTTCTTCTTCATAGTTTTTCACATATCTCTTTGTTAGTTTTTCTTTTCGTGTCCTTGATTTCTTGCGATGTTCTCGTGCTTCCCTTTCATCCTCTGAAGTGTCCTTTTTACGTTTCCTTGTCGTCGTAGGGGGTTTCGGGGTGAGTTCATCTTCCGAAATTTCGGTTTGTGGTGTTACGTCGTCAACCGTCGGGTCTGTTTTGACGTGTACGCTCTCCTTTCTTTGTGTTGTGACTATGTTTTCGTTCCGAATTGAACCTTGTTGTGGCTGTTCGTCGTCCGAATCGTTTTCGTGCTGTTTTTTCCTGGGTGCTGGATTTCCGGATGATTCGTCGGATGAGCGGCCGCGTGTATGTGGTTGGGTCGTACTGTTGGCGGTCTCGAGTGCATTTCCTATACGGTTACTTTTGACGTGATTGAATTTTACTTGCATTTCTTTTTTTTCTTTTTTTATTGTTTCCGTGGTGCCTAAAATGCTTGTTTTAATTTCCCGGTATTTCCGCAGTACATTTGTCAGCGCTCGATTAAATTTCTCTCGTTTTTTGGAAGGAATTGAAGCCGAAAATATATCAAGTGCTGCAGTCTGGATGTTTGCCAGTTTTATAATGCCTACAATTGTTTGTGGATTTTCCTGAATGATTTTTAACAATGCGAGTTCAATCTCTTGTTCTAGTTGTGAATCGTGTTCTAATCTGTTTTCGGAGTCACTTTCGCGACCGCAGTAGTTCCGGTCTCGTGAATCGTTTCGACGGTTTCGTGAATCACGTCGATAATCTCGATCGCGAGAATCGCGTCGACGATCTCGATAATCCGAATAATTCCTATCGCGAGGGTGATGTCGTGACATGTTTATCTATGTTATATACTATTTCCTGTTTTAATATTGCTAACGTAATACTGTCGTTGTTATTTCTAAACATACTTTCCGTATTATTATTATTATTATTTTTTTTTTCTGGGCGGATTTTTTTTTTCTTTTTTTTATTGATATATATATATATTTAGAGTGTTTGTTTACTTTTTTTTTATAATTCCCTGTAAACTTTTTCCTAAATGGTTGTTCCAAATTGCTTTTTCTTCTTAAATTTTGAGTTTATCGATTTGTCATTTGTTTGTTCGTTTTTTGTTGAATATTTAGTTTTGGGTATTAGCATTGTTAATAATTATGACACTTTGTAAAGGGAATCTTACTGTTACGGAAAACTATTTGCCATTTGTTTTTGAGAAGCTGTCGTACTGGGGCCTAGTTGTGACGATTTAGCGACTAAACCGTAAAATAGGCTTGTGCTGAGATGGGTTGTGGATTCTTCCTTTCCTTTTTTTTAACGCAGTAAACAAAAGAGTGGAGAAAATAATAATAATAAAAAAAAATGTTGTAGGTAATTAACAATTAATTGCTCTGAAAAAATCTGCCAAAAAGTTCCTAAAGAATAGTTTTAATTTTCTATTTTTGGTTAAATTGTAAAATGCAAATATAATTGTTTTGCAACGGAATTAATCGATGCAAAAAGAAAGTTATTAAGTTAATTTATTATTCAAATGGTTGTACAGATCATTAATTTATTTTCTTTTGTTTGTCAAATATTTCGGAGATTAGGGCAAAAGTAGACTTTTCGACGAAAAATTCCTATTGGTTTAATTGTTGATAATAATAATTATAGTAATACGCGTGATTTATTGTTGTAATCAGACGTAAAATTTTTTTTTTATAAAAATTTCGGATGATTTTACGATTTTTTTTTTTTTTAAATTAATTTTATAGTTAATTCTGTTCGCAAAGAATAAAGAAGCGAGTTTGTGTGTGTTTGTGTAGGGTAGATGAAAGAATGCCCTGTCTCACTCTGCCATGCACCATGGCGGTCGTACGCTTAGACACACGCTACGCGCCGAATAGAGATAGCGCTATAGCCTGTCGGCGCTCGGTTCCCGCGTTATTCTAGCTGTTTTGTTTGTGAAAAAAAAAAAAAATTCTTTTTCGAAAATTATGGTATTTATGAAAATATTATTATTTTTGGGGTTGATTGTTGTTTGATTTTGTGACAATCAATGAATATTATAAAATTGAGAAAAAATATTCTGGGGCAAAATTTAAAAAAAAATTGTTATTGATAATTATTATTATTATTATTGGGATTATTCTGGGGAAAAATGCACTTTATATAATCGAAATTTGTTCGCGACATTACCGCTCTCGTGGCGAAATTAAGATTCGTCGCTTTCTCGGAGCACCGCGGATTCTCGCCCCCCTCTCCCTACGGGTCACTGGCCCACCGAAAGGACGACAGTGTCCTACCAGCTACCGTGTCGCGCGCACGCGTCACGGCTATCTCTCGCTAAACAGCTTTGTTTCACTCAACTCACTTATTAAGTTTCAATAAATACTTTGTTATTGTTACCGTTACTCGCGCCTGTGCTACTTATTCCGGCTAACCTTCCACAACCCTTTCCTCTGCGCTATCGCGTCGCGTTACCGGCGTTAACACGTAACATTTTGGTCCTTCGAGCCGGATCGGGTTTTGGAAGTGCCGCGAAGATCGGGTACTATCGTTGCTCTCGCGTGTGCATCAACGATATCACGTCGCTAACGTGAGCTTTTCCGCGCTCCGCGAGTGTTGGAAAAGGGACAAGGACACGGAACATTAATCGCCGAGATTCGAATTCGGTGGCAGCGTCGCAACGGTTTCTCAGCCGTTCGTGTATCCCTCGATCGAACGGTAACAGTTGCGGGGCGAGGAGACAAACTTTGTCAACAAAGTGCGAGTGTGCGGGTCTTCGTCGCGCTCTCGCTCGCGTACCGGGGTATTCGCCGTGCGCTCTCGCCACGGCGGGCGGGGTCGTTGACCGGCGCTCGCGCTTCGCTCGCGTCTTTCGGCTGTTCGGCCAACCATCAGCTGACGCTACCTCTCGCTCGCTCTCGTTGCCTAGCCACACGACACTGGGAGCTGTCAAAACAAACGCGGATTGCGACCTCCCGTGCACTAGCATATCGCGAATCGCCTTACAAACGGTTCGCGTCAAGCCGCCTTACAAACGGCTTGACTCTGGTAGGGGAGGCGTCTTACAAACGCCTCTATTCTCGCTAGTGCACGCGGACAGTTTTATTCGTCGAATTCGCGCGAGCTTGAGATTTTCGGCGTCTACATCTCGCAACGATGATGACTTTCGAGCAAGCCGTCGCGCGCCAAGCGGAGATCTCGACGAGCATCGGGAACGCCTCAGCGAACCTGAAGAAGATCGGAGCCGCCAACCTGACGCACACGAACGTCACGATGCGAATCAACAGCCTCGAGAAGAATTGGGCAGAGTTCACGAAGAATCATCTTCACCTTTGCACTCTTCGCGACTCGGATAACGCGAAGGACGATTACTTCGCGAAGAACGAGTACGGTACGACAGAAGAAGAGTACCTGACGGCGGCATCGTACCATTACTCGTGCCTGGAGGCTCTCCCGCGTCCTGCCGCACAGCCAACAGCTGCTGGTGCTACGACAACGGTTGCAACGACGATTAAGCAGCTTCCGCGCATCGAGTTGCCGCATTTCTCGGGGAACTTCACGGACTGGGCCGACTTTCGGGATCTCTTCGTCTCGATGGTGAAGTCGAACCAATCGCTCACGAATGTCGAGCGGCTTCACTATCTGAAGACAAGCACGACGGGTGAGGCAGCGCAACTCCTCAAGAACATCGCATACGATCGGGGACAATTTCGAACGAGCGTGGACGATCCTCACTTCTCGCTTCGAGAACAAGCGGCTGCTCGTGTCGTCTCATCTCTACGCCCTGACGTCTCTCCAAGCGATCACCACCGAGTCTGCGAGCGCGCTGAAGACGCTGATCAACGGGACGAGCAGTTCGCGAGGAGCCCTCGGACAACTTCGTCAACCCGTCGAACACTGGGACGCTCTCCTAGTGCACATCACCGTCCAGAAGCTCGACTCCGCTACTCGTCGCGAATGGGAGACTCTCATCGGGTCGAAGACAGACTATCCGACCTTCGATGACCTCGAGCGGTTCCTGGACACTCGGATCAACACGCTCGAAGCTCTCGAGACACAGCCACAGCCACCGCGCGCCTCCGGTCAGCCAAGTCAACGAGCGACAAAGAAATGTCACCACGCATCGAGTTCTCGAGAGAGTACCTGTGTGCTCTGCTCGGCTAAGCACTTCATCCTCCACTGCCAGGACTTCCGTGCCAAGACCCCAGAGCAGCGCCGAGAGATCGTCGGCAGCAAAAAGCTCTGTTACAATTGCCTGGGATCACACAACATCTCGGAGTGTCGGAGTGCGAAGCGATGCCTGCAGTGTTCTGGTCACCACCACACGATGCTCCACTCGACGACGACGCCGTCGGCCGGCTCTTCAACGACTGCTCACGTTGGCCTAATCTCTGCTGTGACCTTCGCGAACAACTCGACGATCAAGGCATTCGTCTCCGTGCCAGCACCGACGTCATCCGCTCAGGTCCTGCTCGCTACCGCTCTCGTCAACGTCGAGGACGCGCGGGGCAACCAGCACATGGTGCGAGCCCTCATTGACCAAGGCTCGGAAGGATCCTTCGCTACCGACGCCCTGGTCAAGCGATTGAAGCTCTCACGGCAGGCTGCAACGGTCGCGGTGCACGGCATCGGAGGATCGGGCATCGACGCTAAACGGGGAAGAACGACCATCAAGATCTCATCCCGGCACCGTCCGGGCTACACGAGCAGTGTTGACGTGCTCATCCTGCCTTCGATGACGTCCTACACGTTTTCGTCGAATACTTTGAGCTCGGACTGGACGCATTTGCGAGGTCTCCAGCTCGCAGAGAACTTCGACTCCGACGCCTCTATCGAGCTTATACTCGGAGCCGACGTCTACGCTTCGATCATCCGCCATGGACTCGAGCTGAGTCGTAACGGCTCTCCCATCGCTCAAGCTACGAAGCTCGGCTGGATCCTCTCCGGACCGATCGCCATCGCATCCAGCAAGCGGCTGCCGCTGCCCAGAGCGGTCACGAGCAGCCACTCCTGCATCAACCGTGTGCCGTCTGCGCACACCAGCGCCTCTCAAGGCGGGCGGCACAGGACCTCAGGACAGCAGCCAATTTCGTCTCACGACGAGGCGGGCGGAATGTTCGCGACATTACCGCTCTCGTAGCGAAATTAAGATTCGTCGCTTTCTCGGAGCACCGCGGATTCTCGCCCCCCTCTCCCTACGGGTCACTGGCCCACCGAAAGGACGACAGTGTCCTACCAGCTACCGTGTCGCGCGCACGCGTCACGGCTATCTCTCGCTAAACAGCTTTGTTTCACTCAACTCACTTATTAAGTTTCAATAAATACTTTGTTATTGTTACCGTTACTCGCGCCTGTGCTACTTATTCCGGCTAACCTTCCACAACCCTTTCCTCTGCGCTATCGCGTCGCGTTACCGGCGTTAACACGTAACAAAATTCGAATATTTCGTATCGGTTTTTTGAAACTTTTGTGCGTACTGTATATAATCTGTTTTCTATCGCTCTGGGTGACGTGAGCGCGCTTGGCGTGCGAGTATAGAGGAGGACGGGAATAGGGTTGCGTGTGGGTCGGAGCGAGAGAGCAATAGTTACGGCGGCACACAATGGGCTGGCGTCACCGGCTGTGCGATATATTGTGGTATAATGTATGAGAAAGAATTTTTTTTTTCCTAATTGTCGTCAATTTTGTTGGTTTAAGCAAATTTCAAATATGGTTTTTTCTTATTATTGTATAAAATTTTTTAGGTACTTACATATCAGTGTGTAAAATTCTGTATTGTTTCGTAAAAATGTTTTCTTTTAAATTTTATTTCTCTTCCTTCCTTCCTTGTTTTTTCGTTTGAATATTCGTGTAATGTCGGTGAAAATTGGTGAGTATGTCCATGAGAAGTTGAGAATGACGAGAATGTCCGTCAAGGTGATGAAAATTTCCGTGAGAAGTTGAGAATGTCGGTGAAAGTCGTTGTACGATGTGTGTGTGATAATCCGTGTGTGGCGATAACGTCGAACTGTTATAACTTTTTTTGTTAAACTCCAATTGTCACTGATTTTTACGAGATTTTTTTTTTTTGTAAATCTCGGTGGCACTGTTTTTTTTTTATAAAAAAAATCGGTTTTTATGCAATTTATTGTCACTTGTTTTTTTTGAAAATTTTTGTCTTTATACTTTTGAAAAATTTGTGTGCGCGTGTTAATAGTTCGTCACTTCTGACACCATGTGATAGTCGTCTTCTGTGGTCGAGAAATTAGTGAGGGTGAATGCGTATGATAGATTGAATGTCTGAATAAATGTATAAACTTTTATTCTAATGAGCGTGAATGAAGGAGAGCGAACGTCTTACAGGTTCGGGACGTAGAGATGAACTGACGCAAGGGCCTGTCGGAAGTAGGGCCCTCGCCTATTACTGCGCGCGACGCGGTATTCTTACGCGCTGATAAGACGGCCGCTGCCCGCACGAGACGCGTACAGCGGCTGGACCGTTGCCGTGAGAAAGCGGGCGGTCGCACGGAAGGTGCTGACGGCTCAAAGATTACCAGGAATTTAGATACGGTGTTAACTTGAGTTTCCTGCGCTAAAAATACTATACGGGACCGTCACATACTTATCGCGTTTGAGCTTCGCTCTTATGGTGTATCCGTAGTCAACCGTAAGAATCAGGAGTTCCGAAGAGACTGGTGAGTGTCTGCTCGTGGTCCCTTATATAGGGGTACGAGCAGACATGTCAGCTTAATTTTGGCAGTGTCAGATATTTCGTCATGATTGTTTAAACAATCATTCCGACTTCCGGATTTCTCAATATCTGACTTGACTAATTAATTACCGATTGCCTAAATGCTATGTCATCGGTACGTTGACCCGAGGTGCAATACTAGCTTCTCCGTCTCTGTCAATCGGAATTTGGAGAAGCTACGATTTCGCAATACCTGACGCGGCAATTACCGAGCCGATGCTTGAATTACCGAGTTGCTCGCTATTGCCTAAATGCTGACTCGAATATACAGTAGCTTCGCTGATTTTGTTATTATTTCGCAACGGCGCATGCCGCTGCCTACTTCGATTATTGGGCAATGACGTTGCCGCCATAATCGACGTATCGAGCTACCGGGGGTACAACAGGGAGATGCAGCGTTTGATAGGCGAGAATCTTCACGGCGGCGACGTCAACAACATGAATTCAATCTCTTTCTGTTAATCTGCAATTTTCATTGTGTATTATGTAGAACCAAAAGAGGAATACAGTTGTTCACTGTAGTTTGTCGAGAATACAAAAGAAACAAAAAGGTCCCATAATCTTTGTACTTGACTTGTTCCCATAGCTGTTTTGATTCGTGCAGAGATAAATGTGAATTAAATGCTAGATCGAAAAGTCTGCTCCTATTCTAAAGTCCTGCGGGATAAATGAAAAAGAAAAACGAAAATTCTATCTCTCTCTATAAATCTGCATTTTAATTGTCTATTATGCAAAACTAAAAGAGGAATACAGCTGTTGGTATGCAAAAAAAAAGGTCCCATAATCTTTGGACTTGGCTTGTTCCCATAGCAGTTTAAATTCGTGCGGAGATAAAAGTGAATTGAACGCTAGATCGAACAGTCTGCTGTGATTCTAAATTCATTAGGGATAAATTAAAATAAAAAAAATCCAATTCTGTATAAATCTGGATTATTATAGTGTATTAAATAGAACTAAAAGAGCAATACAATTGTCTGCTGTGGTTTGCCAGAAACAAGAAAAGGTCCCATAATCTTTGTACTTGGCTTGTTCCGATAGCTGTTCAGATTCGTGCAGAGATAAAAATTGAACGCCGGATCGAAAAGTCTGCTCCGATTCTAAATTCTTGCGCGATAAATTTTAAAAAAAACCATATTGTTTTTCCACGGAGATGGAAAGTAGAGAATTTTATTTTGGCCGTAGTCAGGCCGTTGTCAGGATTGACAACGGCCTGACATAAATTTTAAACAAAATTCAAGTAATTGACTTTCGATTTTTTAAGTTCGAATAAAAATTTAGCAGACAATTGTGTGTCGAAAAGCGGGACACACTTCGACCGTCGTCGGCGCCGTTTCAAGCGAGCAGACGACACACAAGGCTAGTTTTGATCGGGTAACTACTAGCGCCGCGGTGAGCAGCGGTGTTTCGTATTCCGATGTCATCGCGGCATCGCATCGCGGTAATATCGTTGCAGCGTTTACGCTTAGCGGCATCTTTCGGTGAAAATCGCTCGTACCTTTGAGCGTCGGTAAATGATACCCCATCCTTGGTGAGAGTATCGTTTGAAAACCCTTTTTAAGCCGGCTCGGCTTGGCGGGACATTTAAAGATTGTTATCCCATTCAGTCAGGACGGGTTAGCAGGTGGTGAGTATAGAACATTTATCTGACAGGTTTTATATATTATTGTCAATAAACATTACGCGTAATATACATTTGAGTCCGAAGATGTCGGACGGAAATTGCGTTTAAGCACGTATATCGGGTCTCTTGTACGGAAATGGTTTGTGAGCCGTAATGTGCTAGAGACTTTGTGTTGGGAGAGGTTGGTAATAATAGAGGATTCGTTTTCGGCCACCTATATGTTACCCGTCAAATAGGTCAATATCAATGTACACCGATTGATTTGTTTCTCATATGTATGTATATGCAATCAATATATATAATGTATGCGAATTCCGATTGATTCTTATTAAAGAATGATTCATCAACTCCTGTTCGTTCCTATTCAAAGTCTGTAGTTAAGTATTGTGATCATAGGCAGATTAATACCTATTGCGTTCTAGCTCAACTATAAGTTGCCGTTTCTTATTCATTCCGAAAGAATCGATGATGAAATTGATCAACTCTTGCCGATTCATTCCGATTAATCGCGACCCGGGAGCAATACGCAATTTCCTGTTAATAGCTATAGAGATTCAGTCATCGAGGTCAGTCAACGATACCTGATTCATTCCAGTTGACAGTTTATCGGAAAGAAACACATTGAATCCGGTTGTTTTACGGGGCAAGACATTCCCATAAAAACATTATACTTACCGATAGATCCCGATATATGATCAAATAATACAACCCATTTCAATCCCATAAGCTCAATATAGAGCCACTTTTCAACGGTATTCTCCGATTAAATCTTGTATAAAACTAAAATGGGGGAATTTCCTATACAATTCGATTCGTTATTTCAATGGGAAAGTGAGCATTCTATGGGATATTACCAGGACAAAAAACTCATTCAAACCAATACGTCGTCGAAAATGATATATTATGCCACAAGGGAGGAAAGTGCGTTTTTTCACCGAGTGTGAGGTTTGATGCCCGAGCGAAACGAGGGCAGACATTCACACGAGGTGTCAATGCACTTCGTCCCTTGTCGCATACGATATTTTTTTTCCGATTTCATTAAAATAACCACATTTCTTGCGTCGCAAAATCGTCATCTTCGCCAATGACCGTTACTCCCCCGGGAGCAATAGAGCTTCCAGCGGGAGCAATGAGCCCTATTACTCCCTAGGGAGTAATGAAAATGTACCGCGCATGCGCACATGTTAATAATGATCATCGGTCAATAATAGCTTATTTTCCACCCGTATTGCACGCAAGGAATGTGGTTATTTTAGCGCAGTCGGGAAAAAATAATATTTCCTATCGGGAAGCCAATTTTATCGGATAATAACGATACGTTCCGATTGATGTCACGTGCCAATTCAATCCTACTGATACCTATTCATTTCCAATGGGAGCGCAAATTGCTCTCTGATTAAGACTATTCATTCCGATTGAAATCCTATAGGTTACAATCGGTTTCAATCAGTATCTATATATAGGATTTTCTAAGCAGGGCAGCCACGGCTGTGTGTGGATACGGCACGGCCTGTCTGTGTTCCGTACGTAGTTTTGTGTGCGAGCAGCTTCACGGGTCACGCGCGAAGAGTCAGTTCGGTCTCTGAGGCTAGTGTAGCTTTTGTAATAATCCCGTTAAATGAATTGTTGAAGATTTATTTGTGAAAGTGTACACATATACCGAGATCTATTGTGTGGACTATCGAAAGTGGTTTTTTTTGCCATCTGAGAAGCGTCCAATTCGTTTATGCAAGCGTTCGTTATTTGTTCGATGTGCAAGCATTATTATGCTTGCACATCGAAATTTGTGGATTTACCTGCCTTCGTGCTTTAAAATACTTACTTCCCGTGGAAAAAAAGAAATAAATAACCGTATTATTTCGGTATTTTTATGTTTAAACGGATAATGACGAGTAAATTGCTTATCTAAAAAGAATTGCAGTTTTTTTTCAAACTTCGACTTTATGCGAAGAAAACAAAAGAATTCAATTTTATTTTGATAATTTTTTTTTCGTACGAATAATCCGGGAATAACTCGCTTAATTAAAAAAAACATCTCATGTTTGATATAAAGTTTGCCCCGGTCGATAGTTATATCCGTGAAAGTAAATCAGCAGTCTTTGTGTCAAGAAACGTAAAGACTGTATCGCTTCATTCATGGAATTGGCTCCTCGCGAACGCCTAGAGTACCCCTCGCGTGCCCCTCACGTGCCACTCGCCAGGAGTCTGTGCGTTCTCCGAGGCTCGCGTAGCGACAGTAGCTTTACCGTCGACGTATCATTTCGAGCTTCGAACTACTGACTTCACGTTAAAAAAAAGAAAATAACCTCTAGTTTTTTTCCGGTATTTTTTTGAACGAATAATGGCATGTGAATTGCTTAAACAAAAAAAAAATGTATTTGTTTTTTTTCGGAAATTTTGTCTTATTCGAGAATTTTTTCTCTAATGAGAATTTTTTTTATCGGTCAGTTAGAAAATCAAAAATAAAACCTCAGACCGCTCAGTAATGAATGGGCAGTCGAGCTGAGCTCCAGAATGAATTCTGATCGCTCGAATTTCCCGCGCACATCCGAAAGAACTAGTTTCGTCGTCGAGCATTGAGATGTGCCCGAGTTTCGAGCGCGGACCTTTTCGTACTTAAGAAAGGGAAAAAAAAGAACTTTTTTCGCTAATTTTTTTTGTCTCTACGAATAATGAGTAAATGCCTAGCTTAAATATAAAAAAATCATAACTTTTTGCTTGTCGATATTTTTTTTCGAATTCGAATGAAATTAATCTGTGGAATAAAAAAAATAATCCATTATTTCGACAAACGAAAAAAATTTCGGGATAAAAAAAAACAAAATGTATTGTGACTCCCCTACATATTAAGATCTCCCGTGTGGCCCCGGTGACGTCACACCGCGAGAGCCCGGGAGACACTGTCAGTCCAGCGAGATGCCGAGCAGCCGTCGGACAAGCCCGCGGAGAGCCAAGTGGCGCCACCCGACGGGATCGAGCGGCGGCTCGATCGATGCCGAAGCGACGCGCACGCGCAGGACGATGGATTCGGAAGCACAGCGGCGCTGCCGAGCGGGCTTGCGGCAAAAGCACGCTCAAGGTCGGAGAAAGGCAAAAGCGAGGGAAAATCGGCCTCGCTGATTGGCCAAAACTGACGACACCCCCCGTTGCACACGGCACCGACCGAGCACACTATTTGCTCAGCGGATAAGACCGGATAATCGTCACGATCTTACCGACCCGGGATTGGAGGGCAAAGCAGGAACAACACGATTAGCCAATCAGAAAATTAATAATCGGGCGACCGCACGCAGACGCGAGTCCGCCAGAAATCTGCCAAACCGACGGAGTGGGAGTCAGAAATCGGGGTATAAAGGACGGTGATTTCGGCAGTCGATAATCAGTAAACGATCTACATTATCATCGGCCAACTCCAAAGGAAAAGTGAAAAGTGAACAAAAGTGAAAAGCGAGAAAAGTGAAACAGTGCCAAAAAGGACTTATAAATTTTGTGCAACTGTGGACTTATAAAAATTGTGCCGTTCGGACGTATAAAATTTGTGCTGTTCGGACTTAGAAAAATCTGTGCCGGAAAAGAACTTATAAAATTCGTGCCGAAAAAGAACTTATAAAATTCGTGCCGAAAAAGAACTTATAAAATTCGTGCCGAAAAAGAACTTATAAAATTCGTGCCGAAAAAGGACTTATAAATTTCCGTGCCAAGTGAACTTATAAATCGTGCACCGAAAAAGGAGTTATAAAACTGAGGACAATTTGGACTTATAAATCCGTGCTGATTTGAATTTGTGAAAATTGTGCTGGCCCGAACTTATAAAAATCGGGGACGATTTAGACTTATAAATTGTGCGACACTTCTCCATATAACTCTCGTGCCAAAAGAACATATAATCAAGGTGTAAAGTCGGACTTAGACATTGGTGCCGAGTGGGAACTTAGGACAGTACGAGTGTGCAAGACTGACTAAGACTCGCAAGTGACGTGAGCCACTGAAGGTGTCAATTGGAGCGAGCGGTAAAGTGACCAAAGTGACCGGTCAGGACGCTGCAAGGTCGGATCAGACGCATTTTACGACTCCAAGGATCCGAAAAAGTCATGTCCAGGGTTTAGTTCACTTCCCCTGAAGGCTCCTAGACCATCAAAATCAGGTAAAAACGCCCAAGTCACAAATTAACGCCAATTGCAAATCGCGAAGTGAGCAAGCTGTCCCAGGCGATCGCTGTGCCGTGACGTCACCCCGAGACAGTCGAGCGTAGCGGCCAGCTGGACGTCGCGTCGACCGAGAAGCCAACCGCGCATGCGTGGTGCGGTTCACGCGGAATAAATCTCTTTCGATTAAAATATCACCTTGAAGCCATAAAAGGATGCAATAACTAGAGACAATAAGTGAAGGAGAAACCAGTGCGTGGACGAAATTGATATTTATTGTTCAGTCTTTTGGTTCCGAAGGAACCACTTCTGTAATTGCTCCGAAAATAGATATAGGCATCTAATAAACAGGGTTCAAACCGAACAGAAAAAGGGTTAATAAAGATCGAAACTTGTAATTGGACCAATAAAGCCCATTATTTAAACGTTAAAATCGTCTCTGACACGCCAACCTATAATTCCTTAACGCTCGAGTCCACGAATCCTTCCGTGAAAGTGCATTTTCCTCATAAGGAGGCGCACAAATACGGGAATAATTGTACGAGGAATCTGCTCCTGTTACAGTATCAAAATGTACGGAGCTATTCGCGGCAGCTCTTCCCCGTGAACGCCGATGGTGCCCCCCTCGCGTGCCCCTCCCGCGCCACCCCCTAAAGAACAAAGAGTGTGTCTTCGAGCCTCACCTAGCGACGGCAGTACCGTGGACGTGACGGCCTAGAGCAGTTTGTTGCGAGGATTTTTTGTAATAATCGCGTCCGTCAAGTTAAATATCCGCGATTTTTTAAAAATTATTCTCATATACCGTGGATGATTTTGTGAACAATCGAAGGAGCACCTGTGAAAATTGGCCATGTGAGACTCGTCAAAATTGCTTAAGAGCATGTGCAACACGCGAGCGGGCACATGAAAAGTTTCGAACAACTTTTCTCCGAGTATACTGAACGAAATTGAACGAAATTTTGGGAACAGACAGGAAATATATGAATGTCAACCGTGTTTCCTTCAGATTTCATGATTTCGAAAGAAAAAATTACAGATCTATTACCCGCAGATCTCTGTAATGAAAAAATCGAAATTGTGTCGTTGCTTGTAAAAAAATGAGAAAACGAAAGGAAACACGGTTTGGACGGCATAAAATTACACAATGTGGATCCGTTTCTATTCCGATTTGGAGTTAGGGTATGGGCAAAAAGTTGTTCCGAAGTAATTGTTGGTATGCACGAAGAAATTTCAGCTAACATGGCCATGACTCTCTCTAGGCCGGTCGCGCCACTGGCCCGCTAGAGGTCGCTAGTGGGTTGGGTCCTCCGAACAAACGGACGAAATATTCCTCCGCGCGCATGAGATCCACTGCTATGCGAAGCAGTCAACACGATTGGCGCCAACGGTTCAAAACCCACTTGCTCACTTTTCTTTCTACGTTTTTTTCTTCGACTATGCAACTTGACCGAATATGTTTATTAGAGAAATTAATAGTTGCGTAGAGTGAGAATATTTTCTTAACAAATTATCGCTTCAAAGAAATCTATAAAATTTAATTAGTTATGTGATTATACACGTAAGCAAGGCTAGTAAAAAAAATCGTTAAATTATTTACCGACTTTACTAATATTTTTTTCAATTTTTTTTCCCCATTTGCGAATAGCTTGTCTGCAAGTGTTTATTTGAATAAATATTTACAGTCAAGCTGTTCGCCAATGGGGAAAAAAATTAATTAATAAAATAAAAAAATTAATTAATTTAATTAAATTAATTAAAATCGAACCCAGGACAGCCGCGTGGCAAGTCAGAAGCGTAGCCACTGCGCTGTATTACCTAATCTGAGTTATAAAACATTGAGCCTGTTTACACGTAGCGAGTTTGGGATTTCAGTATACGCCCTAATTAATTATTATGATTACAATTTTTATTATGACGTTTATTGGTTTCCACAATAATGCTTAGATATTTGGAATTTTACTATTTTCCGGAAAAAGATCGCAAGGAACGTAGCCAGCTACATATGTAGCTGGCTTCGTCCAACAATGTATGTCGCCGGTCACGCGCGCTGATCACGTGCGAACGTGGAACAACAAAGTTATCATTGTGTATCTGTTGCGGCTTGACGGCAACCTCTAGCGTCGAACAAACAGAATTGACAGTCGTGTTATGCCGCAGAAACTCAGGTAGCTAATCTGAGGCCTGTGCGCGAGCCGTTAGCTCGGAAGGTTGGGGATGTGCTCAGTAAAGGGTTGGAACCCAAGTGAAGTACAAATATAGATTTATTCAATTAACAATATTTATTTAACAATTTATATCGGTGAAACAGGATATTTAGATAGTTAATATGTTTAGTAAGGCATTGTTATATTTGCTATATAACAATGCTTGTCAGGAACCTTCGATTGAGGTTCCCTCCTTTTGTCCGCACTACGTTCACCTCGACGTAGACTTCGTTCTTGGTTACAGCTCTCTCGGAGCTGCCTTATGTTATCCAACAATGCTCCATTAATTTATCTTTCGATGTTTTATTATTAATGTTTGATTATTCCATCGTTTGGATATTGCTGTTTACATGTTATTCATTGTTACTTTCGTTTATTGGTTAAGGCTCTAGTTATGCTTACGTCTGTCTTTTGAATTACCAACCGCTGGTACACTCTGTACGCTTGATACACTTTCTAGATTAACGACACTCCGGCGTTAATCTTTCACGATAGGGGTTTACTATTACACGATCCACTTATCGTGTTTGAGCTGTGCTCGAAGTGTATCCGTATAGTCAACCGTAAGAATCAGGAGTTCCGAAGAGACTGATGAGTGTCTGCTCTCGATCCCTTATATACGAATAAGAGAGCAGGCACGTCAGCTTAATATTGTTTAGATGTTTATGGTTTACTTTATTTCTGTAAACAATTATCTTTTCAAATCCTCGCTTCTTCGAGAACGGGATTTGGAGCATGTTTTTATTTCGACATAAGTGACTCGGTGATTCTCGAGTCGATGCTCTAATTACCGAGTCGCCCGTGATTGCTTAACGGCTGACTCAGGTTTTTGGTGGATTTCGTTGCAGCGACGCGCGCTCGTCGCGTGCCGCTGCATACCTCGATATTGTGCAACCGGAGTTGCTCCACTTTTCGGACACCGCTGTCCGAACTGGAATGTATACTACAATACTATAATATACGACGGTATATTATTACGACTATTTTATAATATTACACTATTGTACGAATATAGTATAATATTATGTTGTTGCCCGAGAACGTATAATAATGTTTAATATTAATATTTAATATTACTACATTATTATATTAATTAAATTAAGAATATATTAATGACGTATTAATATGTTACTTAATTTATGTTGTATTACAAATAGGGTGCTACTACCCTATCCGGGGTACAACATCCCTCCCACCTGAAAAGAAAAGAAACTTCGTTTCTTTTCGCTCGTCTCTGGCGGGCTTGATTTTTATGATCTGTGTACCCCGGGTTTCGTGTTACTGGAGAGGTAATATACTTACAGAAGTGTAAATATCTATAACCATCTACCCAAAAAGTTTCTCCCGAGTTACTCTAACTCACCCGAACGGGGGAGTATGATATTCTTCCCTGTTGCGGAACCCGGAGGCGGAAGGCCTCCGCCGCTACTGCTTTCTGCTGATGGCCGGGGTCGATGCCCAGTGGCTTGACGTGTTCGCACTTTTTTAGGCTAATTATTTGTTTCCGGCTATCGCATACGTTACCTTGGACATCGTTCGGGAACTTACTCGTGCCCCGACGTCTCGACACCCTGCCTGGCGGCCGTCCTAGGCCGAATGTACGGCCAGCGGGTGCCTCAGACTCTGACAGCGAGGATGATGAAACTCCGGCGTCAAGGCGACGGCGAGCTGCGAGGGGCCAGATGAATTGGCGGCTAGCCGAGTGGGCGTAGACGCCCTTGGTTGAACGGACCTCATTCCCCTCGTGTACCCCTTTTTGAATAAAAAGAGTTGTCGGAATTTTTCCGGTGTTTTCCTGGTAACTTTCCTTTCCCTGGGATGGTCCGTGGTCATGCGTCCGAGTCGTCCTCGGTGCGGTCGGGGGGTTCCAGTACCTCGGGGCGGTACGGCCCCCTTCTCCGGAGGGTTGGGTACCGCGGACTCCTATTCCGCGGTCCGAACGTTTCCCGTCCGTGGAATTTGCTGACTCCGTGCTTGCTTTCCCCGTTGGCGCACCTGGTCTCGGCATATGATCGTTTCATCGCCCGACGGATGTCGGGGTCGGGTTACAGGGGCACCCGGCCGTCTTGGCGCTGATTCCATCATCGGACGGTTTCCGGCTACCTCCGTGCGCTGCGGGTCTAACCTAACCTCGAACCGCGTTGCGCACGTTCGTAATTTTTTTCCCTCTTTTTTTTTACTGCGTCGGCTTTTTCTGGCGGCCGATGCACCCTGGCACGTCACTGCGAGATACGTACAGCTGTCACTGCATGCGGCGCGTGTTTTTGCATGTTTCCGGTTCCCCTGGATTTATCTTCCCCTTTTCCCATTTTTCCGGAGCCCATTTCTAATTTTCCAATCCATCGACCGGGATAGGGGTGGCCGGCTACGAATGGCGTTGAATATGCACGTAATGGAGTATGTACATATTCGGCTTTCTTTATTTATTCTTTTTTTTTTTAATAGTCCTTGTCGGCTTCCCTACCCTCTTCGAAATTTCCTTAACCCTTTTTCGGATTGGAAACTATTTGAACTAATTTAGGGGTTTCTCCCTTTTAATGTCCGCGTTCTAGTTCTCCCAAATCCGGTTTATCTAGACATTTGGTATGACACGATCTCAAATTTTCCATTCTGTCCTTTCTCGTCTTTCTCGGGTTGACCTTTTTCTTCCTCCCGGGGATCTGGTTTACTCCCTTTTGTCCAGCCTCTTTCTTGTACTGTATAGGTTGCTTTGGGTTTTTAGCAATAGATTTTGCTTAAACATGGGAGCCATTTTGATGGGAATATCCCTACTATAAAAATTCCCTAGCCCGCTGGGATTCCTCACTAACATTCCCCTTTTGAACAATTGGGAATTTACCCCTTGCACCCATGTTGCCATGCCTTTCACCAAAGATTCCTTCAAAGTTTGAAATTTGTTTTTTTTTCCGAGGAACCTATGAATCCGTCCGCTGGATTTATGGATTGCTCATAACCCGAATTTGCTCTTTTCTTCCATGGATTCAGGCACCCATTTTCCAACCCCCTTTTTCCTCTTTGAGGCATCGATTAAGGGTTCGCAGCTGGACTCTAAATTGATCCGTGGGTATCCAAAGTATGTCGAAACAGTGTTAGTATATTTTTTAGATCCGCTGCGGTTTACGTTTCGCTTACGTTCGGATGTCCGCGGCCTGACCGGTTGCGCTTGTACTCCTGCCCGTCAGTCTGACCATCCGCCCGGCTGTGCTACTGTCGCACCGAACTCACAGCTCCCGCCGCGCCGGTTGCAGCTCCTTGGCGCTCGGGCGAGCGCAACTCGCCGCTGCCGGTCTCGCTGTTACCGGCACGCTTCTCTTGCGTCGCACTACCTCATGGCGTATAAGCAGACTGACTTATGCGAGAATTTTTCCCTCTTGTCGTTTTCCGAGCAGGCTGTTGTCTCTAAATACCCTCGGATTGACATTGAGATTTTCTCTTTCTTTCTTTTTTCCTGTGACTGCAATCCTATTTATTTTACCGTCAATATTCGAGGAGTTTTTCTTTTTGATAATAGCGCGTCCAAGCACTGATTAGTTCGCAACGATGATCGATTTCAACCATCCAGATTTCCTTGCTCTCTATCAAACAGTTGTGATTTTACAGCTTTCCCCCTATTGCTTCTTTGCTCCTCGTTGTTCTTATGATTTTTTCCCCTATTGCTTCTTCTCACCGCGTGCTTTTCCCCTTAGTGCCCGCGGCACGATTATTCGATCCGATGATTCGATCGGTAATAGGGATACATCGTAATTTTTGTTTTCTTTTTAGCAAGTATTCTCTTGGGGAAAAATACGTCGACCTAGGGATGGTTACGACTGATAATCATGAACAACTTTTACCTTTTCCTTGACACCATCTTTTGCGTGACGTCATAAATGTATATATTTGTGAATTCAGATTGCCTTGCCGGTAACAATTCTCTGACGTCGAGATTATACTTAAACGATGCGTCCTTTTCGTTTTCCTCCAAAAATGGGACTACAATGTTCCGTCGGCATGCAATCACGAGGGGGTTAAAAATGCTACCGATTGCCAATTTCATTTACCTTGCTTCAGGAAGAACGTCTGAGACAATTAGTAATTTTCGGCACGTTGCCACGGGTACTCCCTATTCTGCCCTTTAGGCGGCAACGTATGCTCCCTTCTTCCCTTCGGGCTTTCCCTCCTAGTATTATCCCCTGGCCGAGAGAACTTCTCTGGTATCAATATTTTAAAGGTACATGCTTGAAATGACGTGGAGTTGGTGCCACCGGTAATTTCCGTTTCTATCTCATTTTGGTCGGTATAAACATTTTCTTTTCGACGGCACTTCACTCGAGGTTATCCCTCGTGGGTCTGTCAATGAATCTCGGAGGTAGAATTCCGGGCTTTGCGGGGTGATGCACAGCCGTGTGACATCGCGCCCAGGCTGCTTATTTCTTATTTTATTTTCGCTTTTCGAATCGAACTGTTTCGGATTCCCCTACAGAGCCGATGGTTGTTCGTTCGGATGCTTAAGCCTGGTCGCCCTTATCCAGCTAATATTGTCGCGAATTACCATTCGTGATATGAATCGAGGAAGGTCACAGGTGTGACATCCTTTCCTATGACAAATAATTTTTCCCCGCACTTGAATGCGATATTGGGCGATATTCTGATCGTGACCAATTTCCTCAACCTTTACGTCAGAAGTAATTTTCGGGTCAACTCTTCCCGAGAAATTTTCGTTCTAATTTGGTGCGCGTCACCGTTCCTGCGTTGACCGCTTCGCCTCGTGCCAAGGGACGTGCAATGTCCCGAAGCATTTTTAGTCGTAAAAATATCTAGTCCTCGAGTGAATTGACTGTTATTCAATTCCGTCATCTCCTCGATAAGGGCCGTTACCCTTGCGCCGGTTTTCGTGTTCGAGGTAGATGACTATTCCCCATATGCGTTCCGAAGCTCGGTATACGGAATACGCAATGCTATATTTTTTTTTCCTCGCGGAGACTTGTCATTTGCTATATTCGCCGAACAAATTTTCCCCTTTTTAAATCAAGCCTCGTTTGGGATTTTAAATATCTCCTTCAAAATTCTGAATCGTTTCCCTGCCGTTCGCTTGGTAGCTTTTCCCAAGCGGAGGGTGTTTTTTTCCCTTAGAAGGTTTTCCCCCATGGTATTCAACAGCTGGTCCGGCAGCTCTACCATATTCCGTAAACGTGCAGACGCTCCGGTTTTTCTCACCCAAAATTTCGTACTAATAAGAGAACGATTCTGTTTCCCGATCCTGGACTTATATAATTTGCGTTATGTCAACATCATTGAATTGTATGACATTATGTTGCCAGACGTTTGCAACTTTTGATCCTATCCCCGAGCCTCTTGATCGGGTGAGGTTATTTTATTTATTTACCTATTTTTTTACTATTTTTCCTCGAACGCGGTATGTTCGCTTGACTTATTATTTGTTTGCTTACGGATTTTCTCCCATACGGTATACGGTGCTGAAACAAAAGCCGCCTTACGATAGCGTTTGCCCTAACGCTGCTTGTCGTGGAGACCGTTGTCTTCCCTGCGTTGTCCGGCGTTGGACTCACCCCGTGAGCTGGCTGACTGGTACCACCTCGCTGATCAGGATCAGCAAGCGAGGGTCTTCGGTTCTCACTTTTCCGAAATGAAACCTCCCGACCGGGTCGGTCAGGCTACTCAGTCCACCTGACCGATATCCGTCGAGCAGATAACACGCGAAAACAAGTGATGAACCAGCACGGGTAAAAAGATTTCTTTTTTTTTTACCCAAACTTGCATGTGACGTGAGGATCGTATCGTTCCGATCAATTTGCCATAAATCGAGTTATCCGTCGTTTTTAAATTTCTATCGATTTCAGCCTCCTTTATACTCACGCGTGGAGTTCTGCGTTCTCGACGCTCCCGTTTTCTCCTCTATTGGTTTCCTCAACCCCGTTATGCCGTGGTTGTTGCCCTTCGTGGTCCGGTTGTTACGGCGGAGATTTACCGCTGCTCTGAATTCCGGAGTCGGAAGCTACACACTTTCCTCATATGTCCCGGTCGTTTGCAGTAACTGCATATCATACCTGCCGATTCGATTTTCTTATTTGGGATTGAACCCTGCGGGCATCCTCGTGCAAGGTGTCCCGCTCCTTGGCACACATAACATTTTTTATTGTGTTTTTGATTCGGGTCCGGGAAATGTCCTGTAGCGGTGAACCCTTCACGCTTCTTTGCTTCCATGGATTTGACCATCCCAGGCGTGCTTTTTTGGGATCGACGGTTCGACCCTTCGAGTCGAATTAACTTTATCTCCTGCTCCAATCTCGCCAGACGCTCTTCTAAATCGGAGGCCGGCAGCTCCGGAGTAGTGTGCTTCGAGTGGTGCGCTTCGACTTCCTCAGCCCAGTCGAAGGCTTCCAGATGTGGCTGTTCGTAGCCCAAACTCTCAGTTACGGGCGATGCCCTGTTCTGTTTTTTGCCAACGGGCGATGCCCTGTTCTGTTTCTGTGTTCTATTGTCGCCTCATCGGGAGTCTGCTCTATCTTTTCTTTGTTTTTCATTTCTGGGATTTTTCGGAGTATCTTATTATTTTTAACTCTCTCTACTTTTTCTCCTTCTGGAGCTGTTTCACTCTTCTTTTTAGAGGTTTCAATCGAACCTGTTTTCTCTTCATTTTTTTGTACTGGGTTTGTTGGCACATTGTCCGCCAACTCATTATATTTGACCCTAAGAGTGTCGTTCTCGAGGTCTATTAAGCTTCTGAGAGGTTTTAGAGTGTCGACTCCGAAAAGCACGTCCCGAATTAATACCGGAATGACGAGGTATCACATATGTCTGAACGCCGTGTATTTTCTTGAGTCGGGATGAAGTCGAACTTGCCAAAAGCTGTTTGTTAAGTCGAGGCTCGTCATGACTTTTACATTATCGCATCTTTGAAATATTTCCTCTGTGTTCGGAGTACACTCGCGGTCATTTGTTAAAACCTGATTGAGCTTTCTTGCATCCAAACAGAGTCGAACGGTTTCATCCTTTTTGTCGACAACCGTCAGAGGATTTACCCATGCACTTGTAGAGCGTTGAATAATATTCAACTCGAGTAATTTTTCTATTTCCCGATCTACTTTCTCCTTATAAAGCATAGGTATCGGATATGAGTGCGCGACTATCGGAGTGTCTGTTGTTACTTCAAGCCGATGTTCGTAGACTCTTATCCTACCGGGTGTTCTCCTAAACACGTTCCGGTATTTCCACAAAGTCTGCCGGAGCCTTTCCTTTTCCTCAGCCGTCGACAGATTCGCTTCTTCGACGACTGTATCGATTTCTTCCATTGTTACTTCTTCTTCGGGATCTCTGCTCCTGTTTTCTTGACTAATATGTCCTACTGTCACCTCATCGGGAGTCTGCTCTATCTTTTCTTTGTTTTTCATTTCTGGGATTTTTCGGAGTATCTTTTTATTTTTAACCCTTTCTACCTCTTCTCCTTCTGGAGTTGCTTCATTCTTCTTTCTCGTGGTTTCAATCGAACCTGTTTTCTCTTCATTTTTTTGTACCGGAATTGTTGGCACACTGTCTGCCAACTCATTATATTTGACCCTGAGAGTGTCGTTCTCAAGGTCTATCAAGCTTCTGAGAGGTTGTAGAGTGTCTACTCCGAAAAGCACGTCCCGAATTAATCCCGGAATGACGAGGTATCTAACATAGACTCGGATCTTCCCGATTTCTGTCATAGCCATGACTTGCTTATTTACCTTACAGGGCCGTCCTTTAACTGCACCCTTTACCGTAACTCCGGTCACCGGAAGGATAAGACAGTTTGTAAAAACTTCCTTGTTTTCCAAAAAAAATTCCTCGGATAGCGCGGTTACCTTAGCACCGCTGTCTATCAGAACGGTAACCGGAATTCCTTCTACCTTTGCATAAATTTCCGGATATTCCACTAGTGGGAATTTTTCTTCATTAATTTCATCTCCCATTAAAAATTCTCTTGTATCGGAGAATATAGTATTAATGGGGATCCCTTCTGTCTTCTCATCTTTATATCTTTTTCTCTGTTCCGTTGTACACCGCCTGTCGTTTACTAAATTTTTGTTCGCCGGGACGGGTACAACGGCTATGCGTTTCCCGCCGCCGACGTACTCGGCTTCTCTGAATCTGTCTGCGTTTTCAACGCTTGGACCGTATTGTTCGGTTTCGGGGGAACAGTTTGGTTTTGGGGCGGTTCCCCGGCATTATACGGCCGATTCCACGTTCGCCCCCCCCCCAACCTTGGTTCGTTTGCTGAGGTTTGCTGAGGTTTTTCTGAGGCCTTGTTTTGCGTTTCTAACTTTTTATTTGCCTCCTTATTTCTGTGGGCGTTTGTTGGTCCACCTTGGTCGATTTTCTCGAGAAACTGCATGAGTGCCTCGAGTGTTTCGAATCCTCGACCTACGATAGTGGCTTGAATTTCGTCCGTAAAATGTTGGGCCAGTGATCCGATGATTTCCTTATCGGATGGAGGAGGAATTAAATCCCGTGCACTCCCGAACATTCTCTCGTCGAATTATTCTCTTCGAAAAATCCAAATTCGAGATTTCTACGAATTTTTCTTTGGACGTCTCGGCTCCAATATCGTTCTTGGAAACTGCGCTCTACGTCCTGGAGTGAGTGCATCTGTTCCTCGACGAGAAGCAACCACTCCTTTGCCGTTTTTTCGAGACATTGGCCGAGGAAATATTTTAGTTCAGGCAATTGTGGCTGTGTGACTTCGCAGTATTGACGAAACTTCCGTAGAAATTTCATCGGCCTCATTTTGCCCGAGCCGTCGAACGTCGGTGGTCTTAAACGGATCTGTGATTCTATGAATGTCCTAGATCGGCCCCGGACTGTCCTTTCCTCAATTATCGAGTCGGCATCGTGTTGTTCCCACTCCCGTATCTTCTCGGGATGTTTAATGATTCGGGTACTTTCTGTATCCGGTTTATTCTCGAATTTGTTGGCCAATGCTTGTAGCCTTTTTTCTATCTCTTGATGCGCGAGTCGCTGCTGCGCGTCGTTTACCTCCAGTATGCTCATCCATTCGGAGTTGTCCACGAATTTTGTTTCAAATTCTTTGATCTTATTCTCGAGCGGTTGGGTAATTTTGTGAACCTTGGTTGCGACTTGGGTCTGTACCATCTTCATTTTGTCGATGACTCGGATCTCAACTACAGCGAGACATCTGTCGACTGTTTCGAGAATATATTTGTCTCTCTGCTCGAGTATTTTTACTATTTCGGCGCGCTGGTCCTTAGACTCCTGTCTCATGTTGACGATTGCGCCGGATAGTCCTTCCATGCGTATGGTGAGGTCTCGGATCGCCTGCCTGATGTCGAGCATGACTTCCTCGGTGGTCGTCGATTCTCAAGATTTTGCGAGCACTCGTTTCGCCTTGGTTTGTTTGGCGAGCGGGTTGCTCGCCTCTCCGAACTTCCCATGTTCGGGATCCAAAAATACCTCGGATGCCCTGTGCGGGATTGTGATATCCCCAGGATTTATGCCGACTCCTGAGTCAAGCAATTCCTGAACTTCATCCTCTGTAGGATTATCGGCAGGTTGTTCATCCTGTTCTTTTTCTTTTCGATCTTCGATCGTGGAAGTCTCTTCATCCTGGTTTTTTCCTGCCGCTTATCCTTTCTCGGCTTATTGTTTTTTTCATCATTTTCGTCTATACGGGACTCTTCCGCCTCAGACTCTTCTCCGGACGTCGTACTCTTATTATCGTCATCCGCCATTTTCTTTTCAATTTTCTTTAATTTTTGATTTTTTAAATTGATTAATTAATGACTCTAAAGAATGACTCGAATTTTAGCGCACCTGCCCCACGTTGGGCGCCAGTTGTAACGTATCGCTTTTTGGAGTAGTCTTACTAATCTTTGCTCCAAAAGTGTCGTTATGTGAGTTCTCGGCTCACTTTTGTTTGTGTGAGGGCAGGTGCTGTAAGAAAAATTCAAGACACGAAAATTGATTCTAATCGTCAATCAAATAGTTCGGTTTTATTCAAATACAATCAATTTAATCATTAGTAAAGAAATTCTTATTATAATTAAACCCGCGCTGAAATAAAGTCTAAAAAAAAAAATATATAAAGAAAAAGATTGCCCAGGGGAACAGACGGCAGCAGTCTCTCACGTCTCCACGAGAAGTCGCCGGCGCTGTTTTAGGGTAAAGGGGTAACCTAGACAGCAGCTGTCATCCCCGTCTCCAGGGAAGGTTGCCGATACTAGCGTTCGGAAGGAGTTTTCTTGGTAGTGAGCGAAGTCACTGTTCGGCCAAGAGTATTCTTCCATGCGTCCGGACCTCCTTTTATATCGGAGCGCTGGGTGCGCACGGCACGAATTCCAGTCCCCTTCCGTTCCGCGTGACGTCAATGTGACGTCAATCGGCCCCTCTTTCGCGCTTCAGGTGATCACGCGTGGCTGACGCAATCGCTGCGTGCCGGGCGCGTGCTCCAAATGCGCGGTGAGTCTCGTGGTAAGACAGGCCGCTTCCCGGCTGCCGACTCCCCGGGTATCAGACTCTTGGGCGCTCTGCTTTACCGGCATGCTCAGACTTCTTGCGATCCTCGTCGCTACTCCGATTTCCCGCGGTACTCCAAAAGGGTTTCGGAGGCGAGCAGACTTTGAGTAACGTGTCAATACTCCCGGTGGTAAAACGGACCAGCCCTCCGCCGATCGCGGCAAGGGTAAAGAGATCTCGGTCTCGCGAAACACAACCCGACGCGAGGATCTCCGCCCGTTTACCGGTAAAATGTCGAAGCAGGCGAACCTGCACAAAATCCGAGTGCGGTAACCGGAGAAGCCGGGGCGATACGGACACCGGCCGTTCTCGCTTTTTCCGCGGTTGTACCTGTTAATCAGCTGCCGCTGTTGACCAAGGGAGCGGAGGTTTCCGGTCGCGAAAAACGGTACGGAGATCCGCACGTCTAAATGCTTCTAAACGGTTATGAACGGAACGGCTCAAAATAAGAAATAGGACTCTCCCGGCGTTTCCTAGCCAATTCCGCTCACGGACTCAGTAACCGACACGCGGGTGTCTTTGCTTTGACATTTTCGCAACGCAACACTAACAATGGAAAACAGTTTTATTCTCTACTCGACCACTGGACTGTCAAAAACGCGATCGACGAGCGAACGATTTTCTCCCTGACCTGTAACGTATCACTTTCGGAGGCTTACAGCTCTTTGCTCCGAAAGCGTCGCTATGTGAGTTCTTTGCTCACTTTTACTTTGGTGATGGCAGGTGCTGTGGAATAAAAATTCGAGACACAATATTATAACGCAATATTGCAATATTATAACGACAGCCCATTAGCTCGGCAGGTAATGCCGGAAGTGCGTAAAGGGAATACGGACCCGGCATTGGAGGGCGAGGGGAGCTCCCCGCGGGGAACCAATCATAAAAATTAATTTGCAAAGATCGCACGCAGATGCGAATCCGCCAAATTCCTCCAAAATCAGTGAAGGGGGAGGGCATAATCGGGGTATAAAAAGGGCCATCCTCGATCCATGATCATCAGTGAACGATCTACCTTACAAGCGGACAACTCTCCAGGACTAATAGTGACCAGTGAACAGTGAAAAGTGAAAAGTGAAAAGTAAAAGTGAGTTAAAAGTGACTAAAGTGAAACAGTGACAAAAAGGACTTATAAATTTTGTGCTACTGTTACGTCCAAACTGCGGAACGAACGCCAGACCAGTTTGGAGTTTTGTTTCTATTATCGGAACGTTTAAGGATTCGACATGCTCTAGTCAAGTCGAGAATTCGACTTTTACTACACCTGATGTCAATCTAGTTCACGATAGCCCCTTCTCTAGTCTAATCCTTGCGGAAAGTTACTAAGGACGGGGCAGGGAATGTTTGTGTCTGAGGGAACAATGTCATTGGTGTTTAAAGAAATATTATTCCCTGGTTGCTTACAGGAGGAACAATAAAGATTACTGAAGGAATAACCGAGATCGCTATTGGGTTATGACAGATAATTATTTTAGCGTAATTGTTGATTATCGCTAAACATGATAGAACAATCCAATGAACAGAGGGATTTAAAATAACTTCCGAATGAGGGGTCGACATGTGGGCACCCTCAATATGATATTGAAAAACGAAATAAAATGTGAAATATACATATGTTGCGTCCAAATCTGCGGAACGAGCGCCTACTAGGATCGGACGCGAGGTACGTTTCGGTTTAACGGATGCCCACGTTCAATGTTATGTCAAATCAACCTGGATTTCAATGAACCCGAGTGGCCAATTTGGACGTCGCTAACAGTGATCGTGTTGAGCCCCCGACCGAGCGTTTGACGCCGACCTAGCACCGCTCCTTCGTGCCCCAGACCAGCTTGGAGGCTTTGTTTCTATATTTGAAAGAATTTACTTCCCGCTTTATTGGTGGAGAAATGACCGAGAACTCTCCTTAAATTTTAACCGACAATTATTTAGAATAATTGTGGGTTCTCGCAATATGTTGTAAGACAATCCAATAAATAGTAGGGATTGAGATAACGCGGAGATGAGGCATCTACATGCGGGATGCTTCGTTATAATATTGCAAATAAAATATAAAATGTACTTACGGTGAGAACGTGTTGGAGTCGCAGGTGTCGATCGTCGGGATGGTGGAGTAGAACACTCAGGAAAATCAGACGGATGTTGGTCCGAAATTATAATTTATTCAAAAAGATAGCTTCTGTGATCAAATAATTCGTTTTACAAAACTTGAAACTTGGCCGCAACTTCTATGAGCCTGCTCTCGAAAAATGGTTGATACGATATAAATTCGAAAATTTCTACTCTCTACGTTGGTTCTCTCTATGCTTATCGGGGTGTCTGCGACTAAGTGCCCTTTTGTGCTTGAGCTCCGCTTTTTATAAGCTTTTCCCTTCCCTGATGCCTTACAAATATGGCGGCATCGAAAATGTCGCTACTGTGTAGTTTTGTTGCGCGGTTTGCTGGTCCTGGGGGGGGGGGGGGAATCTTGGGTCAGGAGTAGGTCCCCCCTTTATTGGTGGTCAGACTTTGTAACAAGAGTTCGTTGCTAGGGCGATACTCTTAGAGGGGTTTCTGAGAGAGGGTTTCCAGGAATGTACTTAAGCCTTTAAACTTCTCACCTGGAATGAGGACACGTGCAACATGCTCGTGACGGCATTGTTCGTTTTATACATTTACGTAGCTTAAGAAGTAATTCTTTTATGAACTAATTATCGTCTGATCTTTCCCAACCATTTGTTGGAAATGGATTAATAATTCTATGCAACTTTATATAGTAATTAACTTAGATTTTTATAAATTTTCTTATTCATTGAGACGTCACGCGGAACAGTTCTTCGCAGCTTCCTTCCCCCTGTTCCGCGAACCCTCCTGGTAGCGGCGGCACCGTGGCAGACCGCGCGGGGCTGCCCAGGAGTTTCCGTGGAATCGTCTGTCTCACTCTCTCATGCGTCTTCCCTTATTTCCTTTTTCCCTTCTTTCTTTCTTTTTCTTTCTTTCTTTCTTTAAGCTCTCCTTGTCGGTTTCGAATGCGTCGCAGTCGACTCTACGTATTGGCTTGACGTCATCTATCGTGGCAATCGAAGTATCCATGTGCAAGAGGCGTAGTTTTGTACCTTTCGTTAAATATTATCCCTTCGTTTATGTTTCCTCCTTGACGGAGGGAGAGTTTTAATTGAAATCAGTAATTTTCCCGATTATTCGGGGTTTCAGGTTATCAAGTATTTTATACGATCTGATGCATATGGATTCTTGTTTTGAACTAGGAACCAGTATCACTGTAGTGGTTAATTGTATAGTCTGCTAAAATTATTTAATCTATCAATAACGAACTAATACAAGTAAAATTATCTTAATTACCGATTATTAAATTTTTAACCTTCGTGTGAAAGAAAGAAATTATTATAGTTCTTTGCTTGTCAATTTGGTGACATTTCTTGGAACGTCAAAAGTTAACAGGATGGATTACTTCATGTTCAAATTTGAGATGGGTATTAACGGAACCAGGTTCAATTTTATCACGTTTTGGGAAAGATCATTGTTAGGGTAATATTTTGTTCGAGTTCTACTCCCCGGCGTTACCCAGCGACTTTCGGGACCGTATGTGGGTCAGTTAGATTTCTTTCGGACCACAGGCCTCTGTAGGGCCCCTGGCGCGCCGTACCATGAGACCGGGCCGGATAGCGGGTTCGCGAGTCCCGTCCGCCAGCCCGCGCCGCAGTCGCTTTCTTGGGACGGTAGCGACTCAACCGACTCCTAATCTAGGCAGAGCTTGCGGTATAACAGATTTGGGGCCTCTTCGTGATCCACGAGCGGAGGTCGATAAAAGACTCAATTAGGGTGTCGTAGGTAAGGCAGGGATCTGAGATCCATTGCGGACGTTTCTCAGTTTATGCGTTCCCATGTCTTCCATGACATGTCATTTAGTATAAGTTTCTTTTAATATCATTTTAACAAATAAAAATCCGCTTTATCCAACCGCTTCGCGCCTCATTTCTAACAGAGTCGTATCGGTTTTTATCAGTTTCCCATTCGACGCTTAATTCTTCCCCAAAATCGTGAATAAGCCGACGGTAGTAAAACTCGATTTTCTTTAGGAGATTAGGATTCGAATTTTGTGAGGTTGAGGTTACGGCAGGACGTAACACCTTCCCCCCTTAAAACGATTACTTAGGTGCAGCCTATGTAATCGAGAAGTAATCACTTAGTCAATTTGGTTTATTAATTCGTTCGGGAATCTATTATTTCTTTCTTCCTGATGGTTTACATATAACGTGTATGGCTTGTGGGTGTGTACATGATTTTACCCGACATTGTCTCGTTTTTCTTGTTATTGTGGTGTGATCTTGATTCTCTTACATAGTCATTTTCCTTAATGTTGGTTCCTATCATTGTGAGTGTTTATGATTATTGTATACATTTTCCTTTTCCTCTTGACATCTTCTTCCCTACGTTCTGTATTGGTATTCGCGTGTGTGTATTTACTTAGTTGACAATGTGTGGTTTTTTCCTATTAGTCGCTACCTCTTACATGTATATATTGTGACGTGGTACGTCACAAGTTCTTCCCTAAACTCGGCTCGAGTCCGCCGCTCACCCAACGTTAGACCCGCATATTTATACGCTTTTTTCTTCTACTCATTGTGTGTAAGATAGCATGTAAATTCCCGCTTTTTTCCCTCCCGTTACCCCCTTAGTTTGAATGTGCGCGACTCGAGAGCAATATCGACACCCCCCCCTCGACGGCCCACGATCAGCAAGGAACAGCAAAGGAACGAGAGCCAACGTGCTGACGCCGAGGAAGGTAGGACGATCGTGGACGAGGGGAAAAGCCGCCAAAAAGTCCGCCGAAAAGACCGTCCGGAAAGCCTCGAAAAGCCCGCCGAAAAGCCGCCACTGCCCGTCCGCCTGCCGCCCGCTGGGATCGTCGACGTACGGCATCGATTGACGATCCAGCGGGGCCCCTGTCGCCACCTCTCGCCGCCCGTCCATGACTCCGATTACCGACCGACGCTGACGCACAGCTGCTCTCGTTACCCCACCACCAGCGCCAACGTCGACGAAGAAGAAGACCCCGCCATGTCCCTTACTCTCCGAGCCGAGCGCGTGACGAGCGAACGTGTGTGTGAGACCGGGAGTCATTAATTTTAGGTTGAAAAGAAAGATTGTATAGCGAGTGTGACAAGTAGGAATTATTAAGACGACTCGGCTAACCCTTGTACAATCGATTAGACTCCTTACGGAGAGTGAACCCGCCCCTACGACAAATCAGCGATAGCCCAGGGATACGATTTTGGACCGATATACGGAATTTATACCGACTGAGGCTGTCCGCTGATTTGAGGAAATTTTGTAACCGAGATCTACGTGTATGGAATTTGAGTGAGTGAGCCCCGATTTTCTCGTAAGTTTTTGCCCGCATTTTTCCCAACCCGTTTGACCCGTTTTCCTTCCCCGAATACCTCGTATTTTTGTAAAGATTATTAGTAATCGACTTTGCCTCGTGGTCGACACGTGCTCGACATTTTTGCACACGAGCAAAGAGGAATCGCGCGCGTGGTGAGCGGCGTAAAATTCGTTAAGTTAGCTATTAGTGAAACAGTTTTTGCCCATTAATCCCCTTAAGACTTTGAGACATTTTTTTTGTGTTAATGATCCAGACCGAGGTAATATTGTAAGAAGCCGTCGATTCGTGTACCCTCCCCCTGAGCCCTCTCCCCTCTCCCGAGCTAGCTGGACTGTCCATTGCGACAGAGATATTTTTCAAGTTTTGAGTTTCAGTTTCGAGTAAAGTTTTTTTTGAGAAAAGATCCGTGCCGTTTGCACGATCTCTTACGGTGCTACACCGTGAAAGTAGCTGGCGCCCATCCGAGTTCGTATTTAGTGCATTATTCGATTTTCGTGCAACATTTGTCTGACCAGCTCTCCCGTTAGTCCCCCTTAAAATCCCCATAACTCCGCCAAATTCATTCCGAATATTTTCCCCTTTTGTGTCCTCCTTTAGTATTGTTTCTTGAATAATTTGAACCAATTGCATTTTTGTTTTTCCCCGACATTATTGTTCAGAATTAAGTATTTGTGATCCGCCCCCCCCCCTTTTGCGATTATATTCAGTTTGTCCCTTACCGTTCTTTTTAGTATTATTTAACCCCCGATTTATTATTATTATTATTATTTAACCTTCCCGCGACCTTGTTATTATTGCTTCGCCCTCCAAGTCATTATTATCGCTAGTCCCATATTATTGGTAATCTCTCCCCAGTATTATTTTCATTTTTGGTTTTCTCTCTCTTCAACGTACCCGTAACGGCGTTGAAGCGACTGTTATTTTCTTTTGTTTTTATTTCTTCAACGTACCCGTACCGGCGTTGAAGCGACTGTTATTCCCGACCTTTGTTATTTACCGTTTTTTTGACTTTCATTACCGACTGACCATTATTGATATTTTGTAACTTATTTTTATTTCTGATTTTTGCTTTTTCTCATTTTCTACTGTTTGACTTTTCCTTTTCGATTATTATTAAACGACTGTTATTATTGTCCCCGACGAGTACCATTATTTTGCTTGACCCCACCCCACCCCGTTGCACGATTTTAGTCCCATTTTTAGTTTTGAAATTTACAAGTGATTTTTTCCCTCCCCACGGGGGAAAATAATAACATCACAATATATATGTGTGTATATTATTATCATTATTAGTATTAATAAAAATATTTTTTTCTTTCATCTTCTTTATTTACTTTTTTTCTTGTTTTGTTATTATTTCTATATATATTTTTTTCAGACCCTTTTCCTAGATTATTCGCGCCGATCTCTATCCTAGCATGTTGATTATTGTCTGTATAATTAGTAAGTACACTAGATCTAAATGTGTATCATCATGAATATATTCATGTTGATTATTAGTATATATATTTTTCCCGATTCCTACCCTGATTAAAGCTACGGAGACCTATTTATCCTAACTTTATGATATATATATATATATATGTATGTATTATATGTTGTTTTTTTTATCGTGTTTTTTTAAAATGTATATATGTGTATTTATATATGTTCTCCTCTTTTTTTTATAAATGATAATATATATATCATCATATTTAAGTCCCGGTATTCCTACATGTGGATACTAATCCGTCTAACTACTTAGTGGGCATGGAGCCTAATGTGACTTACGGCTAGACTTAATCGTGGGGTTACGGTGGCGTTGGGTGAAGGGGCGTTTTGTTTGTTTCTTGACGGGCTCCTCCTTTCATTGCTGCTGTAGCCTCCGTTGGGTGTGCAGCGTTGGCAGGTTCTTCCCCTGGTGTCATACTGGTGGCTCGGCATTAGAATGTGGGCGTTCTTTTGAGATTGGGTATCCGTCTACCATGTTTGAAGAGCTCAGCATTTCATCCCTGTTGTTGGGAGTGTCATCGATAGTCAGGATGTACTTGGCTTCCTTGATCCCTGTTATCTTCCAATGGTCCCGTATTTCCCCGTTTGTCTCGAAGAACAGCATCGGAGTCGTGGTGTTTTTTTTTTTTTTTTCTCTAATCCAAGTCCGATGATACATCTCCACCTTATAATAAAAAAAAATAGATTATTACCGCATTAAGATTTTATTGGGTGTTAGTAAGAGGGGAAACACGATATTTAATTATTAGGTACTATAAGAATATAGAGGTAGTAAGTTATAAGTGAACGTTCCATTATATGTATTTTTTTCTTTTCTTTTTTTTTAGACGATTCTACTTGAGGATTAAAGGGTAGTGATTATTTATCATGCTATAAAATATGTCGTCTTGATTATTATTATGATATAAATATATATATTTATATTTATTTTTATTTAGTTATTTATTATATATATTTTTTTTATATAAAAAGAGTTCCATACCTTTTTGCTCGATGTTCCTTGTCTTTTTCTTTCCATCGTAGCCGATAGGTTTCTGGGTTCGAGATCGGAAATAGGTTAAGGTTAGGGAGGAAAGGGTTTATTATTATTAATATATTTTTTTTGTGTGTGTGAGATATGTTGCTACGGGAGTTGGTTATTATTTTGAATTTGCTTTGCTTCCTTTCTCTCTCTTTTCACCTCGTTTTCCTTCTCTCTCTCTCCTTTTTTTATACGAAGGTTTCCTTCAGGGGCTCGTATCCACTGGCTTCGTCATCTGGAAGGTTTAGTATGTTCAGCTCCTCCCTTTGGGAGAGCCTGCGGGGTGTGTTGGTGGCCTGGTTCCTCCTTATCATACACACATATTCGGTGGTTTCGTGGCTCAGCGATGGGGGAGGCGGGGAAAGGCCTTCTATCGCTTCTTCGGCGTCGTCTCCGCTTTCCTCGGAGACTTCGCCGTCAATGTAAGCTATACGCTCGGGTCGTTGATCCAGTGGCATTACCGTATTTTCGACCCAATGGTAATTCACTTTTCCCAGGGTAATAGGGCGTCGGATATTAATTGCCAATTCCTTGCGGTACCGGTTAAAACTGCGTTCGTTCAAACGTCTCCATTCAGGTGGTACCCAGACTCTTTGTCCTTCTTCAGCGGGAGGTGGAAGGTTGATTGGCCAGTAGCAAATTATTTTATCCAGGCCCAGGGAGGGTGGTAGCGGAGGACAATTCACTGCTATCGGTAGTCTTCTTCCGGATCTTAGTTTCACCGGCGGGGCGTCCCAGTAGGGGGTTCCTTCGTGCAGTGTTGGCCATCCGTTTTGTCCGTGAATTGGCACGCTGTGGTAATCTTGCCCATGAGGGAGGAGTATCGATCCTTTCCATTGATAAGGTACTTGCCCGAGGACGATATCCTCATACGGGTGTGTTCGAAGTAGTTCGATCCATTTTTCTAGCCGGTTCGGTAGGACGGATCTCCATTCCGGCGGTACGTATAGTTCAAGAATTTTATCCGCAATAGGCACGAGGAAAGTGATTCTCCAATAGCAGTATAACCTGGTCGTCCCTGGTACAGGAGCGCAGGGCCTGGGGACGTTAATACGTATTTCCAGAATTTCGGCTGGAGGCATTGGTGTCGAGTACCTATTTCTTTCGGACGAAGCATTTTCACGCCCACAAGTGCATTGCGACATGGTGAATTGGTGAATTCTGTTTAAATTTAAAGATAATTTGTTAATGGTTTATAATATGCTGAGCGTATTTTTTCTATTTCCTTGTTGATTATTTTGATCGTCCTGTGCGGGGTATGTGTTATAACGATACGCCCAGCTCGTCCGAAGGCTGCCGCAACCCTCCGACGAACCGAACGCCTGTTACGCGAATTAGCTTAGTCGTCGCCCCGAAGAACACTGGAGTCGCTGCCTCACTGCCTCGTGGAAGGCGGAGAGTGGAGCCTGCCCGACGAGCCATCCCCGGAGCCACGACTGGCTCGTACCCGGAGCACCCAGACGGAGGTCCTGAAATATGAAAGAGGCGCAGGGTGATGATCCGGGGTCAAAGGGGGTATATCGGTGAACCTACCTGGCCACCCAAGTACCCAGCAGGACGACTATCGCGACCAAGTGGCCTTCCCCGTCGCTGTCATCCACGTCGAGCCCTTCCCGACGTGTGAATCCCGCATCCGGAGCCCTAACCTCTCCCCTCGGTCAAAACGACGGGGAGTCGGTTTGGGAATTTAGTCCGGGTGCTCGACTCGAATCCAAGTCCATCGAATTCAGGGTATCTCGAGCTCGCAGACGCCTCGGAAACACCATCCCCGCACTCCCAGGGCGAACAATAACACTCCCGGCACGCACTACAGACAGACCGTGGAGGCCGCCATGTTACTTTACGAGCGGCGGATTGAGCACAGGATCGACCGACTCCCTAGTGTCGCCCCGGGAAAGAAGCAGCTTTCTATTGGCCGGAAATCCGAGGCCCTGAAATATCGACGTCGGGATCCATCGAGGCCCTGCGACGGCTCCCGTCAGCCAATCGGAACGCCCTGCGCCCGCCGAACCAACCAATCCGGGCCTTCTTCCCGGAAGAAGAACACGAGGCAGAGATCGACGCCATTTTCGCCACTTTGTGACGAGCTGTCGAGAGTGTGGACGAACGAGAGTATCGAGCGAGGAAAAATTGGATTATTCGGATTGATTAAGAGTGAGAGAGTGCTGAGTGAGTACCCGACTTGTGTACAATTATTCCGTGAACCGTGCTGGATAAACAGTGTCGCCCCCGAAATTGGATTTAATAGAGTAAAAGTCGGTAAACCGACCGTGGATTTCCCACGTGCGTAGAGGCCTCCCGGCTCCACGCTTTTTCGATACGACCCCATCCCCCTAGTCACTTGAATTATATAAAGCCCTCGCGGTGTTGCGGCAGTGCCCTCGCGATATCTTGCCCCATATTCATAGTGTTATTCTCTCTTATTCCGTTAATCAATTAAAGAGAACGAGGTAATAATTAAGAGCACCGAGGTCGGGAACCTCGCGACCCTGAGCGAACAGACCCGAAGTATACGAATTGTTGAACGAGTTTACCCCTTTCTCCCCTCCCCTTCCCCTTTCTATTGTCCCATGATTGAAGAATTGAATCGTCGACTGTCACGCTAGTAGTAGAGCGTAAGAGCGATTTATCCGAGTGTTGCGATTGTCAGTTCGCATAAGTCATTTATTTTCTTTTATATTATTTTTTTTACCTTCGATTATCGGAAGCCATTGTTAAGAAGCATATATTATTATTTCATAGTTTTCGCTGTTATCATCCGAGCCGAATTGTTACTTTTTATTTCATTTTCCTTTCCTTTCTTTGTTATTGCTGGTTGTTATTTTTGAATCCCGGTTAAGATACCGGTCATTGTATCCACGGGAAGAATTAATACGACGAGCTCGAGTCGCAAATGCGACTGGCGCCCAATCAATAAATCGAGTCGTCATATTATATTAAATAAAAACAATTTAATAATAAATCAGGATTTATTCCGGACGTTTGGCCGGACCGACCCCTTCCCCCTCCCTGTATCCATTACAGTGTGTATGTAAGAGGGAGGGATTATTTATGGTGACGTTTTCCCAATGAAAAATAAGATGTATCAGTATTAGTACGTTTGTTAATGGTCCCTGTTTGTTGTTGAGTTGTTGTTTCTATGTTGGTTTCGGTTATTGGGGGTAGGTCGGGATAAGCGCAAGCGGTATTAAGGGGGTCGGTGGATTCGCCTGAGGAGGGAGAGGAATTATGTTCTTCCTCTCTTGCCCGTGCAGTATTCTCCCTTGCGATAGGTCGTGGTCTTGGAACCCTATCATATACTGGCTGAGGGGATTCTGGGTCAGGGATGGGGGAAGTTCCCTCAGTGTCTTCTTCGTTCGTTGGG
>CAKJTD010000101.1:235178-450178 GCA_917499995.1 Ichneumon xanthorius
TACACCGTTCCCACAGTCTGCGAACAGAAGGTGTCAACCAGACAAGACATCCCGTAGAAGCCACTGTATCTCTTCTTCTTCTTAATTCATGCTTCTGAATTACTTCAGAAGCATGAAAATAATAAAATTGCGCCGTGCTCTTCAACCGCACGGCGACTTGTAGGAAATGGTTCGGTATCGGGTGTGGGATAGGAACCTCGAGGAGAGGATAGGTAGAGCCTTTATAGCCATCCCGGGGCAGTCTCGCTTGTGAGAAGCGGACGCCAGCCGGCCATCTAGCGGCAAAGTGCCAGACACTGCCAGGGGGGGGGTCTGTCCCGTTGCAGTATAAATTGTAGCGAGAATTTTACCTCTCGTACACTACGGCTCCCAACTCTCCGAAAATCCACTCTCCCCGCTCGATCCGCGACCTTGCTCGGTGCCTAATCTCGGGGCTCGAACCCACGACGAGATTTCCTAAATTTTCTCATGCCGACCGAACAAAGCCGTCCCCGCGTGGCAATGTGGAAGCCACTATCTCGCACGCGATTGGGCGCCAGGTACCTTGGTACCACCGCTCGGAAAGCGGCATATTTATAAGAAACTCGCGGCGAATTACGGGGACGAACGGGGAAGCGGGTAACAAGGCGAAGCCGGCGAGACTCCGACTAGCTCAGCCCACCTGGGAGAAAATGGTAGAGGGGGGTGGACGGGCGAGTGACCAAACGCAATAACAACAATTAATGTTTTATTCGTCGTTCGACAACATAATTTCAGAAACCAGAACTCTTAGACAAAATTTATTATAAATACCGGATACAGTCGAAATCATTGCCCTAGCCTCGCGGCGCACATTAGAGAGCGATAATGCTGAGTGGGGATATAGCCGGGGTGAAACTATCATGGGAGATTAAATGTAGCCAACGGGAAAAACTACTATTGCCCAAAAATTAGATGTAGCCGAGGCGAAATAAACTATTGTCGAAATGAAATGTAGCCGAAAAAGATAACTATTGCCAAAATTAATTGTAGCCGAAAGGGTAACCATTACCAGAATCAAATGTAGCCGAAAAGATAACTATTGCCAGAAGGAATTGTAGCCGAAAAAGTTAAACTATTGCCAGAATTAAATGTAGCCGGAACAGATAAACTATTGTCAAAATTAAATGTAGCCGAAAAAGATAACTATTGTCAAAATTAAACGTAGCCGAAAATTACATTGCCGAAATTAAATGTGACCGAGACGGAAAATACGGCATTTACTACGACGAATAATAAACTCAAAAATATTCAAGAAAGATAAAGTCACGAAACAGTGTTGCGATTGCCAGATCAATTCTATCCTTTATATAGCCGATTCACCGCTACGCGGGACGCGAGAGAAAAGAAAAATACAAAGACAAAACGCTCGCTATAGCAAAGCTAGTACGCCAGATAGCCGAGGTAGTCGAGAAGGTTCTCGGCGCGGGCCGCCCGATGTAGACACGGCGCGCCCGTGACCCTTACGCGCGAGATAGCCAACACGCGGCCGAACGGCCTAACGAACGCTGGACGACGCGCTTGCCGCCCCTTTGACTCGCATGATGAAATGTAGCCCATGTAACCGGCGAAATCGACTTAGCCTCGATATAATACAATTCGCGAGATGTAGCCGATCGCAATTTGCGAAGGTGACGAAAGTCATCTCGCGGATGTTCGAAAGAAAGTTCGCGAGATATAGCCGATGTTTGAAATAATGTCGCGAAATATAGCAGATGTTCGAAATAAAGTCGCGAAATATAGCCAGCTAACCAGGACGAACGCGATGAACGTCCTCGCGTGAATGTTCTAATTGCGATACGCGATATAGAGCCGAGGATAGAATGTAGCCGAAAGATACGCAAAATTACGAAATAACAATTAGATAAACCCGGAAAGATAAAGAAATTATAACAGGGAGAAAAATAGCCGAGAGAAAACAAAGTATATCAAATAAAGCGAATGAAAGAAAAGACCAGCGCGAAAATCTCGCCGGACATACTTGACCGGACCCAATACGTCGCCCGCGGCGACAAGCGCGAGAAAATCGAATAAAGAAAAGACAAAAGAAAGACTCAAAAAGATACAGGGGAGCAACGCAACATAATCGATACAATAGAAATAAAATTGGGTCCGGATTCGGCATCCCCGGCGAACACAGAGTATTTGGGAGAGACGGAAGCTTACCGGTGTGCGAACAGCCCGGGAGCGCTGGACGAAACAAAAGAAGCTGCCACTCGTCACCGAAATCGATCACCGACTGCTGAATAAATTAACGCGCTCCCTGGACAGTCCGCGCTAGCGCTTCCCCCTCTCTCGCGACTCCCGAATCTAGCCTACGCTAAACGGCTAAGACGCCGGAAGGAACCGGTTTCTCCTCCGGCCGTGCCCCGCTACCCGCGAGAATCTTCCGCTCGCAGCGATGATTGTCGACGTCCACGGACTCCTTCCTCCCAGGATCCGGTGGGGCAAGATGAACACGAGGGGAGGCCTCCCTCGCGAAGTTAAGGCGTCCCTCTTCCTTCGCGGTGGGCCCACACGATACGCCACATAATTACGCCACATAACTGCACCTCGTGCAAATCCTTTCCTCGTAATCCCACAAGTAGAGGCGCCGTGATGAGCGGTCCGCGGCGTCCGTGGATTCGACGGGACAGGAACGGCTCCAGGCCGTGTAGTCGGGAGGGACGGGAAAACACTGTATATCGGTCACAAACCGCGTCCCTCCGGCCTCCTATTCCACGGAAGCGGATCTTCTGCTTCCGCCTGCTTGACGAGTGGAGATTCTCCGCCCCACTTAGGCCAATCTCCCCGATGGGCACGACCGAGGGCGACACCGCCCGACGATCGGGTCGGAGAGTCGCAAGACTCCCTCGTGACCTTAAAAAAAAACTTCAAAACGCCACAACAACAAAAGAAAAAGAGCCGAGACGAAAGAAATAAAATAAAAGAAAACAAAAGAAAATAAATAAAATTAAAAGAAAATCCTTCTCGGCGAGCCGATGAACGAGCCGGTATGACGAGCGGCGTACTCAGGGCCGTAAATCCGGCCCACTGCCCGACCAAAACCGTGCGGGGTGACGGGACACGAAATGTCACGTCACAAAGCCCCCTCCCCAAAGGTTGCCAAGGGAGAGAATGGAAGATAGAATTAAGAACGCGAATAAAAGAAAAAGGAAGAGACCAGCGCAAAATCCCACCGGAAACGCCTCGCCGGACCCAACCCGTCGCCTGAAGCGACAAAGGCGAAAGCAAAAGAAAATAAAGAGAATAATTAACGACAACGCAAGATTACTTGATTACATAGAAAATAGTTGGGTCCGGACTCGGCCTCTCCGGCGAGCACAGAGCAATAGAGAGAGACGGAAGCTTACCGGTGTGCGAACAGCCCGGGAGGTTATTCCAAAACTAATGCTGCCACTCGTCACCGCACTCGATCACCGACTCTCGAATAAATTAACGCGCTCCCGGTAGTTCGCACTAGCGCTTCCCCCTCTCTCGCGACTCCCGAAACCTAGCCTACGCTAGCCGGCTAAGACGCCGGAAAACCGGTTCGGCCGCCGGCCGTGCCCCGCTCCCCGCGAGAATCTTCCGTTCGCAGCGAATTCTTGTAGTTTTCCCCGGACTCCTTCCTCCCAGGATCCGGTGGGGTAAGATGAACGCGAGGGAGGCCTCCCTCGTGAAGTTAAGGCCTTTTCCTTCACGGTGGGCCCACTCGATACGCCACTTTACTGCACCTCCTCGTCCATCCTTCCCTCGTAATCCCCGCAAGTGGAGGCGCCGTGATGAGCGGTCCGCGTCATTCGGAGAAACTACGGGACAGGAACGGCTCCAGGCCGTGTAGTCGGGAGGGACGGGAAACACGCTATCTTGGTCCAAACCCTCGTCCCTCCGGCCTCCTATTCCGCGGAAGCTGGTCTTCGGCTTCCGCCTGCTTACCGAACGAAGCACTCGCCGGCCTCCTTAGGCCAACTACCAAGCGAACACGACCGAGGGCAAAACCGCCCGACGGTCGGGTCGAAGAGTCGCAAGACTCTCTACGGCCTATAACAAACTTACAAAAAAAAACAAGGCGAATAACGCGAAATTACGAACAAATGAAACAAAATTAAAATAAAATTAAATAAAATTAAAATCAGATCCTCTCAAGGCGAGTCGACGATCGAGCCGGTTCGACGAGCGGCGTCCTCAGGGACGTAAATCCGGCCCACTGCTCGACCAAAACCGTGCGGAGTGACGGGGCGTGGAATGTCACGTCACAAAATATATCGATCGACGATGTAGTCCGCCGTCCCATGCCTCGTCAACGAGCTACTCGGTCCACCCGTTTCGGAGTACAGGGAGAGCACACACACATCTCAAGTACCGTAGCAAAGCTCATTAAATTACACATGCTTATACTTATGGCTATTACTAATTGCAATAGTTTGACTAGGAAGAGGTTTCAGAAAAACGTACATAACATATACAAAATTATACAAAGAACGTATGCAAAAGTTATACTAAAATTATACAGTCGCAAGTAGGTGCACATATAGACGTCTCTTAAAGAGCTCGATGGACGTTGCTTGCCGGATAGGTGTGGGTAGGCTATTCCAAAAAGGTTGGTGCCGCTCCTGTGAAGGAATTTTTATACAGTTCGGTTCTGCACGCAGGAGGTTGAAGCCAGTCTCTAGGCCTTCGCGGACTTCTTTGCCGATCTCCGCCTTGAATCCCTAGCCTGTCAAACAGAAACTTTGGTGTCTGTGAGTTAAGTATTTTGTATGTTAAGCAACCTAAGAAGCATAGCCTTCTGTGCTTCGTCTTCAACCATTTCAACTGGCGATAATATTCTGTGATGTGTGCATCCGGTCTCACATCCAGGGCAAAGCGGATACACGCATTAAGAGATCGACTGAGAATTAGATCTTCTCCATCAATCAAGTCGAGATACGATAAACAGCAGTAGTCGAGGTGTGGAAACACGAGGGACGTGATCAGCTGTATTCGGAGCTGCTGCGGTAGCAAATTTCTGCATTGTTTCAGCTGATAGACTATGCTATTTATTTTCTTCGCTCTGTTTCGTGACGAAATTTTAATTTTAAGGTCCGAACGAGAGACGAGAGCGACCCGGCGTCGCTCAGCCTTGGGAAATTGGTAGAGGGGAGTGGGCCGGTCAGGACCGCGAGGAGGAAACGGAGATCGAGACGAAAGTTCGGGAACTAAGAAAAGATATTTTATTTCCTGGTGAATATCGAGACCGTGGCCGTGAAGCGGCGAGCATGCACGCTCGTTCGCTTATAAATTTCCTTTCACAAATAAACCATAACATAAATCCGTAAAATAAAGAAATGATAACAATAAATCGGTAGCGATGGATCGGCGACAGATAGAGTTCGGTATCTTCGCGCTGGTTTCTAACACTCCCAAGTGTGGATCGCAGCCACGGCACCATGCACAACAAATCTTTCGCTCCACCCGATCGCAGCGGGAATACGCCGGAACTAACCAAATAATGACTCTACAAACGGAAGAAGATTGTGCGAGCAATAATTAATAAATCGGAATAATTCAGAATCCAAATATTTACGGTACAAAGAACTAGATAAGCAAAAAAAGGAACTCGTATAATGAAAATAGGCCACTAGATAGATCGTTAATAAACGGAGTAACTGTCTCAGATGGACGAGAGCTTCGAGGCGGCGAGGATACGGGAGCAACCGGTCGCGAGAACCGCTAATGGTTCTACATCCAAACCGAATATTCGCGAAGCTTTGTTCCCCGCCCCTGAACTGACCTTGACGAGAACTAGCCTACGGACTCACGCGCGGCACAAAAAGACTATGGAATTAAAGGAGACCAATTGAACGAGAACCTTCCAGGCAAATAATATAACGGCAATAAATAAATTACAGATGTGAATTTACTTATTTTCCCCGAGAGCAGAATCAGCGGTCCGCGTCGAGCTTGCCCTATTCAATCTCTAGTGTCAAACCGAACACGTACGACGGTCTCACCGGATTATGTTGTAGTTGCGGGAACCTCTCGAGTTATTCTCGGCCAGAAGTCTCGCTTCGCGATTGATGAGATGTCGGTACTCTCGCAGAACATTTTGCACGGATCGGCAACGGTCACCACGTCCTTCCTTCTGGGGAACCTACGCCTGAGTCCCCGAGACGAGTGTCGCTCTCGCGGTCGCGGGCGCCTTTTGCCCCCCCCCCCCGCCCTACGCCTATCCGAAATTCGGAGTCTATTTTATTTGCTTCGGGCTCCCGAATTACGCTGGCTGCGCGGTGTTTGAATATTGCGCATTCATGATATCGTGAACGCGGGATGCCGAAGTGTCTCGTGGTGGGAGGTAGCTCGCGAGAGTCGCAAATTGATCACAGCCACTGAAGCTTTTCCGGGCGGATGCGGCGTTAGTCCAGCGACGAGATGGCGGCTGCGAGATCGGCGCAGCTAAGTCTCGTCCCGCTAGGGTGGGGTTTGCCGATAGAGTCCGTCGTCGGTAACGAAGGGCGCTACCTCGGTAGCCGCAGAATCGATGACGGATGGCTTAGCGAGGCTCCATCCGGCTGTATAGACAGACTTGGCGAGAGCGGTGTCCGTGAAGCTACGTGGTCATGTGGTTGTGACGTCATCGGCAGCGAGATCGGTGTTGGCTCGAATGGTTCGGTGGCGGTTACGACTGCCGTACGCTCGAGAAAATGATCGAAAAATAAAAGCATAGACAAAAATTAGCGTTGGAAACGATTTGCTCGCGTATGACCCTGTTTGAATGCCTGGAAAGGACTCTTCCCAGGAGAAAGGCTGCCGTGTTCCGTGCCGATTCGTACGAGAGCCTGACATCCGGATTTATTTGGGACGGGCGAAAAAACCCCGTCACAATTTAAATACGTGGCTTATCAGCTAAGTGTGCCGCGTGTCGAAGCTCGGCATCTCCCGTCGGTCCACCGGTACCGGATATCCTCTTTGGCTGCATCTATCAGGCTGCGACTCACGGAAATCCTGCGCCCAAGACGATGCAGCGAATAGGTAAAAAGCAAAGCATGCGTGCGAGCGGGTGGAAAGGGGTAAAGCCATGCCGTCAACAGTCCGCAGCGGTGGTCGGCTCAGCTTCCGATGATCCCGAAAAACAATAAAAATAAAGCCCTAGGGAATTAATATTTTGCCTCCACACTATTTTTTGCCCTTGAGATCGCTTGCGACTCTCAGCGACGCGACAGGCCCCGTGTGTTCGCCCAAACTCGTAGTTTACGAGGATCTAGGATGCGACCAAAAAAAAAATTGCGTCATGATTCCCCCCTTCCGGCCAGGCCGTCCTTGGCCGCAAAGCCTCTGACTCGGGATCGGACAATAAAGAAACCAAAAGTCAACGGGTGATGCAACTTCGGTCCCAGGTGATCTCAAGGCGTCGTTCAATAAGAAAATATATAAAAGCAAACCATCAAGTGCGATCGTGGAAACATCACATGCGCAAAGAAAGCGGACATTGATATTCAGAGCATTTATTTGCGCCTGGCGAGTGTTCGGTACCTCAAAATACAAAAAAAATGTAATAAAAAAAAGCAAAAAGACTCTGTAATACAGTTTATCGAAGCCAATCTTCTTCCATTTGTTATATGCCGTAGCTTTCGATCGCCCTGTTGAGCCAAAGTTACTGCGCAGCGCCTCATTCCCTTCGTAACATGATTTATCATGGTCTGTGTATAAAAAGTTTGCTGAATTTTGTAACTTCTGCAGTAGAGCAGTAATGGAAGTTTGTATAACTCGACCATAAAGAATTTTTCTTGCAAACAGAATAAAGCCTTGCGCAATTACTTCGGTGTCAGCCATGCAATGTACCAGCCACGATAAATAAACAAATTTTTACTTTTTGGAACAATTTTGTCTTCGATGAACTTTGTTATAGAATTATTGTTTTATCGATCAAATTCTTTCTTTTTTTTTGTAGTTTTCAAGCTCTTTCTGTCAAGTATTTAAGAGTTTTAGAGAATTTTTCAACCTCTTTTTTTACGCACTTAACCTTACTTAGTATTTTACACCGAATATAGTTAATTCACACACTTATCACGCACGAAACACCGTAATTATAAAAACATCGTAATTATAAAATTAAAATTAATTTAAAAAAAAATAATAATGAAAAAAAATCACAGTAAGTATATAGTGTTCGCAGCTGATTCGTAGCGAAACGCATAAGGTTCGGGAGATCGTGCATTGAGCCACTGTGAAATTAGCTGCGATACACGGTGAAAAGGCAAAAGATGGCGGCATATCTCGCTGAAATTTCGATATGGACAAACACTATTTTTTCCGAAAAGTCTTTATCTCTGTGAAATCGCATCGCATCGTAACAAAACCTGAAAAAAGACACAGACCACGATTCAAAGAAACTACTTGCCAAATTCTGTCAAGAGATTTTTTGTCGATTCGGAGAACACTGGATACCAAGGAAACGCGCAAAGTCCCGCGATCGCCGTGAAACGCGTAACTCCCGTCTTTTTGCCCTAGCGGGCATTCGGGAGTTAAAAATAAAAGAATTCGTTGGTTTTCCTCGTTTCGAAACCGGCGATAAATCGAAGGCGAAGGGAAAAAGAATAGTCACAAAGCAAAAAAACAAGAATGAAGATATTCGGTCCGATCCTCCCTGTGTCGAAACGCGTGATGAATCCGAGAACACAAAACCTAATACCACAACGAAAATATAATAATAATTTTTAAAAAAACCACCGGTAGAACTTCGGGCTGCGACAACGAGAGCCCGTCTTAGCGAGTCTTATTCTTCGTCGCTCGAGTCGCTTGACTCCATCCTAGCGTCACTCAGCTCCGCCGGCTCTTCAAGCTGCGCTCTCTCCGCCTCCCGTCTCTGCTGGTTGAGCAGCCGTGGATCCCGCGTCGCTGCGTTGAAGGTGCCTCCAGCAGAGTGCCACCACGAACTGCACCGCGGACAGTCGGACATGGTGTAGCCGCCCCGCCCGCAGTTAAAACAATACAGATCCTCTCGGCGCGGGATCTTGTACCTGCGTCGACGGTATCCCACCTTGCCACAATTAAAACAGCGGACCGATGTATCCCCGGAACGCAGACGAAGAATGGCTCCTGTCGGACGTCGTGCCATTTCTTGATCGGCAGGACGTTCAGGTCGTCGTATAGCCCGTTGGCCGAGTTGGCGAGCTGCTCCTCCTCGCCCCGGAGGCGGTTGTTGGGGAATTCCCTAGACGCGACCCACACTCTTCCCCGTCCAGCCGGGGGCAACCGTGACCGTCCACGGGATACATCTGGTCCATATGGACTCCAGAAGCATCCGAAGATCAGTAGAAAAGGGGGTAAACTGGCTTCCGGTACCACGCCGGAAGCGCTGGAGACGGCTACGGTCCCGTCGTCTGTACCGCCCACTGCACCCTCGTCCTCCTCCTCGTAATCCCCGCTTGGCTCCGATTCGGTCGGCTCTTCGGAGATCCTCTCCGCTTCCGGTTCCACGACTTCCTCCTCCCAATGTTCCAGAATCTCTCGCACGATGGGACCGGCATTGCGGACTCCCCGTATGGGCTGGGAGAAATCCGCGACGCCGTAGGCCTCTTCGAGGAGCCGGTGTACTTCGGCCGACAGGGCTCGTTCGGGCGTCGTCTTCCTCGCCACCAGTGCTCGGTGGAGCATCGGACCCAGCAGGGCGATCAGCTGCGCCGCTTCCTCCGGTGTCATCGCTGCGGAGCGGAGCATGATAAACTTTTAAGTCCTCGACGGACGACTTACTCACAATTTTATCTGACTAGTCCGAAAGTTCAAGAATCACAGGAGATATTATCCGGGTTACAACAAACGGCCCGAAAAATGTACTCGTGAGTTTTGCGATATGTTGTGTGGCCGAGGACTGTACGCGCTGACGTCGCCACACCTTGTCGCCGAGCCTAGAATTCCGTACCGAGCGATGTTTATTATACTAGGTGGATTGCTTCTGGTAAGCCTCCTTGAGGTCAAAACGTATTTTCTCGCGTAACGCTTCCAATTCACGCATGTGATCGGACCAATCATCGCGAGACAACGGGACCAGAACTTTATCTCCCCCCTCACGTCGATAAAAGTAATTCGGCCGGGGCATTCTTCCCAAATTTAAATAAGCCAGACTGCTATCAATGGAAAAATGATGCGCGATGTTAAAGGCAAACCGAAATTCCGACAAATGTGCGTACCGAGCTCTATGATCATTTGTAATAAAGGCCACGATCATTGTTTGAGTGCCCGATTAACTCGCTCCAGGGGATTAGCCTGCGGGTGATAGGGAGGAGTCGTAGTGTGACAAATGCCATACTCCTCGGCTAAAGCCCATAGACTCTGATTAACAAATTCGGGACCATTATCAGTCAGAAGAAACTCAGGTGTTCCCCATAGTGAAAAGACAAGCTCTTCGAGGGCTTCTTTGATTTTATTTCCCGTGGCCTTCCTTAGGAGACAACATTCCACCCATTTACTAAATAAGTCCTGCATTACCAATACGTACGCGTAGCCCGAGCGGCTAGGGGGAAAAGGTCCCATAATATCCACGGCCCCTCAACCTACCGTCGGCCCATCATGCCCAAATGCGGACGATGCACGGACTTCGTGCGCTGACACAGCCCGCACGCTGTACATGTCGCGCGACCTTGGCGTATAGTCGCGGCCATTAGTAAGAACGACACGATGAAACGTTTTATCGGTACCGAGATGGCCCGACTGCGGCGCATCGTGACTCTCTCGCAACACTCGCTCTCGCGCTGCCTTCGGAACCACTAGCTTCCACTCCGAGTCCTCCATTTCTGCCGGAAGTCGGCGCTCGATGCGACGGCGTACGTAGAAGATCTAACGATCCTTGAGATCTGTGAGTGTTTAGTCGTTACTCGTACATAACACAAAAAAGGGGCGGCGCTGGTGGTCATAGACCACTTTTGGCGGCCTTCCTTTTCCACATTTTATCCAGATCTGTTTGACCATGCCATTAGATTTTTGACGATCAAGCTTGACCAGACTCTCGTGCATATCGAATGTACCGACTGAGTTCATTAAGTTGGTCCTTTGGCAGAAACGAGTCATGTATCTAGCTTTTTAATATTCCGGGTTATCTGACCGATTTTGTCTTTTCTTTTTATTTTATTTTCTGAGTCCCGTGTTAGTGTGAGGAAGAATAATAAAGAAAATTTATTCGTTACGCTAGACGTAACAGTAGAACGGATCTCTACTTAAATTCTCAGAACAATTTGACCACGGGTTTCACTGGTCCAGCGCAGTAAAGGTAGGGTGAGAATGAGGGATGTGCACGAACGTGTTCGAGCCTGTTCGAGTCATGCCCTGGCGGCTCGGCACTCGCTCGAGCTTTAACCAAGCTGCTAACCAAGCTGCTCGAAACGTTCGAGACGGTCGAGACGTACGAGACGTAAGAGACGTTCGAGACGTTCGAGACGTACGAGAGTCTCGAGACGTTCGCGAGTCTCGAGACGTTTGAGAGTCTCGAGACTTTCAAGAGTCCCGAGACGTTCGAGACGTTTGAGACATTCGAGACATTCGAGACATTCGAGACTCCATAGAGCTAATGAAGTTGTTACGGTCGAGCTGTCTGCACCCAGAAAATAAAAAATTATTTGATGTGCGCTCCGCAAATAAATATTCATTTTAGGAATGTGCGAATAGCAATTGAATTGAATTGAATATTGATATTCGGTTCAAAATTCGCATTCAATATTTGAAAATTTGAATAATACGAATTATTCAAATATTTATGAATAATTCATGAATAATCGGGATGCATCGATGGGGCAAAACGGGGCAAAAAAGCGGGTTCTATCGATGGGACAAAGTAGGGCGGTGGGGTAAAACGGTTAAAAAATCGGGATGCATAGGTGAAGCAAACGGGACAAAAAATCGGTATGTATCGATGGCGCAAAACGGGGCAAAAAACCGGGTTCTATTGAAGGGACAAAGTGGGGCGGTGGGATAAAACGAGGCAAAAAATCGGCTTCTATCGATGGGGCAAAGTGGGGCGGTGGGATAAAACGAGGCAAAAAATAGGGATATATCGATGCGGTAAAACGGGGTAAAAAATCGGGTTGTATCGATACGGCAAACCGGGGCAAAAAATCGGAATGCATCGGTGGGGCAAAACGGGGCAAAAATTCAGGATATATCGATGCGGTAAAACGGGACAAATAAATCGGCTTGAATCGATACGGCAAAACGGGGTAAAAAAATCGGGATGCATCGGTGGGGCGAAATGGGATCTCCTGAAATCGTGGGAGGCAAAACAGGATAGGGAAGAACCCGGGATACGGCTGCCCCATTCTTTGGACAGCCAGACAGACCTGTCTGTCTGGCCGTCTGGCTACCTATTCTCCCTTACCCGGATTCACCTCCCACGATTTGAAGAGATCCCGGTTTGCTCCATCGATACATCCCGATTTTTTGCGCCGTTTTGCCCCACCGATACATTTCCAATTTTTTGTCCCGTTTTTCCAGATAGATACAGCCCGATTTTTTCATCGTTTTGCCCCACCGCCCTACTGCCCCTTTTGATACATCCCGATTTTTTGCCCCGGTTTGCTGCATCGATATATCTCGATGTTTTTGGCCCATTTTGTCCCATTGATACATCCCGATTTGTTACCCCGTTTTGCCCCACCGATGCATCCTGATTTTTTACCCAACCGATACATTCCCCGATGTTTTGCTCCGTTTTGCCACACCGATGCATCCCGATTTTTTGGTCCATTTTGCCCCACCGATACATTCCCCGATTTTTTGCTCCATTTTGCCCCGTTGGTACATCCCGATTTTTACCCCATTTTGCTCCATCGATACATCCCGATTTTTTGTACCGTTTGCTTCACCGATGTATTCCGATTTTTTTGCCCTGTTTTGCCCCACCGACGCATCCCGATTTCTTGCCCTGTTTTGCCCCACCGATGCATCCCGATTTTTTGCCCTAGTTTGCCGCATCTTGTATAGAACGAATGTCTCGAACGTCCAGAGAATCTCGGACGTCCGGAGAGTCTCGAACGTCCGGAGAGTCTCGGGACTTCCGAGAGTCTCGAGACTCCCGAGAGTCTCGAACGTCTCGAGCGTCTCGGACCTACAAATTTGACTCGGTACACGACGCAGCGCCGAGTCAGGTTCGAGCATGTTCGATCAGCAGCCTGTCGGTTCGAACATCGAGCTGCTCGAGTATGCCAAGGCTCGTGCACATCCCTATTGAGAATTCCTGTTTGGGGCAAGTGGCGTATGCTCTCCGAGTCCCCTCTGGGTAGCGACTGATGATGAGAGTGTACGGCGACTGAGTTAAATACCCGCGTACCGAGACCCCCTCCCGTAGTACTTTAATTTTGTAAATAATAATGCCATTTTTATGAAATTTTAACCGAGTGTTAATTATGCCATAAGAACGTTAAGTATTAAATTTCATGATGTTCTGGTAAATACAAGGCTCAGTATCGTTTAAACAATTTAATCAACAAATTATTGTATTTGATAGTTTACTACGATTTATTGAACAAATTACATCAACCTTTTTAGTGGCTTAATTCCTTTGCCTGGGATTTTCGATAAACAATATGTTATAAAGAAATTATTCTATTTGTTTATTTCCTGTAATTTATTGAACAGATTATATCCACATTTCTGATAGATTGATCCCTTTGCCTGGTATTTTCCGTAAATAATAACTAACAAACAAAGTATACTTTCAGATTGGCGAGTTTTAGTATTTTGTCAATTTGTATTAACTTTGTTTTTGGATATCTCTAGTCCTTTCGGTTTTTTAAAAATGTTAACAATAAACAACCAATTTATGCTTTGTAACTGCTGCATTTTCGTGGGTTAATTTATCATATCATAACTTACGGTATGTATCCTTTGGCGAGTCGCTTACTACGTTACAATTATTGTACTATTTCCCCTTTAGGTATAATCGGACGGATCTTCGTATCGTAAGTATAACTTATAATATTACGGCTTATAAAGGGTGAGCGTGGCCGAGTGGTCTCGGCGCGCGCTTCACACGCAGTAGGCCCGGGTTCGACTCCCGGCAAGCACCAAGAATTTTCTGTGGTGTTTTTATCTGCGAAAAAGTGGTTCGGAACCCACTATAATAGTACGTCCAGAGGAACAGGACTAGCGCCTCGGTATGGGAAACCGAAAGACTGGGAAAAGTGTCGCGGGTTCGATTCCCGAGACTGAAGGCCCGTAGGTTAAAGGAAAACGGACGGGGACATAGCTCCGGAGATAGGACGTACGAACTACGACTATATCCGTATGTCCGGGACTGACACCTGACGGGGCGCGACGAAGCTCCAGGCCCAAGAATCGAACCGGCGACCGCGGATAAGGAAGGAGGAGGAAGAAAGTGAAGGAGCCCGTAACCCTTAGGGGATCGGTGTAACACACAATACCCCAATATTACGGCTTATAATTATCATACTAAGACGAGTGATGAGGATCTTCATAACTTTCATATTCATTCTTTCCAGGCCTGCAGCGATCAAGTGACCAGGTAATTATTATTTCTATAGTCTTTCGCCATGCTCGTTAATGTCTCTTATAGTTTCTTTAATTTATTTCAGGTCATCGCGGATTGAGCTGTGTCAAGTCAAGCGACAGTGCACGTCGTTGACTTCCCTTCGCGTGTGACGAGTACCTTCCCATCATGTCTTCAGATTTACGTGGTCAGGTACCGTTGCAGCGGCATGCGACGAGCACACGCCGTTGCGAAGTAATAACAAAATCAAATAAAAAAACGAGATTTTTACGGGACTCCCTTAAATGACAGGAATTAAGAATTCCATTTCAAAATGTGGCTTAGTCTGAAATATGTAGCATCATTTGCGATTGTACGTAGGAGTGGGGATCGCCGACGGGATTTTTCTGTCACCGCTAACTTTTAACCAAATTTCGCTAGTTATGATTTATTTTCGGGAGTTCATACCCCTGCGCACAAATGTATTGTCACAATCAACAATCTGTCTATGAACTTTTAGTGGTCCAAAAATTTGTTAAGTCATTTTTTGCCGTTCCAACGTTCACTGGCACTTGCGGACAGTCGCTGAGCCGGCGGAATGTTGACTTTTTCTAAAAAAATATCGTGAACATTAATCTTCAACGAGTAGTTTTCCGAATTTCGATATCATCAATATTTCTGGAGACATAGCGATTTATATACCATGGATACTTACAGTGTAAGTATTCGCTGAGTGAAGATCCGGGCTGAATCGTCCAAAATCGAGGTCCTCGCTCAGGGAGACTCCGGTACCTGAATCGTTAATCGAACAGCTGTCCCTGTTTCGCAATCCCTACCGTACTTTTACGACCGACAGGTTACCGAAGTCGTCGCGCGAACGGCTCGCATCGCACCGTCCTACAAACGGTTCGACGTTTTGATAGACGCTTTACAAACGTCGCCAATCTTGCCGTTTCGCGACGCACGTGCAACCTCTCCAAAGCTCGTGCGTCCGTCATCGTCGCTTCGGGTTCGCGTTCTCGCTCGTCGATTCCCGCTTCTTTACAACAATGAATTTCGATCAACTGGTCACGCGTCGAGGGGAACTGTCAACGAGCATGGCCAACGCTGCCGCTAACCTGAAGAATCGACGTCGCCAACTACACTCACACGGTCATCACTTCGCGCATTCACAACCTCGAGAGGAACTGGAAGGAATTCGGGGACAGCCTTCGACTCATGAGTGCGTTGCGATCTGCTAACAATGCGCAAGACGAGTACTTCACCGCCAACACCTATAACGAAGACTACGAAGAGAAAGACTACTTGGTCGTAATGGCTTATCACTATATGTGTCTCGAGGCGCTTCCGCGAGTGCTGCGGGTGCCGGGCTACCCATGTCAACAACGATCAAACAACTACCGCGAATTATTCTGCCACAGTTCTCGAGTCACTTCACCGACTGGGTCGACTTTCGGAGCCTGTTCGTATCAATGGTCACCTCGAATACGACTCTCACAAACGTGAAACAACTCCACTACTTGAAGATGAGCATTGGCCGTGACCACGCGGCGTTACATAGCCACGGCTATTGTCCTCACTTGGGAGTTCATGTGATTTTCATACAATCAAATTGGCTCATCGGAGTGTGCTCATCGCGGACTGCTCATCAATATTGTGTATACCGTTATTGTTAATCGGTACCGCTCATTTTTTGGTATTGCTCACATGCACAGTGTTTTTCGCGCATATTTTGGTGCTTCGAATAAAGAGTTTATTTTCACTGTTAATTATCGATATTATGTTTATTTACCCTCGTTCCGCTATATTGTTACATCTCAAGTAACTCCCGATATTAATAATCTATTAATAACAATAATTAATCCTTTAAAATATAAATTCGTGCAAGGCGCTGGGGGGAGAAAGGATGCATCATACGCACCATTAGTCAAAATATGTTCAACTCTCGTCGCACCCCGTTTTATTGCCGTAGAGCCATTAAACGTGCCGCAGAGCACTCAAAGCCTTGTGGGCACAAGGGTTGTCTGTGGGCACAGACCTAGTTTCCGCGGTTGTCTCTGGACCACGAATACTATATAAATCGAGGGAAACAAGCCTCTTCAGCTCAGTTATCATCGAACTAGTGTAGCCGAAAGGGCTCTAAGTCTCTACGTTCTAAGGGACGCTCTCCGTCAGTCAGAGTTCATAGCTTGTACGGCTGTAACGGAGAGTTGTCCTCTCCTAATTCAAAAGTCTCATTTGTATTTGATCAAAAAGTATACGTAGTGTAATAAGTGTATTGTCAAGAAGATTGGGAACGAATAAACGAAGGACAATTGTGCAACCTGAAAACCATAATTGTACCGACAGAAGTTACCACCGATAATAAACAATATCTAACCATCTACGTGAGTAGAGAAAAACCTTTCTTCAACCAACACATCTACGTATACCTCTTCTTCGGCATCACCTAAACTCGCGATAATCGTCTCCACCATAAAACTATTAGTGCTCAAGACAAGATCTCCGTCCCTGGTGTAAAGCGCTGCCCGGCGTTGACCCGAAAAGAGAGATCGACTGTGTTACTGACTCCCTTACACTCTAACGAGTTGGGTAGGACGTAACATAAATAAAAATTTGGTGTCAGAAGTGGGATTTTAAACGCCCACACTGTAGAAATGGAGGAGGATGACGCTTGATAGGACACCGAAAAAACCGGAAGATCAAGTACCAAATGAGAGTAATCCGCGCATCAGCTCAGCGCTCACCTTTCCGCTACCGCATAATTCAATTCAAGAGAATTCACAGGGTGCGATAGTCCCTAATCCAAGCGGTAGCAATCAAGAATCAAGTTTAATTAATCTCGACACACCTAAAACTGGTGCGATAAACAAAAAATATAAAGCAACAAAAATCGCGGATAATAATAATCCACTTGCCATAAAGCAAGCTTTCGGGGACGATAAATCGGGGATAATTCGGGGATAATTCGAGGATAATTCGGGGATAATTCGGGGATAATTCGGGGATAATTCGGGGATAATGAATCAATAATTGCGATAAACCTCTTAACAGAACAAGTAAATCAAATAATCGCTCAGATTAACGAAATCAACGTCAACATGACTGATAACGCTCGTCCACCCATTCCAGTCTCTATAAAGTATGCATTAGAAGCGGTGCCAGTTTTTGACGGCTATAATATCCCGTTAGGACACTTCTTGGAAGGATGTCAAGAGGCAGGACAAATGTTGCCCGACGAAGCGCAACAAAGCCTCGCGTTAATTCTTTGAAATAAATTACGGGGTGAAGCTCGCCGTGCGGTACACGGTATAAAACTCAATAATGTGGAAGAATTCAATACTTTCCTTAAATTACTTTATGCGCCGGCTAAAACAGTGTACCAATTGCAAGGGAATCTTGGAAGAATCTTCCAGGGAAACGAAGAAGGAGCTCTAGCTTATTCAAATCGCGTTAAAGATCTCGGAAATAAAATCTACGAATTGCACGAAGCAAGTCATGTAGGACCATTGGGGCCAGAATTCAAGAAAAATTTAGACGACGATTTAGTAGATTGTTTTACGCGTGGACTAAAGCCCGAGATCGAGAATAAAGTAACGAGCAATCAGACATTCGACCTAACAATGAAAAATGCAATTAATATCGAACGACAATTAAAAGCCAAAGATTTATTAAGAGCATGTGAAACACGCTGGAGCGACGCGACGCGGACCGACTCTCGCGGTAAGGCAGATTACCGAGAGGGTAACTCTGCCCCGTACCGCCAGGTGTCGCCCGGCGCATCTGCTAGTTTCTTATTTCTATCGAACTTGAGAACCACTGCACCGAGAATTACAAATTCTTGGCACAAAGTCCCGCGCACAAGAGTCTATATACTCGGCGACTTTGTTCGTGATGTTTTGCGACAATATATCTCCACATCGGCAGCTGACGACCGAATTAGCGGGATCCTCGAATAAGAACATATAGGCTCGGCGATATATATACAGGGTGAGTTGTAACTTGTGTACGAAAGTTATAGCGGCGTATAGAGCGGGTCGCACTTAAAATTTTGGTCTTTGCGAAATTGCGATGGAGTAAAAATTGACCGAGCTATTAACGTTCAAAGTCGACCAATCACAGCTCGTTTTACATATCGGAGTCTCGACGCTCGAACGTTGAGTAAACAATGGCCCGACTACCATCCGCAAGCAAACACGGACAGGTGAGAAAAGACAACGGGCGGGAACTCGACCGGTTCGAAGTTAGCCTTCATTTCGATCGGCCGACAGCTTCTCGCGTGGTTGCCGGCTGCGGATGAAACTGCAGATATGCAATCAGGCTAAAAGTCGAATTAATGAAAATTGATAGCTTCTTTAAAAATCATCAGAGGAAGCTCGCAGGTTGATGACACCGAGCCTCTGCCTGTCACGGAATGTTCAGTGCGATGTTATCGCACTGGATCCCCGTACAAGGCAGAGTTTGTCTCGTGAGTCACTATAAAAAATCATTGTAAATTTAATGCACTAGATCTTGAAATTTGTTTACATTAATTACATTAATTGAACGTTAATGTATGTTATCTGTATACCACATAAAAATGACAAAACTTTTGCCTGAAATTTACAAAAATTGTATTGCAAAATTGCAATGCACATGTGTTTGAAATTTCAGAAACAGTTTATGTAAAAAAAACTTCCAATACCTTTTATTACTTTTCAAACCAAATAAAAATAATTTCAATTGGCTTATGTTTTGGTATTGCACTGTAACGTGCATTATGTTCTTTTGGCATCTTCGAAAACTCGCTCGAATTTACGTTGGATGATGAAACACCGTTTCGGACTCGCATGTGAACAAAGGGTCTCAAATTATTCCCATACACCTCGATAAATCTTACTTTCAGTTTGCTATTGTCGCGTTCACATTCCGACGTGGATTTTCTTGTTCCGACTGCTTCAAAAACTCGCTCGAGTTTACGATGGACGATGCAGCGCCGGTTCAGACTCTCCCGTGAAAAAATTAAGAAATCGGACATTCCCATACATGTCGATAAATATTATTTCCGGATTGCCATTGGTCCGGTCACATTCCGACATGCTTGTAGTTGATCTGGCTGCTCCAAGAGTTTACTCGAATCTACTATAGACTTTGTAGCACCGTTTCGGACTCTCGGTGAAAAAAAAATCACAGTAAATATATAGTGTTGACAGCTCATTCGTAGCGAAACACGAAATGCTTGGGGGATCGTGCATTGAGCCACTATGAAATTAGCTGCGATACACGGTGAAAAGGCAAAAGATGGCGGCATATCTCGCTGTAATTTCGATATGGACAAACATAATTCTTTCCGAAGAGCCTTTATCTCTGTGAAATCGCGTCGCATCGTAAGAAAACCTGAAAAAAGACACTGGCCACGATTTAAAGAAACTGCTTGCCAAATTTCGTCAAGAGATTTTTTGTCGATTCGGAGAACAGTGGATACCAAGGAAACGCGTGATCGCCGTGAAACGCATAACTCCCGTCTTTTTTCCCTAGCGGGCAGTCGGGAGTTAAAAATAAGGATTTCGAAAAATCCCATACACGCGGATAAATTCCCATACACCTCGATACATTCTCGTACCCCTCGATAAATTCCCATACCCCTCGATACATTTTTATACGCGTCGATGAATTCCCACACACGTAGAAAAATTCCCATACACGTAGAAAAATTTCCATACACGTAGAAAAATTCCCGAAAAAATTCCGAAATATCCCATACACGTCTATAAATTCCTATACTCGTCGATAAATTCTCGTACACCTCGATAAATAATACTTCCCGCTTGTTATTGGCCCGGTCACATTTCGGCGTTCATTTTTGTATTCTAGCTGCTCCGAACATTCATTGCAATCGACGATGGACTTTGTAATTCCGTTTTCGCCTCTCGGTGAAAAAATAAGGAATTCGAAAAATCCCATACATCTCGATAAAATCCCATACACCTCGATATTTATCGAGGTGCAATTTTTCTACGTGTATGGGAATTTCCCATACACGTAGAAAAATTCCCATACACTTCGATAAATTCCCATACACTTCGATAAATTCCCATACACTTCGATAAATTCCCATATACCTCGATAAATTCCCATGCACCTTGATATTGATTGAGGTGCAATTTTTCTACGTGTATGGGAATTTTCCCGTACACGTAGAAAAATTCCCATACACTTCGATAAATTCCCATACACTTCGATAAATTCCCATATACCTCGATAAATTCCCATGCACCTTGATATTGATCGAGGTGCAATTTTTCTACGTGTATGGGAATTTTCCCATACACGTAGAAAAATTCCCATACACGTGGAAAAATTCCCGAAAAAATTCCGAAAAATCCCATACACGTCGATAAATTCCCATACACGTCTATAAATTCCCATACTCGTCGATAAATAATACTTCCGGCTTGCTATTGGCCCGGTTACATTTCGGTGTACATTTTCGTATTCTACCTGCTCCGAACATTCATTGCAATCGACGATGGACTTTGTAATTCCTTTTTCGCCTCTCGGTGAAACAATAAAAAATTCGAAAAATCCCATACACCTCGATAAATTTCCATACACGTAGAAAAATTCCCATACACCTCGATAAATTCCCATGCACCTCGATATTTATCGAGGTGCAATTTTTCTACGTGTATGGGAATTTTCCCATACACGTAGAAAAATTCCCATACACGTAGAAAAATTCCGATACACGTAGAAAAATTCGCATACGCGTCGATAAATTCCCATACTTCTCGATAAATTCCCGTACAACTCGATAAATAATACTTTCGGCTTGTTAGTCGCCTGGTCATTTTCCGGTGGGCATCTTCCTGCTCTAGTTGCTCCGAACGTTCACTCGAATCTATGATAGACTTTGTAGTACCGTTTAAAAAATACGGATTTCAAAAAATCCCAGACACGTCCATAAATTTCCATATACCTCGATAAATGAAACTTCGGGTTTGCCCGGTCACATTCTGATCTGCACTTACTTGAACTGGCTAAGTAAAAGCCCACTTGAATCTACGGTGGATGATACAGCACTGTTTCAGACTCTCGGTGAAAAAATAAAGATTCCGAAAAATCCCATACACGTCTACAAATTTCTATATGCGTCGATGACTTCCCATAGACGTCTATAAATTACCATAGACCTCGATTAATAATACTTCCGGCTATTAGCCCGGTCACATTCCGGCGTGCATTTTCGTATTCTAGCTGCTCCGAACGGCATAAAGGAAAACTTCACCTTTAGTTTGAAAATGTCAGATCAACCGAAAGTGATGTTCTACGAGACTACGTCGTTACCGGTAGCACTGAAATTTTCAAACGGAAAACTACGTTTCTCTCTGCGACGTAACTTCTGGTTGAACTGAGATTTCTAAATCGAACATAACATTTCAGCTTATGATGTCACATCTGGTTGAAAACTGAGATTTCCGAACCGGAAATGCCTTTTTCTCATATGAAGTCCCGTCTATTCTAAAATCGAGATTTTTAAACTAGAAGTGTCGTCATTCGGAAAAAATATACTATCAGGTAAAAAATTAAGATATTAGTTAATAATAAACAATAACTATTTTTCTACTGCGTATTTATTTTATTTCGTTGAATTGTGCGAGTGCGAGTGCGAGTGGGAGTGCGAGTGCGAGTGCGAGTGATTTAGTGCTTTTTAATTTTGTTGTACGGCTTTGGGTTGCGCATCGTATTACACATTAGTGTGAGGACCCGCATATATTCTTCCCGATCGATGCGGCATTTCGTTGGGACCGTCTCATTGACGTATTCTGAAATAAATAAATATCAGGATCAAATTAATGAAGAATGTGTGGAATTTAAAAAGGGGTATGGTACATGGTACGTATACCCCTTTAAGGGGTATACGTACGTTCGACGGCTTTCAAAACGTTTGCCGGGATTGGTTTGAAGCCACCATACAATCCTTTCGGCGTCATCAGAGCTAAATTTTCTTTGCCGACAACAGCTTTGGTGATGCGCCGGCACAGTTCCCGCGGTTTCGTCGACCATCGATCGGTCATCCGTTTCAAATCGTTCGCATCAACGAAGACATTCGACCCGGGTATGAGCTCAACCTGTAAATATTATGACAATGTTTTTTGACTTACAGAATGGGAAAGCCAATCAAAGAGCAAATAAGTAACAAAAGTAAGGCAAAGACCCTTCTTATGATTATTAAAAAATACAATAAAGATAACTGTATGATACTAGTCTACTTCTGTAGAAATATTCATTCCGATAACTCAAAATTTGCGAAAGCTAGACCGCGACCACACTTTGCTATTGGGTGCCAAATTTCATCCCGCTCGATAAACCGCTCGATCTTGAGTTGAAGAAGGTTGCGTTTTTCAGACCTTTCACACATGCATATACACAGGCATGCACACACATCCATCCAGAGATTTTTCGTAATATGATTTTTGACGTTTTAGAACATGTTTAAATGAAAATGTCGAAACAAATTTTTTTCATGAAAATGAGCTTCCTCTATAAGCAATGAAGCAATGAAGCAATAAACCAATAAAGTAATACAGCAATAAATAATGTCAAGTGGTGAATGCCCCGCGGATTGTCTAATGAAGTACACTAACCTTGTCTTCAGAATTAGGATGAGTATTGAGTCCCTCATCGGCAGGCCACCCCCGCCAACCATTCACCTGTAAATCTTCGTCGGACTCCGTTTCCTTAGCCTCAAATCCAAGTCGAATTGGATGAGGAGTGAAAGTCGTCCACGGTGATTTTCCCCCATCGATTTTGCATCTTCTTTTTCAAGAAGTGCTGACTCATGGGACGGCCACCCGCACCAACCTTGTTCTTCGTCATCACTCGATGCCACCATATTTTTATCGTTTTATTGATAATAAAAAGGCTTTTATCGAAGGCTTTTATTGAAAGCGGTCTGAAGGATAACCAATGTCAGGGATTACTATGAATTTCGATGCAAGTTAGGCAATTTTCTTTTGTTTCATTCGATAAATCGATTTTGTTTCTGTGGGGTTCTCGCTGGAAGCATGATAACGGACGAGACCTGTACTATCGGCAGCGACGAGACGTGGAAGTCATCGGTTAACGAGGCTGGTGAAAACTCGGCAGAAACCGAGCTTCTGCCCGCTCGCGAAACTGTTTTCGAGCTCGTGGATGGCTTCGCCAGCGGGCAGAAACTAGTCATCATCCTCGTCTCTCTCGCGACGTTTTTCGATTCTATAACCGACTTTCGCCCGGCCTCATTGATCCACGAGTTCTACGTCTCGTCGGTGCCGATACTGCAGATCTCGTCCGTTATCATTATCAGGCTTCCGGCGAGAGCCGCACAGAAACAAAATCGATTTAGTGAATGAAAGAAAAGAAAATTGCCCGACTTGCATCTAATTTCATAGTAATCCCTGAAGTTGGTTCCGTCAATCCGCTTTCGATAACCATAGCCTTTTTATTAATTATAACACGATCGAAATATGGTGGCATTGAGTGATGAAGAAGAGCAAGGCTGGCGCGGGTGGCCACCCCAAACGTTTGCACTTATCGAAAAAGAATATGCAAAATCGATGGAGGAAGGTCCCTGTGGACGGGTTTGTGTCACGCCTCATGAAATTCGATCTGGATTTGAGGCCAAGGAAAGGGAGGACTCCGACGAAGATTTAGAGGAGAATGGTTGGCGGGGGTGGCCTTCCGATGAGGGACTCGACACTCATCCTGATCCAACTAAAGACAAGGTTAGTTTACCTCCGTAGGCGATGCGCGGGGCATTCGCTACCTGACATGCTTTATTATTGCTTCACTGCTTCGTCGCTTCATTGCTTTATTGCTTATAGAGGGAAGATTTATCTTCATGAAAACAATTTCTTCGAGATTTTCATTTAAACATGTTCCAATGCGTTAAAAAAATCACATTTCGAAAATTCTCGGGATGGGTTCTTGCCCGCGTGCGTGTATGTGTGAAGTCTGTAACGTACAATTTTCCTTAACTCAAGATCGAGCGGTTTATCGGTCGGGCTGAAATTTGGCATCCAAGTAGCGGAGTCAGGCGCCTCTAATAATTTGTTATAATTTACGCAATAATAAAAACAACGTTTAGATTTTATCAGATTTTGATTTTTTCTAAAAACGTGTAGTCGCGCTGTAGCTTTCGTAAAGTTTGAGTTATCGGATTGAATCTTTCTAGAGAAGTAGACTAGTATAAAACAATGACCGCTATTGAATTATATAATAATCATTCACAGAGTCTGGGTCTTGTGACTTACCTTCGTTACTTATTCGCTCTTTGATCAGCTTCGCCATTCCGTAAGTCAATCAATATTGTCGAAATATTTACAGGTTGAGCTCATATCAGGGACCAATGTCTTCATTGAACCGAACGAGTGGACTTCAATAATTTATCGGTTGTCAACGAAGCCGCGGGAGCTTTGCCGACACATCATGCAGGCAGTTGTTGACAGAGATAATTTAGTTGCAATGACGACAAAAAGATTCTGTGTCGGGTTAGAATCCATTCCGTTGTGAAGGCTGTGGAATGTACGTTAGACAGTACTATGTATACACCTGTTTATATCCTACACATTCTGTTAATTTATTTCTCGCATTTATTCGTTTCAGATTACGTAAATCAGACGGTCCCAGCCAATTCCTGCATCAATCCGTCACAAGATATGCAGGTTCTAACACTGGTCTGCAATACCATGCGCAATACCAAGTCGTACAACAAGAAGCGCTAAGGCACTCGCACTCGCACTCGCACTCGCACTCGCACTCGCACTCGCACTCGCACTCGCACTCGCACTCGCACTCGCACTCGCACTCGCACTCGCACTCGCACTCGCACTCGCACTCGCACTCGCACTCGCACTCGCACTCGCACTCGCACTCGCACTCGCACTCGCACTCGCACTCGCACTCGCACTCGCACTCGCACTCGCACTCGCTACGATTTAATGATCCAACGAAATAAAACAAATTCGTAGCATAAAAACAGTTATCGTTTATTATTAACCCTACACTCATAACTGAGGTCCGATCGCACCGCACGCGATTACTTTCGATTTGGAAATCTGTATTCAACCAGAAGTTACGTTGTACAGGGAAACGTTATTTCCCGTTCAGAAATCTCTGTGCCACCGGAAGTGACGTTGACCTGTACACTTCCGTTTAGTCACTTCCGGATAGTCACTTCCGTTTGAACAGACATTTTCATACTGAAAGTGACGTTTTCCTTTATGACGTTACTTCGGATTGAGAATCATGGTCTGTTTTCCCGTACGACATCACTTATTCCGCGGATGGATCCGTGACATCCCCAGCTGCCGATTCCGCAGATTATCTTTCGAAGGAGTGGAGGAACAATCCGTGACACGCCTAGAGAACGACGGAGACAAACCTGTCTTCAAATGCGCACATGCCTCGAGCTGCATGCCGGTATACTGCGGGACCAATGGCAAAGCGAAAGTGATATTTACTTTCGTCTATAGGAATATTCGAGATTCTTTTTTTTCAAGGAAGAGTCTGAAACGCGATAAAAAGTCCATTGTAGATTCGAGGGAACTCTCGGAGCAGCTAAAATAAGAAAATGCAGGCCGAAGTGTCCTCGGGCCAATAGCAAAACCGAAGTTATATTTTTAAAACAGTAAAAAGGTACGCCAAGTACTTAAAAATGGTATTCTCGTTCAGAAAATGTTTATAAAAAAAAACCTCTTAAAAATTAAAAAATCTGCCAAAACAGATGTTTATCTAAACAGTCTCTTAACAAAAAAATGCTTCCAAAAAGACGTTCATCAAAGTAATTCAAAAAAAATATGAGTGTCAAAATCTCAAACAAAAAAAAATCGAAAAAAATTAAATCAACGTAGCCAAGTAGTAGTACATACAAAAAATTCTTCAAAAAATATGTTTATCAAAACAATATAAAAAAAAACAAGATGCAAAAAATCTTGACAAAAAAAAACTTGGCGTGCCAGTTTATTTTTACAATAGCTGTCGTACATGGTTCATTCAAATAATCAAGGGAGAGGGAAAGTAACTGCAATAACTGCAGTAACTGTAATTGTGAAAAAAAACTGGCACGCCAAGTTTTTTTTTGTCAAGATTTTTTGCATCTTGTTTTTTTTATATTGTTTTGATAAACATATTTTTTGAAGAATTTTTTGTATGTACTACTACTTGACTACGTTGATTTAATTTTTTTCGATTTTTTGTTTGTTTGAGATTTTGATACACATATTTTTTGGACGCACGTTTTTGTTAAGAGACTGTTTAGATAAACATCTGTTTTGGCAGATTTTTTAATTTTTAAGAGGTTTTTTTTTTATAAACATTTTCTGAACGAGAATACCATTTTTAAGTACTTGGCGTACCTTGTTACTTTTTTCAAAAAAGTATTTTTTGCTTTCATTTCACCTATTTTTGACATCCAGTCATGTAGTTTGATTGATTATTACCAACATACAGTGAATAAACAGAATCATCTTCCTGTAAAATATATTCGTGTAGCATTTTAGGCTGACGAAAGGCACCTTCGACACTTTGAGTAGCTGCTCTTGATGCTCTGGTTCTTCGAAGGCAACTGCGTTAGGACCAGAAGGTGGTTTTCATCATGCGTAGCTGAAAAAAGACTTATCTCTCTCGCATGATGGATAAAGACATCTTTTGGTGCTGACGCAGTGCCTCTGAAGTTCTAGAGCATCGATGGCATCTGTATGTGGAGCTGGCGATGCCTTTCACCACTATATGTAAAAATGATATATATAATAAATTATACATTTTCACTGCGAGCCTTTAATTATGCACCGACAGGGGAAAATTTCTCAAATAGAATGCCAGCTCTGTCAGGAAAAGATTTATTCCTCGGTTTGGGTATATGTAAAAACAAACAAAAAAACGGAACTTCAAAATAGGTTAGTTAAAAAGATCGCGGAAAAAATAATTTTACGAGTCAGTATTGTATGGTAACACAAAAGCAAATACTAAATATATTGACCAAACGTTGTTTATTATATTTTTGAGTTTTTTTTACACAATACCCAAATCACTGCTTCAATCACATCACATAAAAATATCACGTATCACATACAAATTTAACACTTAGAAAACATGAAAAAAAAACAATTTTGCAACAAAACTTTTCCCGTCAGTAGAAAAAAATATATATATTGCGGACCGACTAACTGCATGGGCCCGTTCAAAAACTTACTTTGGTATTAAAACGAGCGAGAGTGCTGCCTTGGTGCGAATGCTAGAGAGAAAAGCTAGAAAACCCGGCTGGCACGGCGAACGCATGCGCAGTAGACACGAGAGTCACATCACATCACATCACATCACATTTTATTATATTTTCGGACCTCGATAGAGACATGATGACCATATCTCAGCATCTACCGAACAGTTATAATCGTAACAGGGCGCGTTGGAAAGCTTGTGTCCTATATATATAGTAAAAGTGTCGTTGGAATTCCGATCCGATGCTTCGTTTTCGAGAAAATCGAGAAGCAAGAATCCACTTCCGGCATTTTGGAGTAAATATACTTGGTAGCGTCTCGTCGCTTAAAAAAACTTTTTTTTTAAGTACTTGGCGTCGAGACGCTGCCGCGTGTCTTGCTATATGTGTATGGGATCTAAAAAAAACTTATTTTTCACCGCCAGTCTGAAACGATACTGCAGGGTCTGTCGTGGATTTGAGCGAGCTTTCGACATAGCCAGATGTGAAGTAAATGCGAAATATGACCAGACCAATAGCAAACCGAAAGTATCGTTTATCGCGATAGATGGGAATTTATCGAAGTGTATGGGATTTTTCGAAAACCTTATTTTCTCAGGGGTTAGTCTGAAACGATGCTGCGTCGTGAATCGTCGACTCGAACGAGTTTTTGAAGCAGCGAGAACAAAAAAATCCGCGCCGGAATGTGAACGAGACAATAGCAAACCGGAAGTAAGATTTATCGGCGTGTATGGAAATAATTGAAGACCACTCTTTTTTCACGTGCGAGTCCGAACTGGTGTTGCATTGTCCATCGTAGATTCACTATCGATCATCGATTTTTTTACCATAATATCGTGAACCATAAAGTTCGCAATTGTTCAAGGCGTCCAAAAGCTGTCGCCATAACCTGCATGATCGTTTATAGTTACGTGAGACCGTTGGCAGTAAAGTGCCACTTACGCCACTCTCGGCAGCCACGATAAGTAGCAGTTTTCTTGGATGAGTTACATAAATTTGTATACAGATGGACCGGTATTATTGACCGGTGATCCCTATCGTATTTTATGAGATTTTTTTTACTTTACGAAAAATTTATATTGTAGCCCGACGCGAATTTTCGAATAAACGGAGAAAAATAAATGGCAGATTCGTGATGTAGCAGAAGAAATGCATAATACATAACCTGGAAGTAAAACAATTTGTTTTGCTTCCAGGAAGATAACAAAAATGATTATCGCCAATTCGTGCATGCAACGTTGCAATTTTTTTGTATTTTCAAATTGTGATTTTCCCCGTCTTGGAATGTCAAGGACAATCGCCCCACAGACGATAGATCCGACGATAGATCCGACGATAGATCCGACGATAGATCCGACGATAGATCCGACGATAGATCCGACGATAGATCCGACGATAGATCCGACGATAGATCCGACGATAGATCCGACGATAGATCCGACGATAGATCCGACGATAGATCCGACGATAGATCCGACGATAGATCCGACGATAGATCCGACGATAGATCCGACGATAGATCCGACGATAGATCCGACGATAGATCCGACGATAGATCCGACGATAGATCCGACGATAGATCCGACGATAGATCCGACGATAAATGTCAAGTCCAATTCTATATTCGTTCATCTTAATCCAAATTTTGTTCGAAGTGGCCGCCACCGACTGCGATGCATCGGCGTGCCCGTTTAATGATGCTGGCCTGGGATCGTTCGAGCATCTCTGGTGTTATTGTCGCAAGAGCATCGATAATTCGAGCTTCGAGGTCTTCTTCGTCTCGTGGCAAAGTTCGGCCATATATTTTGTCTTTAAAGTGTCCCCACAGGAAGAAGTCCAGCGGAGTAAGATCGGGAGACCTTGGAGGCCAGTGGATTTCACCTCCGCGAACGATCCACCGCTGGGGAAATTCTTCATTTAAGAATTCTCGGACAACCAGACCGAAATGAGCAGGGGCACCATCGTGTTGAAACCACATTCGGCGGCGAGTTTCCAGGGGTACATCCTCGAGCATAATGAGGAGGTCATTTTGGATGAAGCGCAAGTAACGTCGAGTATTTAAAATTTCATGCAGCTCACACGGCCCAATCTGCGACACGAAATTTTTTTAATTATAAGCGAGGAGACGATGTTCTATAGAAACATCCGTTACCAATTTCGTCCAAAAAAAGGCTTCAATAAATGAGATGTGACTGTGTATGTTCGGATTATATACATACAACCTCGATTATCCGAACCAATTGGGACCGGAGCTCGTTCGGATTAATGAAAATTCGGATAACAGAACAGTGAAGCTGTGTTAAGCGATATATCGCGATACATATCGAAAATATTATAGTATCCATATATTTTAAATAATTATGATTTGAAGAATAACGTGATACATATATTTTTATGATATTCAACGGTAAATTGAAATTTTCATGAAAAAATCCCCAATTCTCGTTTAGCGCAAGAGAGTCATACGTTTTTTCGCAGCCAAAAACGAAAATAAATTTTGAATACGTGTGTATTTGCTCGGCTGAGAAACTCATAAATACTGCGCATTCGACCGACGTGTATGCATGGTAGTTCTGTGTAAGCGTACGCGAGTTCAAGCGTTCTTGAATTGGCTTGTTGTTTATAGCGCGTAACAATATACTGGCGCGGAACAATGTAAAGATATGAGAATTTCACGCACTAGTTCGGATAGTAGAAACTTTATCTGAACCAGCGGCGGTTCGGATAACCGAGGGTTAGATAATGGGTGTTCGGATAATCGAAATTCTACTGTACTACGAAATTCTACTTTTACGTACCAATCGGTTTCCGATGATACCTGCCCACAGATTTTTGCTAAATCGAGTTTGACGGCTTCGGATTCTCGTAACTGTTTGATTCTGTCTGGAGTAAAAGTGTTCGTTGTGGCAGTTACGCATCCCCGTTTCCGTAAAACAGGATTCGTCCGTCCACAAAATGCTTCCGATGAAATCGGGGTCTGCGTCATGCCGTCGTACGAGCTCCTGATAAAATTCTAAGCGCCGTTGCTCGTCCCCGGGATGCAATTGCTGGACCGGGTTCAGGTGGTACGGCTTGAGTCCGTTTTCTCGCGTGATCCTGTTAACGAGAGTTTGGCTCATCCCTAATTGACGAGCAACGATTCGTGAACTAGTTCGAGGATCACGTTCGAATTCACGTAACACTGCGTCTTCTCGTTGGGGTCGACGCTGCCTCAAAGGAGGCCCGCCGTTGATACCGCGATGTATCCTTACGTTTCCGGTCTCACAGACACGCCTGTACGCTTCTTCGATCGTTCGCCTGCACGGATGATGAGCTCGCCGCGGATAGAGTTCTCGGTATCGCTCAGCTGCGCGATCACCGTTTTGTTCCGCCCACCCATAACACATTATCATTTGCGCGTATTCCTCCGATGTATAATCCATTTCGGATCATCGCCGTCGTAAGACTGAAGGCTTGGTAAAAACAAATGAAGCCTGAAGGTAAAACTGAAGGCTTGATAAAAACAAATGAAGCCCAGTCAACGATATCATCGTCAAGTCAAGCAAGTGAGAAACCTAGACGGGAGCGAAATCCAAATGCGAACAAATGGCGAACGATTCATCTACCGGGTGTCGTGCTTAAATTTGGGCTCGCACACTATCCAGTACGACAATCTTGATCGCCACTGAATCGCGAAATCACGTGATCACACGTCACAGTTTGTAAGGTGCACTGTCGTACATCGTTCTTAAAACCGTATGTAAAAATAAGTATGCAAAACCTGCGGATCACCCCGCCGACGATCGATCCGACGATCGATCCGACGATCGATCCGACGATCGATCCGACGATCGATCCGACGATCGATCCGACGATCGATCCGACGATCGATCCGACGATCGATCCGACGATCGATCCGACGATCGATCCGACGATCGATCCGACGATCGATCCGACGATCGATCCGACGATCGATCCGACGATCGATCCGACGATCGATCCGACGATCGATCCGACGATCGATCCGACGATCGATCCGACGATCGATCCGACGATCGATCCGACGATCGATCCGACGATCGATCCGACGATCGATCCGACGATCGATCCGACGATCGATCCGACGATCGATCCGACGATCGATCCGACGATCGATCCGACGATCGATCCGACGATCGATCCGACGATCGATCCGACGATCGATCCGACGATCGATCCGACGATCGATCCGACGATCGATCCGACGATCGATCCGACGATCGATCCGACGATCGATCCGACGATCGATCCGACGATCGATCCGACGATCGATCCGACGATCGATCCGACGATCGATCCGACGATCGATCCGACGATCGATCCGACGATCGATCCGACGATCGATCCGACGATCGATCCGACGATCGATCCGACGATCGATCCGACGATCGATCCGACGATCGATCCGACGATCGATCCGACGATCGATCCGACGATCGATCCGACGATCGATCCGACGATCGATCCGACGATCGATCCGACGATCGATCCGACGATCGATCCGACGATCGATCCGACGATCGATCCGACGATCGATCCGACGATCGATCCGACGATCGATCCGACGATCGATCCGACGATCGATCCGACGATCGATCCGACGATCGATCCGACGATCGATCCGACGATCGATCCGACGATCGATCCGACGATCGATCCGACGATCGATCCGACGATCGATCCGACGATCGATCCGACGATCGATCCGACGATCGATCCGACGATCGATCCGACGATCGATCCGACGATCGATCCGACGATCGATCCGACGATCGATCCGACGATCGATCCGACGATCGATCCGACGATCGATCCGACGATCGATCCGACGATCGATCCGACGATCGATCCGACGATCGATCCGACGATCGATCCGACGATCGATCCGACGATCGATCCGACGATCGATCCGACGATCGATCCGACGATCGATCCGACGATCGATCCGACGATCGATCCGACGATCGATCCGACGATCGATCCGACGATCGATCCGACGATCGATCCGACGATCGATCCGACGATCGATCCGACGATCGATCCGACGATCGATCCGACGATCGATCCGACGATCGATCCGACGATCGATCCGACGATCGATCCGACGATCGATCCGACGATCGATCCGACGATCGATCCGACGATCGATCCGACGATCGATCCGACGATCGATCCGACGATCGATCCGACGATCGATCCGACGATCGATCCGACGATCGATCCGACGATCGATCCGACGATCGATCCGACGATCGATCCGACGATCGATCCGACGATCGATCCGACGATCGATCCGACGATCGATCCGACGATCGATCCGACGATCGATCCGACGATCGATCCGACGATCGATCCGACGATCGATCCGACGATCGATCCGACGATCGATCCGACGATCGATCCGACGATCGATCCGACGATCGATCCGACGATCGATCCGTTTCGCCGAAAGTCTGAAACGGTGCTGCATCGTCCATCGTAGATTCAAGCGGGCCTTTGTCTTAGCCAGGTCAAGTAAATGCACGTCGGAATGTGACCGGGCCAATAGCAAGCCCGAAGTATTATTTATCGAGGTGTATGGGAATTTATCGACGAGTACGGGAATTTATAGACGTGTATGGGAATTCATCACGCATATAGGAATTTCTAGACGTGTATGGGATTTTTCGGAATTTTTTCGGGAATTTTTCTACGTGTATGGGAATTTTTCTACGTGTATGGGAACTTTTCTACGTGTATGGGAAAATTCCCATACACGTAGAAAAATTGCACCTCGATAAATATCGAGGTGTATGGGAATTTTTGTACGCGTATGGGAATTTTCGGCGTGTTTGGGAATTTATCGAGGGGTATGGGAATTTATCGAGATGTATGGGATTTTTCGAATTCCTTATTTTTTCACCGAAAGGCGAAAACGGAATTACAAAGTCCATCGTCGATTGCAATGAATGTTCGGAGCAGATAGGATACGAAAATGCACGCCGAAATGTGACCGGGCCAATAGCAAGCCGGAAGTATTATTTATAGACGTGTATGGGATTTTTCGAAATTTTTTCGGGAATTTTTATACGGGTATGGGAATTTTCCCATACACGTAGAAAAATTGCACCTCGATCAATATCCGGGTGCATGGGAATTTATCGAGGTATATGGGAATTTATCGAGGTATATGGGAATTTATCGAGGTGTATGGGAATTTATCGAAGTGTATGGGCATTTTTTTACGTGTATGGGAATTTCCCATACACGTAGAAAAATTGCACCTTGATAAATATCGAGGTGTATGGGATTTTATCGAGATGTATGGGATTTTTCGAATTCCTTATTTTTTCACCGAGAGGCGAAGACGGAATTACAAAGTCCATCGTCGATTGCAATGAATGTTCGGAGCACCTAGAATACGAAAATGCACGCAGAAATGTGACCGGGCCAATAGCAAGTCGGAAGTATTATTTATCGAGGTGTACGGGAATTTATCGACGAGTATAGGAATTTATAGACGTGTATGGGATTTTTCGGATTTTTTTCGGGAATTTTTCTACGTGTATGGGAATTTTTCTACGTGTATGGGAATTTTTCTACGTGTATGGGAATTTTTCTACGTGTATGGGAATTTTTCTACGTGTATGGGAATTTTTCTACGCGTATGGGAATTTTTTTACGTGTATGGGAATTTTTCTACGTGTATGGGAATTTTTGTACGTGTATGGGAATTAATCGAGGGGTATGGGAATTTATCCACGAGTATGGGATTTTTCGAAATCCTTATTTTTTTACCGAGAGTCCGAAACGGTTCTACAAAGTCTATAGTAGATTCGAGTAAACTCTTGGAACAGCCAGATCAAGTACATGCATGTCGGAATGTGACCGGACCAATGGCAATCCGGAAATAATATTTATCGACGTGTATGGGAATGCCCGATTTCTTAAATTTTTCACGGGAGAGTCTGAACTGGCGCTGCATCGTCCATCGTAAACTCGAGAGAGTTTTTGAAACAGTCAGAACAAGAAAATCCACGTCGGAATGTGAACGCGACAATAGCAAACTGAAAGTACGATTTATCGAGGTGTATGGGAATAATTTGAGGCCCCTTTTTTCACGTGCGAGTCCGAAACGGTGTTTCATCATCCAACGTAAATTCGAGCGAGTTTTCGAAGATGCCAAAAGAACATAATGCACGTTACAGTGCAATACCGCGATACAAGCCAATAGAAGTTATTTTTATTTGATTTGAAAAGTAATAAAAGGTATTGGAAGTTTTTTTTACATACACTGTTTCTGAAAGTTCAAACACATGTGCATTGCAATTTTGCAGTACAATTTTTGTAAATTTCGGCCAAAAGTTTTGTCATTTTTATGTGGTATACAGATAACGTACATTAACGTTCAATTAATGTAATTAATGTAACCAAATTTCAAGATCTAGTGCATTAAATTTACCATGATTTTTTATAGTGACTCACGAGACAAACTCTGCCTTGTACGGGGATCCAGTGCGAGAACATCGCACTGAACATTCCGTGATAGACAGAGGCTCGGTGTCATCAACCTGCGAGCTTCCTCTGATGATTTTTCAAGAAGCTAACAATTTTTATTAATTCGACTTAGCCTGATTGCTTATCTGCAGTTTCATCCGTAGCCGGCAACCACGCGGGAAGCTGTCGGCCGATCGAAATGAAGGCTAACTTCGAACCGTTCGCTTTCTTGGTTCGCGAACTTAATAAATTAAATCAAGCGTATTGAGAAAGATTGAACCTTTGAGATTCGCGCAGATAAGCGCACCGCGGGTTCGCGTGCTGGACGGGGACACGATCTTTTTTTATTTTTGGGAGGTTTTCGGGTATCGCCACAGTCTCACCGTTTCAATATTGCCCAAGGCAACGGACACGGGTGCTCATCATCGGCAATTTATACGGGGTGACTCTAAGTTGATACCGATCCGAATCGTAGGATTCCAATTCCTCGCGGAGTTTACGGCCTTCGCGGGGCCTTCGAATCTGTCGTTTCACGGCTATCTAACCGACAAAATTTACGAGCGGGATGTGAAATTGGAATGATTACGCGATTGTACAGCGTGAAGCGCTGATATTAATTTTCCGAACGAATTCTACAATTCACGCGAGAGGACCTGATGTCGTCGCGTAGAGCCGATCATGCTCAGAGCAAATAAGGATTTTACTAGTTATGCATTCTAGAAGTTTCTAAATTAATCTGAATTAATTGTTTCATCAGAGACTTCCGATCGCTCATCATCGAAACAATTAATTTTCGTTTTTGTATAGTTGCTATCTGACTCGACTCACGTAAGCGGCGTCACTCTGGTTTGGAGTGTCGCGGCCACGTGCCCACCAAAATCGGAGTGGAACCTTGGTGCTGATTTTTGCACCTTCGTTAATCCCTGTAAGGAGGAACGTAAAGCCCGCACTATGCAGGTTGTATGAACAGGGAAAAGAGCAGGTTGTCTAAATTCGTGTGCGACCTGGTAGCCGACGTGGGATCGCGTCTTCTAGCAGCTTTGTGGATTTTCAGGATTTTCTTTCTCCTTGGATCGCTCTCGGTCGACACAATGTCGAGGTTCGTGCTGCCAAGATCTGTCACACCGGAGGTGGCACAATGCCGCGGTCTGGCGTGACAAAAGGGAGACAGGAAATAGATATGTCCGGGTTATTTATTTCACAAGTAGATAAAGTTCGTGAAGTGAATCGAGCGCGAAAGAATCGAAAATAGACAAAAAAAATGTACTCGTTATTCGCGAAGTTAATCGAGCGAAGTAACAGAAATTAGCAAAAAAAAAATGTATTCGTTATTCGCGAAGTGAATCGAGCGAAGGAACAGAAATAAAAAAAAATGTATTCGTTATTCGCGAAGTGAATCGAGCGAAGAAACAGAAAATAAAAAAAACTGTGTTCGTTATTCGCGAAGTGAATCGAGCGAAGGAACAGAAATTAAAAAAAAAACTATTCGTTATTCGCGAAGTGAATCGAGCGAAGAAACAGAAATAAAAAAAAACTGTGTTCGTTATTCGCGAAGTGAATCGAGCGAAGGAACAGAAATAAAAAAATGTATTCTTTATTCGCGAAGTAAATCTCGAAGAAAGCGTGTTGAATTTAATCGAACAATGTTCACGTTACCGTGTTTAACTTTCGTTGTAGACTGAGAGCGAGCGGGTACATGCACGCAAATTTATAGGGTTATCCCCGCTCTCTCGGTGGAAGTTTCCAGAATATTCGAGAATTTCTCGAATTTTGCTCGTTTCCGTCTTGTCGTCGTCATGTCCGGGTATGCGCGCAGTGCGTTATTCGTTCCCACATCAGGCGGTGCTGTCGCGCACGACGATATCGATCTCAATTATCGACCGCTCGGACGCTAGATGGTGCCCGGTGTACCACATTTGCGTAATTTACACCAGGGGGTAAGGTGGTTCCGTCACAATATATATATATATATATGTATATATATTGTTTTATCAGATTCTCGCACCGACAAGTCACTGTCGAATTAGCGGGAATTCTTATCGCACTAGAGCAAATATGCCCGGCGATTTTTATTTTTTTTTACCAGATCCTCGCATCGACAGGTGACTGTCGAATTAGCAGGTTCCTTTCGCACTAGAGCAAATAGGCTCGACAATTTTTTTTATTTTTTTTATGAGATCCTCGCATCGACAGGTGACTGTTGAATTAGCAGGATCCTTATCGCACTAGAGCAAACAGGCCCGGCGATTTATATTTTTCTAAAATCAGATCCTCACATCTACACGTGAGTGTCGAGTTAACGGGATGATTATCGCGAAAGAGCATATATGCTCGGCGATATTTTTTTTTACATCCTCGCATCGACAGATGACTGTCGAATTAGCAGGTTTCTTATCGCACTAGAGCAAATAGGCTCGGCGATTTATAATTTTTTTTTATCAGATCCTCGCATCGACAGTTGACTGTCGAATTACCGGGTTCCTTATCGCACTAGAGCAAATAGGCTCGGCGATTTTTAGTTTATTTTTTTTTAAATGAGATCCTCGCATCGACAGTTGACTGTCGAATTAGCAGGGTCCTTTGGCACTAGAGCAAATAGACTCGGCGATTTAAAAAAATTTTTTTATGAGATCCTCGCATCGACAGGTGATTGTCGAATTAGCAGGATCCTTATCGCACTAGAGCAAACAGGCCCGGCGATTTATATTTTTCTAAAATCAGATCCTCGCATCTACACGTGAGTGTCGAGTTAACGGGATGATTATCGCGCAAGATATCATCATATATGCTCGGCGATATATTATTTAATTGCATCCTCGCATCGACAGGTGACTGTCGAGTTAGCGGGATGATTATTGTGCAAGAGCCTATATGCTCGGCGATATTTTTTTTTACATCCTCGCATCGACAAATGACTGTCGAATTAGCGGGATCCTTATCGCTCTAGAGCATATATGTTCGGCGATTTTTTTTATCAGATCCTCACATCGACAATTCACTGTCGAATTAGCGGGATCCCTATCGCACTACAGCACATGTGCTCGGCGATGTTTATGTTTTTTATATTAGATCCTCGCATCAACAGGTGACTGTCGAATTAGCAGGATCCTTATCGCACTAGAGCAAATAGGCTCGGCGATTTTTACTTTATTTTTTTTAATGACATCCTCGCATCGACAGGTGACTGTCGAATTAGCAGGTTTCTTATCGCACTAGAGCAAATAGGCTCGGCGATTTATAATTTTTTTTTTATCAGATCCTCGTATCGACAGTTGACTGTCGAATTAGCGGGTTCCTTATCGCACTAGAGCAAATAGACTCGACGATTTTTACTTTTTTTTTATCAGATCCTCTTATCGACAGGTCACTGTCGAGTTTGCCGGATGATTATCGCGCAAGAGAATATATGCTCGATTATTTTTTCAACCCCAATTTCGACCAATGAGAGCGCGGTATTTGACATCACGTGGTACAACTAGGTCTAAATTATATCGATAATTTTTCGAAAATTTTCCGGCTAGGTTGCTAGGCGATAAACATTAATTTTTCTGTCACTTGTAACCTATGCGAATGATTAAACGTCAAATTGCTATTCACGAGCATGGACATGCTCGTGAATAGCATGTCCTAAAACCTTGTCAGGAAAATGTTAAATACCACAATCTCATTGGTCGAAATTGAGGTTGAAAAAATAATCAGCCGAATACCCCTCAAGCTTAAAAATTAATCGGGTATTTCCCTCTTGTTTCCCTGCGTAGCATCGATCGAGATAAGTTTTGCTCAAAAATCCCTCGCGCTGCGCGCTCGGGATTTTTTTAAGCAAAACTTATCTCGCTCGTTGCTACGCAACGAAACAATCGGGAAATACCCGATAATTTTTAAGCTCTCGGGGTATTAGAACCGACAATTTTTTTTTTACATCCTCGCATCGACAGGAGACTGTCGAGTTAGCGGGATCGTCGCACGAGAGCCTGCACCCTCGACGTTTTTTCAAAATCCACAGACGTTCTATCGAGAACTTAAAATTCTCGACAGAACGTCCATCGATTTTCGCTCGTGACACCTCACGAGGCTGGATCCACGCATCGGCAGTTGACTGCCGAAATTAGCGGGTTCGTCGCACGAGAACATGCACGCTCGGTGATTTTTTCAAAACTCCACAGACGTTCTATCGAGAACTTAAAATTCTCGATAGAACGTCCATCGATTTTCGCTTGTGACGTCTTACGAGGCTGGATCCACGCATCGGCAATTGACTGCCGAAATTGGCGGGTTCGTCGCACGAGAACATGCATGCTCTTATGGTACGTCGAAGAAGGAATTGGAGCGCAAGGCTTCGAAAGCTACGATGAAAATAATCCTTAAATAACTGATGCATTGAGCTCTCCGATTAATAGTTTTTGTCCCAGTCACTCTAAAACTATTAATCGGAGAGCTCAACGCATCAGATATTTAAGGATTATTTTCATCGTAGCTATTGAAGCCTTGAGCTGCCATTTCTTCCTCTATGTGCTATATGGGCTCAAAAAATTTAATTCTAATTGTATTCTTCAGCGTCGATGACAAAATAACGCTATTAGCAAGTCACTGAAGAATGCTATGACTATTGAATTATTTGAGGTCTTGTGGTACGTCGAGGAAAGAATGGAAGCACAAGGCTTCGAAAGCTACGATGAACATACAACTTAAACATGTGATGCGTTGAGCTCTCCGACTAATAATTGTAACGGCCGCAGCCTAACTATTTCGACTTTAACCTTTCGACTTTAATATTTATTCGAGGGTATCGATACGGAGCGTTTCCGTTCGATTCGCTCTTCAAAGAAGCCCTTAAGGCTATCGAAGCATCCGGACCGCCGTGAGCGTCCACTTATCTAGCTTAGACTAAACATCCTTCGACTCTTTATTCCTTTGTAACAGCGAGCGCGAAGCCCTCAGCTTCACGCCCGCTTCAATCAGTTCAGCTCCGACGACCGACCAGTGCGGTACACTCTCCCAAACAATTAACGCTACGACTAACAAAGTACGTATATAATTTATTCAATCCGGCTTCAAGTTAACATCGATCATCCTAAGACCCAAGCGGCCATCCGTCACATTTGGTGTCAGAAGTGGCGCTACCACGTAAACACGCCTACATAAAAAAAAAATATAATAATAATTGAAAAAAAAGTTTTAACATTTTATATTTTAAAAAAATAATCTGACACCCGTGTACATCCGTCACATTTGGTGTCAGAAGTGCCGGAACCATTCAAACACGTTCACATTAAAAAAAATAAAAAAAAATTAATAAAATTTAGCTTTTATAAAAAAAAATTTTTGATACTCGCGTTTGAGCCGCAGCTCACGCACCCGGAATCAACGAACGTGCTCGAGCCGTGCTCGCACACAAAAAAAACAGTGAATAACAACAAAACGAAAAGTGACACAGTGAAAAAAAACGACAGTGAAAAAAAAACTAACAGCGAACGAAACACGGTGATCAACAGAAAAAAAATACAACGAACAGTGACAAACAGTGAAAAGATACAAAAATAGTATAATATACTGAACAGACACTTATTAAATAATATATTCAACATTGACAAAAAAAAAAAACAACAAAAGTTACAAGTGAGAGTGTACGGAGTGAGCGAGCGACGCCGGGTATACCGACCGCCGAAAGTCCTCGCGCAGCGGCAGCCGCCAACGTTACCACCGGCGAGCCGTCATCGATCGCGGCATCGATCCGCCACGGATGTGATCCGCCGCACCGACGTCTCGACGCCCACCGTCATCCACCATCCACCTCCCCCATATATAAATAGAAGGAAGGAAGGAAGAACGACATACGACAGAAAAGCTAAATAAAAAAAAAACAACAGCAACAAAAACGAACCACAATGAAAAAAAAAAATTCAACCCGATTAATCGTGCTTGAGCATCGTTTGCAAAACACAATAGTGCGAAACACATCATAGAAAAAAACAAACGCAATTGAAGAATTAACAATCAAGGCAATCAACAACATTCAGCATCAACATTTCTACAGCATTTATCAACGGCCAGAAATTCAATAAAAACCAGAAGGAAGTTTGATAAATCCATAAATCGAACGAAGGAAGGAAGGAAGGGCGACACGACAGGGAAAACCGAAAAAAAAATCCAACAAAAACCGACCAAAGTTGAATAAAATTATTATTTATCGTCATCGTACAGGTGAGTACCAAACAATTAATTAAATTATTTTTGTTATTATTATTTGACAGTGTGTAACGTATATTGAGCCAATTATTATTGTTGTTACTTATTTTACATTTGTTTTTAATACGTGAATTATGAGCATCCACTCACGAAAACGTATCGCAGCAACCTTGTTACGTACTCGTAGCGCATGTCACGACGTACGTCCACCGTAACTCATGGCGTCATGCGGAACAAGTAAAAAAAAAAAAAAAAATTTTTAATCCCTTTTTCTCAAATATACACGTAAAATCCCTTTTTGTCATTTGCTTCACTTCAACACAAAGTAAACGCGCCTCACGTAGATGGCAGCGAATGATTAAGGAGAATAATAATACAACATTTATCGAAATACACAAAAAAAGTATAACCAAAATAGAAAAAAAATTGTATGGATGCGAATAAAAAAAAAATAAAAATAAAGTAATTAAAAAAAAGACAATTTTGAATAAAACTTTGACTAGAGCATTACAAATATTTTTAAACAATATTTACAAATAACAATACATTTTCAAACCTTTTTGAGCATTAACAAAATCTTTTTTTTCTCTTCCTTTAACTACATTTTGTCTTGTATAACTTCGAATTTTATTTTCATTTTGCCCTTTACCAAAGTATTCTTTTTTTTTGGTGTGAATATTAAATAATGTCAGTTTCGAATTCAATCCAGTCTTTTTTTCACATATTCGATCATATATTTTAGCATAAGGATTTAAAAAAAAAATATATAAAAAGTCCCCTTTTTCTCCAATACGTCAATTCTCTTTTTGCCTTTCTTTTCACTTGCACATAAAATAAACGTGCGACACATGGCAGCGAATAAAAAATTAATACAAAATTGATAGATATCAGTAAAAAAAAAGTAATAAAAAAAATCTTAATATATAAAATTACATAAAAAAAAACAGAAACAAAAACAAAAAAATAACAATATTTGCGAACAAAATTTAACACACTTTATCCAAATTAATACATTTTTTAAACCTTTTTCTCAATGTTAATAAAACCTTATCTTCATTCAATTAAAATTTGTTTTATATAACTTCGAATTTATTTTCCGTTTTGCGCATTATCAACTTTGGCGAATATTAAACAATTACCGTTTCGATTTCAATTCATTTTTTTTTTTCACATGTTAGATAAAACTCTTCAGCATTTACAATAGAAATAGTCTTTATATTTTACAATTTTTACACATTTTTGAAAATTTATCAAACATTTACATAATCATCAGTTATGGCAACCAATAATATTGCGTTTCGCGATGTTTGCAGCGCAATACCATCGTTCGATGGTGAAAATATACCAATTCACAACTTTCTACGCACTTGTAGAAAGGTAGCAGAGATGGTTTCCGAAATTGACCAACTGCGATTTTTAAACATAATTTCTCTAAAACTATTTGGATCGGCTGCAGATATAGCAGATTCGAAAACGCATCTTACACTCGAAGCGCTCCTGAGAGATCTCAGAAATGCCTTCGAAAAACCAGTAGAATTATCCGATTTAGAATTAGAATTGACGTCTAACGTACAAAATTACAACGAATCTGTTAGGGACTACGCAATGCGTACACGAAAAATCATCAAAAGAATCGAAGAGCACCTCAAAGAACTATACACAGATCAAGAAAAACAACAGTACCTGAAAAACAGATTGCAAGAAGTAAACCAAACAGTAATTAAATCCTTTATCCGTGGACTTTGTGACCAAGTTGCAAATTTGCTCTTGCTAAAAAAGTTTCCAACCCTCGACGATGCAATTGACGAGGCATTAAACATCGAAAACGAACTAGTCCGCAGACAAACTATGTACCAAACATCGAAACGCGACCAATCGCAAACCAGGGATAAAAGCTCGGAAACAGCCAAATTTCGATTCACTCAGGCTACCAACAGTAACGGACTTAAATTCTGCGAAGTACATCGGGAAAACCCTACACATTCGACATCGAACTGTTATTCCATACAACAACTACGCGAAAACACGAACACTCGCGCTAACGGTCGTCAATATCAAAGTCACTCACGAGATAACTACCAAAACAATTCGCGTGACAATTACAACAATTCGCGTGACAATCACAACAATTCCCGCAACAACTCGCGCGATAATTATAACAATCCACGTGACAATCAGAACGACTCGCGACACGACGATTTGCGAGATCGCAATTATCAAAACGACCGAAAATATCGTGACAACTCGTACAATCGAAACTATCGAGATAGTTCACGCGACCGAAATTATCGAGACAGTTCACGTGACCGAAACTATCGAAACAAATCACGAGATAGCAGGCTCAGCGATTCGCGAAATCGCCAAATATCCGATCAACAGTCGAGCCTCGATATAGCACAGATCGAACAGATTTTTCAACGCCTACTTAAACAAAAAGAAGCAAAGTGCTCCACGAGACTTCGCAACAGAAATCAAGTCTCAACAGTGTACGACGTAAGTGTCGAAAAAACTGAACAAGTTCTCCTTAAACAGACAAAGCAATCACAAGAAGAAACAAACCAATTACCGAAAAAGACAGAATCAAAACAAATAACGGAGAGTGTACCGATAAAAATTGATTTATCCATTGACGACGAAACACCGCAAACTGAAACATCAGAAAAGGAAGCTGAACTCATAAAAATACCTACACGGAAACCGACTAGGCGAATATTAAAAGGAATACGCAGAATCAAACTACAACGGAAACCGATTCAAAAATGTCTAATGGATTCATCCGAAGACGAAGCCGAAGAAATAAAGGAACCACACAAACAACATAGGAAACGAGATGACACTGAAACAAAATATAAGTATACAGACATAGACGATAGTACAACGGAAGAAGAGCAGGACAACGAGAGCCCAATGAGGCCGCAAAAAACAAAGAGCCCAACGAGGCCACAAAAAATAAAAAGCCCAACGAGGCAACAAAAAGCAGAAAGCCCAACGAGGCCAGATAAAACAGAAAGCTTATCGGAGCTAAACAAAAACGAGTTTCGCGAAAAAGTCAGCCCTGACGGGGCAACCGGCTACTTATACGGTGACAAAAGCGAAAAAAACAATGGAACTCAAAACAAAAACGACAACTCTAAGGCACGGAATATTGAAAACGAGACGGAAGACGAGACAGAATCCGAGAATGAAAATTCCAACAGACAAGGATTCAAACCGTTACCGACGAACATCGGAGAATCGTCTGGTGACGAAAATTGTGGTAAACCACCCGTAAAACCAACTTTCAGATCGCCTCCAACAATTGCACAGGAAAAGGATGACCCTCCGAAAGCCGCACAAATACTAGTGCAACTTGATAACTCACTGCCAATTCGCGACGAAAAAATACCAAATTCGGAAAACTCAGTACAACCATCAATACAACTGAATCCCGAACTGTCACGAGAACATAAGGATGCCGCGAAACTCGAAAATCAATCAGTAAATACCGACATAGCAAATGAACTATCACCACCAATGACACTGGATTCGCGACAATTTGATCCACCTTGGCATCAAGAAACAAGCGCATCGGAGAAAAATAAACACAGCATACCACAGGAAGTACCACCGAACTTCCGATCACCACCGATTCCTAGAAACGTTTCAGAACTCGGAAGTTTACCATCGCCTTTCAGCTGTATTGAATGCGCAACGAAATCCAAAATGGATGCTCCATCACCCGTGCATTCCAATATTGGACTACCATCGATAAACGCTGAACGAACAAATGATTCTGAACAACATCCTGCACAAACACCAGTGCAACCGAACTTCAGGTCACCACCAATACTTCATTGTGACGTAAAAATTGATAGACCGAAAGCTAACAATTATCAACCAATGATACTAATATCGCGCAACAAAGTGTTACCAGAAACGATCAGCAATCTTCTATCGAATCTAACATCAAATCGCAGAATATCGCCTGGATGCGCATAATATGCATTATTGGCCTTAAACAAACATACCGATCATTGACAAAAAAAAACAAATATAGGAAAATATTCATTAGCGATTAACCTAAAACTAAATATAAGGTAAATTAATTCCTACACTTAAATACAACTAAAACTATCCACACTAAAAAAAAAGATTCAAAAAAAAAACCTAATAAAACAGATACACAGAAAATTGAAAAGTCAGAATGTAGACAAAAACCAAGCCACCAAGATACATAATAGAACCAAATGAACCGCAAATTCTTTTTCGGACAACCAGACAATTTGACAAACTACAGTAATAGGGTTATACTTCTCACAAACAAATCACAACTAAACAAATACACACAAAACCCATATAGTTATTCACACGTACATTTAAGCTACATTTACTTCGATACAAGCGCGCATCCATCAATATATTTGATTATTAAATTTACTTCGTAAATAGAAACATGAGAAAAACGGAAACAAATAAAACAAAAACAAAATTGAGACAATGACAATCTAACAAAAAAAAACAGATGTTTATATACATTGTCTGAGACATGCTCTGCGACACACGTATTTTAATGCAACAAAGAAACAACGAAAGTCAGCAAGTTTATATTTATAACAAAAAAAATCGTATGGGAACAATCATATCCCAATATCAATCAATATCAATGTCAATTTGATTTATTTCATTTTTTTTTCTTCTTTCGCAACGAAATTATTGTGTACCCTTTTGGCCAATATATATTTGCTATGTTTTTTTTTCATACTATAAATACTCGTGTTAATCATTTTACCTATTCCAGAAACAATTTCCATCTTTTACCACCAAACCACTTCCAAATAACATACCTAACCCACTAACCACCACTAATCAGAACTTAGAATGTTACAGGCATTACAACCATCAAAATTCCAAATTATAACCGAAATACCAGGGAAAAGAAGGAACATTGGAATACAAAGAATACCAGGAAACGGAAAATCTACCAAATACGGACAATTTTACCAAAAACGGAATAAATATTTTGGAAAATCGAACATGGAACTTCACCAACCGAACGAAACAGGATAACATTTTAATTTTTCTTAACCATTTTTAACACCAAATTTGAACCCATCCAATTTAACCAAACCATTCCCACTAACATGAACAACTAAAAATTTTACTGAGTTACAGATATCAACAACCACCAACTATTAAAAAAAAAAAAAACAACAGGAGTGTACCGCAAATCAACTTCAAAACCAAGGGATTTCAATCATCCAAACCAACATGGACAACAACTAGGAGTTTTACTTAATGAACAATCAACAATCAACAATCAACAATCATCAATCAAATAACAACACAATTTACACAAAATGAAAATATCTTAGAAAATCAAATAACTTTTTAATTATATCGAGTCACACTTAACAAATCATGTCAAATGTAAAATCCGTAATATCCGATGCGGGGCATCGTTTCCTCCCAGAGGGGGAGTGTAACGGCCGCAGCCTAACTATTTCGACTTTAACCTTTCGACTTTAATATTTATTCGAGGGTATCGATACGGAGCGTTTCCGTTCGATTCGCTCTTCAAAGAAGCCCTTAAGGCTATCGAAGCATCCGGACCGCCGTGAGCGTCCACTTATCTAGCTTAGACTAAACATCCTTCGACTCTTTATTCCTTTGTAACAGCGAGCGCGAAGCCCTCAGCTTCACGCCCGCTTCAATCAGTTCAGCTCCGACGACCGACCAGTGCGGTACACTCTCCCAAACAATTAACGCTACGACTAATAAAGTACGTATATAATTTATTCAATCCGGCTTCAAGTTAACATCGATCATCCTAAGACCCAAGCGGCCATCCGTCACATAATTGTTTGGCCCAGTCACTCTGAAACTATTAATCGGAGAGCTCAACACACAACATGTTTAAATTCTATCTTCATCGTAGCCTTCGAGGCCTTGCGCTCCCATTCATTCCTCGGCGTACCATAAGAGCTCAAAAAATTCAGTAGTCATTGTATTCTTCAGCAACTTTCTAATAATATTATTTTGGCGCTGACACTGAAGGACATGATTATAATTGAATTTTTTGAACCCATATAGCACATAGACAGAAAAATGGCAGCTCAAGGCTTCGAAAGATATGATGAACATAATCCTTAAATATCTGATGCGTTGAGCTCTCCGATTAATAGTTTTTGACCCAGTCACTCTGAAACTATTAATCGGAGAGCTCAACACACAACATGTATAAATTCTATCTTCTTTGTAGGCTTCGAGGTCTTGTGCTCCCATTCATTCCTCGGCGTACCATAAGACCTCAAAAAATTCAATAGTCATTGTATTCTTCAGCGACTTTCTAATAATATTATTTTGTCGTTGACACTGAAGAACATGATTATAATTGAATTTTTTGAGCCCTTATAGTGCGTAAAGGAAGGAATAGCAGCACAAGGCTTCGAAAGATATACTTATATATGCCTGGCGATTTATTTGCTGCACCGGCAGCTGGTGTTGTTGCAGCATCTGCTGCTCTTGTTGTGCGGCTGCTGCTGGTGTTGCTGTTGCGGCGGCGGCGGCTGCTGCTGGTGTTGTTGTTGCGGCGGCTGCAGCTCATGTTGCTGCTGTGGCAGCATCTGGCGTTGTTGCACTGGCGGTGGTTGCCGTTGTTGCTGCGGCGATGGCTGATTTTGCTGTGGCGACAGCTGATGCTACTGCAAAGACGGTAGCTCCAGTTGTTGCCGAGGTCGTTCCTAGTATTGCTGTGGCGGCGGTTCATGTTGCTGTTATTGCTGCATCGACGCTTGCTGTGACTGTAGTGGTTCTACCGCTAACGGCTCCTGTTGATCCTGAAGAAAAAAAAACACGTCAGATTAGTCCAGCGACGTCTCGCTGAAATAGATCCCCGCATCGATAGGCAGCCGTCGATACAAGGATCTTTATCTACTGCGGTAACGATCCTAGCGGGATCGTTATCGCACTAGAGCGTATATGCTCGGCGACTTTTTTTTACATCCTCGCATCGGCAGTTGAGTGCCGCAATTAGCGGGATCGTCGCACGAGAGCATGCACGCTCAGCTGATTTTTTCAAAATTCACAGACGTTCTATCGAGAACTTAAAATTTTCGATAGAACGTCCATCGATTTTCCCTCGTGACGTCTCACGAGGCTAGATCCACGCATCGGCAGTTGACTGCCAAAATTAGCGGGATCGTTATTGCACAAGAGCATATGGCTCGGCGATTTTTTTTAACGCTTTCTCGCATCGACAGGTGCGAGGAAGTTATTGGAAGTTAACTCTTCGGAGCGCAGAGCTAACTTCCAATAAACTGTCGTATTGCACAGCTAGCTATGGGTTTTCCTTGAATTTAATTTCGAAAATGCAAGTAAAACCGGGCTATCGTTGAACATATTCCTTTCTAGATATAAATTCAAATAAAATGAACAAAAAAATGTAAATATTTGTAATTCTTTTCTCCCTTTCGTCGAAGTTAGCAATGTACTGTTAAAATAGGAACATTATTTCAGTAATTGTCTGGAATGGATGAAATAATTTTCCTATCTTTCCCTATTTCCTTTTTACTTATTTTCCATTTTTTTTATAGTGACGTGCTAACCTTGACGTAAGGGCGAAAAGAATAACATTTCGTTTTTCGTTTTATTTAGATTTATATCTAGGAAAGAAAATGTTCAACGATAGCAAGTTTTTACTTGCATTCTTTAAATTACCTTCAACGAAGACCCCAGCTAGCTGTCCGATACGATATTTTATTCGAAGTTATCTGTGCGCTCTTAATATTTAGCGGCAACGAAAATTGGATTAATCTTTGGGAAGTATATTACATGCACATTGCTGTGATACGATAGCTACATTTTTTATTCGCCTGGAATATACTTTGCATCCAAAAGATTAATTCTACTTTTGTTGCCACCAACTCTTCGGAGCTCACTTCCAATAAATTGTTATATCAATCAGCTAGCTGAGACTCTCTGTTGAGGTTAATTTAACAAATGCAAGTAAAACCTTGCTATCGTTGAACATTTTCTTTCTTAGATATAAATCAAAATAAAACGAAAAAAATGTTATTCTTTTCTTCCTTACGTCAAGGTTAGCACTGCACTGTTAAAATAGAAAAACTATTATTGATCTATTGTCCGTAATGGATGAAATAGTTTTCCTCTTTTTACTCAGATTCCTGTTTTTACAGTGACGTGCTAACCTTGATGCATGGGAGAAAAAAAACATTTTTTTTTCATTTTATTTAAATTTATATCTAGGGGGAAAATGTTCGACGATAGCCAGCATTTACTTGCATTTTCGAAATTAAGTTCAACGAACGACCCGCCAGCTAGTTGTCCAATACAATTAATTTATTGGAAGTTAACTGTGCGCTCTAATGTCTAGAGGCAACAAAAGTAGGATTACTCTTTGGGACGCAAACTATATTGCATGCGCATTGCTGTGATACAATAGTCAGATTTTTTATTCGCATAGAATATACTTTGCAGCCAAAATATTAATCCTACTTTCATTGCCTCTAAACATTCAAAGCGCACTGTTAACTTGCAACAAATGAATTATATCGGATTGCTAGCTGGGGGGTCTTTGTTAAAATTTATTTTGGACATGCAAGTGAAATCTGCTCAGATAGACAAGCGCCATGAAAAGTTGCAATATTGGTGCAATGTTTGCGACATGTGCAGCACATGTCGCAATTATTACGCCAACTGCTACATTTTGTGGCGCTTGGCTACCTTAGGTGCTATCGTTAATAACTAACTGTTACTCCTGTGGTGGCAGCTGCTGTTGTTGTTACGGCAGCTGCTGTTGTTGTTACGGCAGCTGCTGTTGTTGTTACGGCAGCTGCTGTTGTTGTTACGGCAGCTGCTGTTGTTGTTACGGCAGCTGCTGATGTTGCTGCTGAGGCAGCAGCTGCTGTTGTTGTTGTTTCGGTTGTATTGTAGCAGGTTGTATTGTAACACTGGCAGTGGCTGACGTTGTTGCTGCGGTGACTGCTGATGTTACTGCAGGAACAGCTGTACTTGCTGCGGGGGCAGCTGCACTTCCTGCGGTGATTGTATCTGCATTTTGCTGCTGTTGCTGTGGCGGCGGCTGCTGTTGCTGTTGCTGCTGCTGCTACTGCTGCTGGATCACTAATTGTCGTTGCTTTACCGGCGCTACAGTTGACGGCTGTTGGTGACCCTGAAAAAAAACGCGTGAGATTTGGTCGGCTTCATTTTGATGAAACAGAGCTTTCGAATTCTTTGTTGAGATCCCACTTTCACTTTCACTTTCACGAAACTCACGAAAAAACGAAAAAAATGTTTACTTCGCGAGAGCACGATACGTATTGTGACGGCACGCTTTCGAGCGCTCGTCACAAGGTATCAGAAGGGAGAGGAGCACGCGAGAATCCGTGTCACGTGCTGCCATCGATACGCCTGTCCATCTTCGGTGATCGATGGCCGTGTCTTACCGGTAGCCCCACCTCTGACCACTCACGCGCCGCCGAGTCTCTCCAAGAGGTGGGCTACAATTCGGCACGAGAGACAGACACTCCTCCCGCCTATACGCGCCTGATACCGAACAACGAGAAAAACACCCTGGCTGTAGCCGCCTATGACCCGCGTCACCACCACGCCACGGAAAGAGGGGAATGTCACCAGAACCCCACCGCGGCGAAGGAAGTTGACCCCACCGGACAAGAACGACAACGATACCCAATAATCATCCGAAACGTCACACCGGTGCCCCTCTTCTGTAAAACGGACCTTTTGTCAAGTCAATAAAAGACGCAGGAGCGCACAATTCGGTCTCAGAATCATCGTGGTTACTTACCTATCTACGAGAGAGCCGAGCAGTTGCTCGTTATAACAATTTTCTAAACGTTGTAAGTCCGTAATACATCAGGCAGGGCCCTTAGTGTGTCGAGCTCCTGCAGTGCGCATGTGAGGGAGACGCATTAAGGAACGTAGAGTAACATTAATTAATAGAGAACCTCGTTGTGAATGTTGGTGACAGCTTGCGAGGTAAAACAACGAGTAAAGACCGCCGCGACAGGATAAAAGATCTAAGGTATCGCGTATTGGCTCTTAGAGCACTTTCTCTTAATTAAAGTTTCCGAGACTCTACTTAATTTTCTCTAGCATTCGAGACCCTCGTTGTGAGCTTCGGCAGCAGCTTGCGAGGTAAAATAATGAGTAAAGACCGTCGTGACATAAGTTAAACATCCATGGTTATCACGAAGCGCATATGAACGCGAAAGTGTCGGATACTAGAAATTCGTGTATTATTTCTACCTAAATTCGAACATAAACCCGAAGAGAGTCCGTAGCAGATAACAACTTCACGCTCTGGCTTTAGTGAGAACTCTCGGGTACAGGGAATAATTACTCGTCTCAACAAGAAACCAATTATATTTTCTTTCTATTCGTTAAATTGAGTGTTAAGCTCCCCACGCACAAATCTCTTGTTGCGTGGGAATCTTCTAAATTTACAAATTTCACGTTCATCATAACGTTATCTTGTTTCGACCAAGGCCGTCTCCAAGTTTGCGAGAAGGCCAAGGTCCGGTATATTTATCTTCGAAACAATAGGCTTTGACCGTTGTTGAGGACACCAAAGTCACGCCAACGATATAGCATACTTCGCGGTGCGTAGGAATCGTGCGTAAACACTTTCGCCGTCGCGCGTCTTTCCGCTGGCGGTCGAGACTATAAGCATCGGGATACTCTCGCGAGTTACGCACAAACCTATAGCATACTATCTCCCGCGATAGCTATCGTACAGACGGTCCGCAGCGGCGTGCGGTGGAACATCATAGGTGCGTACGATAGCGCGGTCGAGCGAGCGCTCACGGAGGGGCTACGGGCATTCGACGCCAAACATCATCCGACTCCAGCCTATTGTCCGTTTCATTTCAAATTTTCTTTTCCTAACATTCTTGACGAGTATCCCAGGCCATAAGCCGTACGGATACTCCGTGTTTCAAACCTTTAACGTCTAACAAATCTCGCTAACGCATTTCTTTTCGTTTACGGGAGCTTCTCTCCCTACTAACATTCGGGATTCCTCATATAACGATCTTACCTAACCCCTTTGTATTAAATTCCTTTTTGGTCTTCCGCTTCCGGGACAGACAATTTATTTTACGACCGATAAGACCCTTTTTGACGAAGCCTATGATGAAGGGTCAAATCACTCGAGCGGTGCGAAACGCGTGAGTGAAATTGAATAACACCAGTCTGAGGCAATCCCGAAAAAACCCTTAAGTTTTCTGTTATTATTTCCATTTCTTCTTTTTCTTCATTTCCAAGACTATTATATCCGGAAGTGTTCCTCATACCCGTCGAGTCCCGCACCCGAATCCTGTCTTGTCGAAAACGGAGCGGATTGCGCTCCGACGCGAGGAGAGAACATAAAATTTAACGTTGAAACTCGGGCGACAGCATTACTCTCCCTTCAAGGCCGTAATCGAACCTCGCGAGATCGCCTCGAGTTATCGAAACGTTTCAGTATGTCAACATGCGCGCGAGCGACCAATACGCGCGATTCTAGCTTTATGCCTCAATATCAACAAGTGCCTGAAGAGAGTGCCACAGGGCTTTGTAGAGACGAGCCATCCAACGGCTGAAAAAACATATATATATATATATATATATTGTGACGTGGTGCGTCACAAGTCTTCCCCAACGTGGCTCGACGTCCCACCACTCACCCAGGGAATAAATTAGAATTAACACATGTAATTTAAGCATCGACGCTACACATTGTTAACCCCCTTCCCCTGACTTACCCTTAGTCCCTGCCACCCTGTCAGTCCTTTGACTCACTCAACACAGCCATCGCCCTCCACTGAAGACCCGTCGCACACTCACCGCAGACCACCAAGAACCATCGCAGACCGTCGAAGATCGTCGAAGCCCATCACAGACCACCGCAGACCACCGAAGACCTCATCGCCGACCAGATTGACCCTGTCAGGCCCAGACGATTCTACAAGAATTGACAACCGTCAGCAACAAAAATCCTGATACGGCATTCCGGCACTAACCTACAAAAATATCCGACAAACCGCTGCACTGCCAAAACATCGCCGTCCGTCCCTTGAAGGCCGCAGCGACGAAGATTCCACTCGACTGACCCGTCCTGGACAGTCCGAAACCCGATGTTGTACGCGAGGTCAACAAATTTAATTTAAAAGGTAATTTGGGATCGTTGCCAAATTAAGAGTGAAACTCAAGTTTGTTTATACAAACTAAATAACAAGTTTATTCAAAGAAAGATAATTAATTTGATCGTTGCCAATATTTCTTGATACAGTCGTCGATTTCTTTGAACATGAGCCTAACTCTGAGACCAACCTCTCTGTTCTCTAGTCGAGTTCAGACTGCCAATTTCCCGGTCGCGATCCGCGACGTGCAAATTGATGCGTCTGCAATTTTATTACCTGCCCATATTTGGGCATATAGAATCGAGCATCGCCTGATTCTTACTCGGCGATTTGTTGTTGCCGGGTGCACTACCCGGGCGTCATTCGATACTTATTCGGCAAATTCCTACACGTGTCGGCTTTGCGACGCGGTGGATTTGCCAGTAAGTATTTCCCAATGCATTCTCTGATTTATTTAATAGATAAAATAATTCGGGGTACAACATCCCTCCCCCCTTAAAGAGAAAAAATTGAGTTTACGAGATTTTTTCGTTTCGCTCGACGCCGTGCGTCGGCCGCTGTTATCGTTGGTGTGGTCAGGTATCGGCTCATGTTTCACTCTCGTAACATTCAGCTGTCAGCTTCGCGGTTCATTCACTCTTCGCTCCACATTATTTGTGCATACGTTGATTTACAATGTCAATGTTACCTTTATTGAATTATTTGTGTATAGTTCCCGGTTATTAATGTTAACGAAAAAATTATTATTATTATTAATTTTTTTTTTTTTTTTTTTTTTGTTGTACACGATTTATTTTTCTACATCGTGCTAGTACTTTGTTTGTTCCGTTGAAATCCCACCCGGAGTTGGCCAATTGTTGATTTTCGTTTTGGCGCTCGCGGTATGGTTGAGCGCGGACATGGTTTTAATTCGACTTCCTCCGGTGGGGTTACGACTTCGACAGTCGTTCTTTTTCTTGGAATGTATTTATATATGATGAAAATTATAAGCGATACAAGTGTTATTGTCCCTATCGAATATCCGCCTATGGTATAATAGTATTGTTTTTCGTCGTTTGTGATTTTTTCTAATTCTTTTTTCACTTGTTGGATTCGCATGCCGATTTGATTTAGTTCTTGTGGATTGTTTATTACTCTTTTTAATTTAAGTTGTTCGCTTGCGCTTTCCACTTTCGGTATAAGTTCGTTTTCGCTGATGCCTAGTGTTAGGTTAAATGATGGTAAATATGTGTCGAACACTTTCTGAGTAATTCGTCGCACTGTTTCTATTTTATAGTCCTTGGCAGTCACCGTGCATTTCCCTATCAAAGCCAGTATCCCTGAACCCTGAAGTTTTTCATACTTCTGGGGTTGATTATAACATTTAATTTCGACGGTCTCTGTCGTGGGAGTCACGTACAGCCATCTACCTGGTTGTTTCATAGTTATTATTATGGGTCTTTTTAGTGTTACAATTCGTTTTGCGCATTCGGTGTGTGCACTGTCTATGTTAGAATAGGTTACCACCTCGCAGGGTGCGTCTTCGTTTATGGATAATGACGGATGATGCGGCTTACATATGTATCTACTTTGTTTATGTTTGCATTCGTCGAGCTCGGCCTCGGACATTTTTAAATACCGCTGATGTTCCCTGTCTACTATTACGGGTCCAGCGTTTGTTTCGATGTATTGGTAAGTCTGATTCGCGGCGCGTGTTGGTAACGGGTATGCTTTGCTGACGCGGTATTCTTGCGTTCCGACCAGCGGTATCTCTACCACTACTACTACTGCGTCGCGTCGGCTGAAGGCCTTGAGTTCTGCTATCTCTAGCAGGTTGTGCGCCTCGCTCCGCACTATCGGTGTGGGGAAGCTCCTACCCCTCGGTATGTGTGGGAGCGCGTTAGTAAGATATTCTATTAGCTTATTTGGCGTTACTACATTCGGGTTTATTATTCCATGCGACAGGTTGGACACAAAGCTTATTAATTCGAGTACCTCGTCTAATAATGATTCTGTTATTGCTTCTAACGCGTTTATGTGCTCGTCTAATGTTTGTCTGGCTATTATAGAGGATATTTTGTAATTAATGCACTGCTCCACTTTGATTACTATATTTTTTAGAGCTTTCTCATTTTCCTCAATGTGGTTTACCGATTGGTTGAACACGTCGAAAGTCGTTTCGACTATTTGGAGTTGGTCGTGCATTATTTTTTCGATTGATTTTTGCTTATTTTGAACTGCCTGTATTTCACTGTCTATACGTATTGCGTCAGTCGCGTCCATGTTTCCGGTAATGGATTTTACTATAGTCCCTAATCCGTCTATTAGTCCTCTGCGATCTCGTCGGTTTTTATTTAATATTTCGTGCAGTACGTCCATTGTTTCTATTATTCTGCCGGTCATTTCTGTGAGCGTGGTGTCGAGTATGGAGCACAAAAAATCGAAGGACATTTGTTTTTTACACAGTTGCTCTAATTCTCTCAGATTTGTTAAAATTTCTTGCTCTCTCACACGTAGCGATTTTAAGTCCAAGTTTATCGCTAGTCTCCATATATCTTGAGCGACGCTGAGGGTTCCGATTTCCTCGTAGAATATCCCCGGTGCGTTGTTGAATCTTCGTATTTCATATGCTGCGGTGTTGGTAGTCGGTGGCTGTCAGGCTACCTCCTGGTGGCCTGACAGTACCGTGAGTCTGGAAGACGGATAAAACTTTCTAAGTTGTGTGTGAACGTGGAAATTTTTTTTTTTTTTTCGTTTAGGCCCTATTCAGCAGTTTTTTTAATTCTCGCGTTCCGTCGCGTCTGTCCCTGCCTCATTCTTCGTTCAGCTCTCGTTGTGACCAGTCTGAATATTTCGATATTTTTGTTCACTAATTATGGACAGTTATCGGGCGATTGTTTGTGGAGGAGCGGGTATGCCCGTAAATTTGCGGAGGCAGGCGGTAAGGTTTTTGCCATTATTTGTTGTACCTTCTTTTTTTTTTTTTTTTTTCTTTGGAAGGAAAATTTTTTCTGGGTGTTCTAATTTTTTTTTTTTTTTTTCCTTCAGCTTACGATGTTTCCACCGAGGGTGCTCTCCCCTGAATCGGCTTTTCTTCGGCGGGCCTTGGAGGTTCGGCATGCTCGCCGTCGGTTGCGGATTGCTACCGACGCCCTTTGGGGTGATGGAATTTTCCGCGGGGAGTCGGAACCTTATCCCGATTTTATCGGGCTCGTCGCCCTTTTCGAGGAGAACCGTTGGTGGTGTCCTATTTGTTATTATCGGGATGGCGCCTGTTCTATGTAACTTTGTGGATGTGTGGGGTGATTAATAAATGAAGGGTTTTCCCTTTTTATGGTTTTGTTAAACCTTAATAGACTGTGTTTGTTTTAGTTATTGCGTTATTACTTATTGCGTTACCTATTCTTTGCGTTTATTCGGAGTTCATATATATATGTGGATATTTTTATTTCAATTTATTTTGTTTTATTTTATTTTATTTTATTTTATTTTATTTTTTTCTGGTGTATGTTTATACTCCGCACCGTATGTGGGTCCAGGCTAGGACTCCACAAAATGTTGTAGTCGGTTCGCATGAATTTTTACGGACTTCTTTCCCTTTTTTATCGTGTAATTCACCGCGGATTGTTTGGCGATTATTTCGTAGGGTCCGATTTTCTTTGGGGTTAATTTAGCCGATCGGCCTCGTCGTACTGTGGGGTCGTACACGAGGACCTTGTCTCCGACTTGGAATTCGGTTATTTTAGATTTTCTGTCGTAGTTTATTTTCGATTTTTCCTTCGCGGCGATGAGATGGGATCGGGCGAGTTTCCATGCGGCTCTTAATCGTTCTTTTAATTCTTGCACGTAGTCGTCGTAGGTGTAGGTGAGCCGCGGCTCTTGTTTCAATGCCGTCGGTATCTCCGCCCGGTCACCGTACACCAGCTCGTGTGGCGTGAGACCCGTAGCTGTGTGTGGCGTGGTATTATACGTAAACATTGCGTATGGTAACCACTCGTCCCAGTTTTCCTGGTCTTCGTCGGCGTAATTTTTTAGGTATTCGGCCAATGTTCGGTGAGATCGTTCCAGAGCTCCGTTCGATTCGGGATGGTACGCCGTCGTTTGAATTTTCGTTATCTTCAATAACTTGCACATTTCCTTAAATGTGTCGCTAAGAAAATTCGTCCCTTGGTCGGACAGAATGGTTCCCGGTGTCCCGTAACGGCATATTATTTCGGTCACGAGAGCTTTGGCTACTTCCTTAGCCTCTTGATTTTTTAGCGGTATTGCAGCGCTGTACTTGGTGAGAGCGTCCTGAAAGGTGAGTATGCATTTGTTTCCAGCGGAAGTTTCCGTTAATGGTCCTACGATGTCGACAGCGCATTTTTCGAATGCTCGGCTCGGTGTGTCGGTGATGACCATCGGTGCCCTTCCTCTCGGGAATATTTTATTTAGTTGACATTTTTTACATTTGGAAATGTAGTCGTTGACTTCCTTCCTTATGCCTGGCCAGTGATATCGGAGCTGTATACGCTGGAGCGTCCTCGCCGTGCCCTGGTGCCCACCCAGGGGCATCGTGATATTCGCGTATTATTTTTCCGCGCTCTGCCTCGTCGGGACAGGTTCCGCCTATGCTGCGGCTATCTTCGTCGGAAGCATCGGGTTGCGCGTCGCCGCTATACTCTAGCTGCTGGTGGCTTGCCTCCCCGTGCTCCGCGTCCCGCTCTTCGCTCGTCCGCTTTGTGCGGCTGTTCGTACCCGCTGCCTCGCTGTCGACGCGGGTATCGCTCTCTCCGTCGCACAGCTCCGCTCTCGCTTGCGCGCTCGCGGCGGTATCGGCCTCCTCGTCGCCCGCTAGTGCGCTCTCTCTCTTCTCGGCTCTCCTCTTTGTGCGGTCGTTCGTATCTGCCACTTCGCTGTTTCCTGCTTGCTTTCTCGCTTGCGCTCGCGTCGTGGTGTATATTCGACTCAGAGCGTCGGCGTTCGTGTTAATTTTTCCGGCTTTATAATGTATTTCGATGTCGTGCTCGGATAATTTAATTGTCCATCGCATGAGCCGAGATCCTGGATCTTTTACTCCGAATAACCACGTGAGGGGTTTATGATCAGTAACCACCTTAAATCGGGTTCCATATATGTATGGTCGGAATTGTGTTGTTGCCCAGACAATAGCGAGCAATTCTTTCTCCGTCGTCGTGTAGTTTTGCTCGGCTTTATTCAGTGTGCGGCTCGCGTAGCACACGGGTAGATCTTGACCTACCTCGCCCTGCGATAGGATAGCTCCTATCGCCTTATCTGATGCGTCGGTCGTTACCACGAACTGTTTCTCGAAGTCCGGGTACTGTAGGATCGGTGCCGTTGTCAGCGTTGTTTTGAATTTTTCGAAAGCCTCGTCTTGCCTCGGAGTCCACTCGAATTTTATATCTTTTTTGGTTAGCTCGGAGAGAGGTTTGGCTGTCTTCGCGAAATCTTTAATAAATTTCCGATAATATCCTGCTAGCCCTAGGAATGATTGTACGCCCTTAACGTTTTTTGGCGTAGGAAAATTTTTTACAGCAATGATTTTTTCAGGATCTGGTTTTACTCCCTTTTCAGATATGACGTGCCCGAGGTACTGGGTTTCTTTTTTCAGGAAATGGCATTTTTTCGGCTGGATCGACAACTTGGCTTCTCTGAGTCGTTGGAAAATTTCTGTTAGTCGTTTATTGTGTTCTGCGAGCGTTGTTCCGTAGATTACGATCTCGTCCAAATATACGTAGCATTTTACCCCTTGCAGTCCGGACAATACGGAATTCATGAGTCTTTGGAAAGTCGGCGGTGCGTTTTTTAAGCCGAAGGGCATACGAGTGTACTCGAAGTGCCCTTGTGGTGTTGAGAATGCCGTTTTTTCTTTGTCGCTCTCCGCCATCGGGATTTGATGGAATCCCGAGGCGAGATCGAGCGTGGTAAAATACTGTGCTTTTCCCAACTGGTCCAATATTTCGGTGATATTGGGCAGTGGGTAGGAGTCTCCAATCGTAGCTTCGTTTAGTTTTCGGAAGTCTACGACGACTCTCATACGCGCTTTTCCCGTGGCGTCGGGTTTCTTCGCTACGACCAATAGCGGCGCGTTCCATTGGCTTCGGCTCGGTTGAATTATTCCATCGTTTAACATTTCCTGGGTTTGTTTCTGGACCTCCTTTTTGTGGGCCTCAGGTAGCCGATACGGGTTGACCTTGATCGGTCGAGTCCCTTCCTGGAGCGGTATAGAGTGCTCCGCCTTGTCCGTACATTTGAGTTTGTCCCCCTCCAGGTGAAATATATCTTCGTATTTCTCGCATATTTCTATGAGCGATTTGCGCTCTTCCTCGTTCAGGTGGGCAGTCCGTAATTCCTCGCGTATTTTTTCTAGACGGCTCGCTCCGCTCGCTGCTCCGATTGTACTTATCTGGAGCGCCTCGGTGTCACCTTCGCCTGATAGCTCGGTCAGCGTCAGCGGTTCGAGCGTGGCGGTCGGTCGCTGCACCCGTGCTTCTTTTTCCGTCGTGTTTACGATGCTCACGACGCAGCTGTTTCCCTTCGGCGGTGTGACACATGACCCTAGGATTATTCCTTTGCCTATTTCGATTTTTCGGACGAGTCCTATAAATTTGCTGCGTGTTTTTGCATGCAATAAATTTTCGCTTCGAGGGGGTAAATTTACGGTGGTTGCCCCGTCGATTAGCGGCATACAGTGTCCGTATAATTTTAATATTTCTCCCCCTAATATGTCGGCCTTGTGTTTTTTGATGAATTCCATTCCGAGCAATCCGTCGACGTTAAGCGGTACGTCGTTGCCTACGACGTAAAACCAATGTTTGATAGCGACCGTAGGGGTGTCCAGTGTCACCTGAGCGCGGCATAAGGGTTTTATTACTTTTCCCGCTACACCTGCTAGGTCGACGGCGGCTTCCTCGATCGGAGTGTCGGATGTCAGCGTGGATTCTTTCAGGATGCTGCACTGAGCTCCTGTGTCGGCCTTGAGAGTGAGGATGCCAATGTTTGCTACCGGCGATTCGATGTGGAAATCGCTTGCTGTCTCGCTCGGCGTTGGCAGGTCTACTGTGTACAGGCGTATCGTCTCGCGAGGTTTTTCCTCGCTTCCCCATGCGGTGAGGGTGTTCAGGCGCAGCATCCCCAGGGTTTTCTTTTCTGTCTCTGGTGCAGGGGTATTTCCTTGTCCCTGTCCGTTTTGTCCTTGACCGTTTTGTCCTGGATTATTATTTTGGCCTTGCCAATTATTTTGGCCTTGCCAATTATTTTGACCCTGGTAATTGTTTCGCCCCTGGTAGTTTCCTCGTCCGCGGTAATTTCCTCGACCTCGATAATTTCCACGTCCGCGAGAATTATTATTTCCGTTATTTCCCTGACTCTGATTACCTGCGGCTTCGTCGCGCAAGCGTCCTCGGCACTCGTTATAGACGTGTCCTTTCTTTTTGCAGTAGTTGCAGACTATTTCTACGGTATTTAGGGACCGTCGTCCCCCGGGTCCGGGTAGACTGGACCGTCCCGTCGGGCCCCTGCACTCCCTGGCGAAGTGCCCGGGCTTCCCGCAATTGTGGCATTTTTGCGCGGACTTGTCGCCATGCGTCTGCTTGTTGATGGAGTCGTTGCCCTGTACCGTTTTTTCTTCCTCCATGGCCCCCTTCATGGCCGACTGGAGGTCCGCAAACCCGCGTGCCTTGACGATCAGCTGAGACTCGCGTCTGAGCCCCCTCTCGAAGTTATTGAGGCCCATTTGACGGATGTATCCCTCGATCGTTTTTTTCTGAACGTCCGTGTCCTCGTTTATCGTGCTCGCGTCTATTAGTTCCATCATAATTTTCTCAAGTCTCTGTCCGAAAGCTAATACTGTCTCGTTCGGTTTCTGTTTGCTTGTATTGAATTCTACCTGTAACGCGGCGACTGTCCGTTGCGTCCCGTACAGTGCGGTCATTTCTTCCCTGAATTTTTTGAAAGAATTTATCTGTTTGTATTTTATGTCTTTTGCGGCTTTCCCTACTATTTTTGTTTTTAGCACAGCTTTCAACAGGTCGGGTCTGTCAGCCTCGGCTACCTGTTCGTCAGCGTATTCGTAAGCGTTTATCACATCGTCTACCTCCTCGGGTTTTGACCCGTCGAAACGCGGAATTAATGTTCTTGCCTCCTTCAACGTCATGTGTACGACGGCGTCCGGCATTTCGGGAGGTTCTAGTACGGTGTTATCAAGCAAAGAAAAATCTATTAAATTTATTCCGTAATTTCTTTCGGTCTCGACAGTATCGTAATACTCGTGTTCGGTTTCGCGCGAGGTGTCGGGTGACTCTAGCTCTAACCCGGATGATTTTACGCGCTTTTTTGGACGGATATTTTCTTCCGTCTCTACGGTTTCGAAATTTAGAAAATTATTTATGAATGAGTCTAGTGACCTTGACAGTACTCTTGTTCCCGGTAATTTTAAAGATCTCGCTCGATCGTCGTCGGACATATATTCCTAACTGGCTTTGATTTTCGCAACTAAAATTGTGACTGCCACTTACAGGAGTAGAATTTTCCACATCGCGGATTTTTGTCTTCCTCTCGTTCGGGATTGTACTTTGACGAGCTGCTGTCGTCCTTCCTGGATGCTGCTGATCCTTCCGGTAGTCCTCGGGACTCCTGGGTTGGTCTCTCCTCGTCGATCCTCGGGATGACGGTTGTCTCTGCTTCCTTCGTGGCCTCGACGTCTGTGTGTCGGGCTCGGCTACTCGCAATTCAACGTCTGCGTGTTGAACTTGCGTCGGTGTCTCCTTTCAACGTCCGCGTTGTCGAGACTCGGTGTCACCGGTGTTGGTGAATAATACTTTTTCTGTGCGTGTCGATGCTGACGTTTGCACTGGTCTTTTCGGCACTTGCCGTCGTTAATTTCTTGTTATGTTTGTGTACAAGACTTTTGGCGGATCCCACCGCTGCCACCAATTTTGTTGTACGCGAGGTCAACAAATTTAATTTAAAAGGTAATTTGGGATCGTTGCCAAATTAAGAGTGAAACTTAAGTTTGTTTATACAAACTAAATAACAAGTTTATTCAAAGAAAGATAATTAATTTGATCGTTGCCAATATTTCTTGATACAGTCGTCGATTTCTTTGAACATGAGCTTAACTCTGAGACCAACCTCTCTGTTCTCTAGTCGAGTTCAGACTGCCAATTTCCCGGTCGCGATCCGCGACGTGCAAATTGATGCGTCTGCAATTTTATTACCTGCCCATATTTGGGCATATAGAATCGAGCATCGCCTGATTCTTACTCGGCGATTTGTTGTTGCCGGGTGCACTACCCGGGCGTCATTCGATACTTATTCGGCAAATTCCTACACGTGTCGGCTTTGCGACGCGGTGGATTTGCCAGTAAGTATTTCCCAATGCATTCTCTGATTTATTTAATAGATAAAATAATTCGGGGTACAACACCGACGACACACTCTCGGCTCGAAATTACGAGTGTAAACCGACGAGCTGTGTCGTGCGGGCAAACACCGTGAAATTACACCTGAACTGTCAGATGCGATAGTTCCCCAGCCCACCGCGAGGGATCAGCATCTCTCGGCGTCGAGAATTGCTCGGCAATCGATAGAAGAATCGATGTCGATGGATGCGCGCGCCGAGCGTCGCGACAGGCCTTCCGTCGCGACGAATATTCGCAATCGGCCGCAGCCAATTACAACGCCCACCGTCAGCTAGTCCCGAGACCGACCAATCCAATTTCGCCAGAAGAATCGCAAATTGCAAGTCCGACCCTAAGGTCGGAGAAGAAACCGGAAGCGGCGAGGCCGTCTTCACTTCGAGCCACGAGGAGCGATTGAGCGAACGTGTGTGTGATATCAGAAAAATTGTAAGAGCGAAATCCTTGGAATTAATATCGATCCGGAAAGCCCACGTTATAATCAGACTCCACTCCCGGAGAGTACCGACCCGAGGCGATAAGACGGACACGAATTGGACCAAATTTTGGATTATATAACGACTCGGAATACCAAAGGAATATTGGAAAGGATTTTGTTCGGAGGAAATAATTGTAACCGACAAAAAGTGCGAAAGACCGGTTGAGTGAGTACGTCTTGAGTTTCCCTTCCCCCATTTACCCCCAAATTGATTGCCCCATTTCCCAGATCCCCCCTGAAAATTCATTGTCACCCCCTTTTTACAATTGTATTGATTTTTGCTTGTACTTTTTTTGACCGTCGATCACCGGCTGCCACGTGCGCCGGCATTTTTCTCGATTTCTCGTTGTGCGCGTGAGTGGTGGCGATCGCGGAAATTTACAGCGTGCGATCCCGTACAGTTAATAACCCCACATCCAAGAGACTCGTAAATTGCTCATTTTCTCTATTTTTTTTTTTGTAATCATTGGAGTTTTGCTATTATTTTTTTTGTGTCGAGGTAATATTATAAAGAAGCCCTGGACAGTGCCTACGGCCTGAGAAGTCTCATCCCCCTCCCTCCCCCATTCCCGCTAGCCGAGTGCTGTGAAAGACAATATATTTATTTTTTTTGTGTCCGATTAAACAAATCGAGAGTTCCGGTGCTACACCGTTACAGTAGCTGGCGCCCAATAAAATAGTTAACGTTTTGATTTATTTCTCTCTTTTTGATATTTTTTCTGAGTTTTGGCAAAGTAAGACCAATATTGTGTAGAATATTCACCGGCCAGCCCCCCCCCCCCCCTCCTCCCTGCGATTGACCCGTACGAATTCTCGTCCCAGCGATTATTAAGGAATTTGGCATTTCCGTGCGTTTTGTTATTATTTTTGATTCTCTTATTTTTCCCTGCGCATTTATTACTTCTTCGACCTCCGTATTTTTCCTTGCGTATTAATTATTTTTCTATTTTCTTATTTCCCCCGCGTATTGATTATTTCTTTTTTGTTATTTTTGAACTTTTCGCCCCGTTCTCTCTTATTTTTCATTGGTTATTATAATTGTTATTGCGACCCCTTTTCTTTCGTTTGGATTATTATTGAGATTGTTCATTGTATTTTGTTGTTTATCATTCACCGAACAAGTTATTATTAAAAGTTATTTTTCCACGTTTTCTACACAAAATTTTGGTGTGTTATTTCCCCCTTTTCCCTCGCCCGAGATTTCCCGGATTGCCCCGATTTTCAAATTAAAGAGAATAGAGTATCATCACAATATCTATAAGTGTCTCGAGTCGAGTCGAAGTGCCAGTAGGTGATCACCATGCAACCGAACCGCACGCGTAAGTAGATTTCTTTCGTATTTCGATGAATTTTTTAATCTCTAAGTGCGGAATTTTTTGAATTTTGGATATTTCGGTTGGAAATTCCAGTGTTTTAACTTGTTGCCTTTGTCTGAATCCCGTAATGTCCAACGCTATTAATTTCGCGCTTTGCATGTACTGATATCGGTCGCTTTGTTTCTTCATCGCCATTGTTCCTACAGAACAGGACAGAACACGTGTAGATCCCTAACAATGAAGAAAGAAACATGTGGAATTCTTTTGTATAAAAATACTTTACAGTAAAATTTAAGAATAACTGCATTTTTAATTTTGATTGTGAAAAGTTTTTATGCGATAGAATTCCACGCATTTTTTTTTCATTGTCGAGAGCCTACACGTGTTCATTCGCCTTATGCAAGAACAATGGCCATGCAGAAACAAAGCGGCGACATCAGTATACGCAAAACGCGAAATGATTATCGTTTAACATTATGAGATTCCGACAAGCGCAAACCTTTTTATACGAAAGAATTCAACAAATTTTAATTCTTTTTTTAATTATTAATTTTTAACTGTCTGTATTTTACTGTACATTCTAAATTTTTAATTCGTTACTACTGCATAATGAAATCATGTGAAAAATTGCAATAAATTGCTATAGAAAACGAGATTCTTGTAGTAATTTCACGTGTTACAATTTTTCTATTTCTATTTTCCGAGTAAAATTACCACAAAGGTAAATTTACTTGAAAAATGGAAATAGAAACGTTTTTACATGTGAAATAACCGCAAAAAGGTCGTTCTTTAACGGTATTTTATAGCATTTTTTTCATAATTTTGTGATGTAATAATACCGATCGATTTTATTTTACTTACAGTCAATCACATAAAATCTGTCATTCTCCGTTTTATCTTTCGCATTCTTACATATATTGTTTCATTTGTATTATGATTTCGGAATTTAGATATTTGTTTGAATTTTATAGGCAACCGAAAACGTCGTTGTACGCCACCGCCACCACCGAGGCGGCCACGTAAGACGCGGGCGCGAAAGCGTTCTTCGCCACCGGCACCCCCGCCACCTCCGCCTCCGTCGCCGCCACCGCCGATACCGCCAATAGTAAACTACGAAATCGAATCTCCGGCGCTGCCACTTCCGCAGCATCTACGGCAGTTGCAGCAACCGCCGCTGCCGCTACAGCTCCCGCCGTCACCACAGGCGCCGCCACTGCTTCAACAGCTGCCGCCGCCGCAACAATCGCCTCTGCCTCAACAGGCGCCATTACCTCAACAGCCGCCGCGACAACAACCGCCGTTGGCTCAGCAGCCGCCGTTGCCTCAACAGCCACCGCTGCATCGGCCTCCGCCGCCGCCACAACAGGCGCCGTTGCCTCAACAGCTGCCGTCGCATCGGCCTCCGCCGCCGCAACAGCGACAGCCACCACACCAGCCGCCACCTGTACAGCGGCCTCTGCATCAGCCGCTGCTACAGCTGCCGCCTCAACAGTCGCTGCCGCACCAGCCGCCACCAGTACAACTGCGGCCTCAACAACTGCCGCCTCAACAGCTGCCGCCTCAACAGCTGCCGCCGCAACAGCCGCCACCGGTACAACTGCCGCCTGACAGCTGCCGCCTCAACAGCGGCCGCCGCAACGGTCGCCGCCACTTCAATTGCCGACTGAACAACTGCCGCCGCTGCAGCTGGCGCCACAACAGCCGCCGCTGCAGTTGCTGCCGGAACAGCCACTGCTACAGTTGCCGCCGCAACAGCAGGTGCCGCACCAACGACAGCCGCAGCAAGCGCAGCTCTTGCAACAGCAGCTTTTACCGCCGCCAACTCCGCACCCGATTCCGCCGCCGCGGCTACTGCAATCACTGGATCCAAAGTTTTCGGTTAATGATTACATCCAGGCGTTACATTCGCACATTGCAGAATTGTATTCGCGGGGGTACCGCCAGGATGTGATAATTAATGATTACAAAAATGTGATCGCAGAGCTGCAGGAGCAGCTCAGTCAGCGGTCAGATCAGCCGTCCGGTCCATATCGTTTACCGCAGCCTGCACCACCTTTACGGCTAGCATGGTGGCAGGTGAGAAAAAATAAAAAGCAACAGCAGCAGCAGGGGGAGCTGCAGCAACAGCGGCATCAGCGGCATCAGCGACAGCAGCGACAAGGGTGGGATAATCCGCCGGCGGCCAAGCGCAAAAAATCATCGTTGGACGAAGTAAGTTCTTCAATAAATAACTTTTAATGAGTTCATGTAATATAATGTAATTTTTTATTATAGAAAATCGAGACCGCGGTGAAGGCCGCCATAGGAGGTCAAACAAGCTCCACGGCCAGTTCTGCGTCATCGATGACTCCGGCAACCGGACCGATGTATGTCACTGCAATACCATACAGACCATCAATGGCGCCATACAGACCATCAATGGCTCCTACAGTATATGCTCTATCGACGTCATCGGTACCATCGGTGCAGTATTGGAGGAGCGGTTATTAGTAATGCAGCAACACGTACACACACACACACACACACACGCACGCACGCACGCACGCACGCACACAAACAACACAAACACAAACACAAACACAAACACAAACACAAACACAAACGCAAACGCAAACGCAAACGCAAACGCAAACGCAAACGCAAACGCAAACGCAAACGCAAACGCAAACGCAAACGCAAACGCAAACGCAAACGCAAACGCAAACGCAAACGCAAACGCAAACGCAAACGCAAACGCAAACGCAAACGCAAACGCAAACGCAAACGCAAACGCAAACGCAAACGCAAACGCAAACGCAAACGCAAACGCAAACGCAAACGCAAACGCAAACGCAAACGCAAACGCAAACGCAAACGCAAACGCAAACGCAAACGCAAACGCAAACGCAAACGCAAACGCAAACGCAAACGCAAACGCAAACGCAAACGCAAACGCAAACGCAAACGCAAACGCAAACGCAAACGCAAACGCAAACGCAAACGCAAACGCAAACGCAAACGCAAACGCAAACGCAAACGCAAACGCAAACGCAAACGCAAACGCAAACGCAAACGCAAACGCAAACGCAAACGCAAACGCAAACGCAAACGCAAACGCAAACGCAAACGCAAACGCAAACGCAAACGCAAACGCAAACGCAAACGCAAACGCAAACGCAAACGCAAACGCAAACGCAAACGCAAACGCAAACGCAAACGCAAACGCAAACGCAAACGCAAACGCAAACGCAAACGCAAACGCAAACGCAAACGCAAACGCAAACGCAAACGCAAACGCAAACGCAAACGCAAACGCAAACGCAAACGCAAACGCAAACGCAAACGCAAACGCAAACGCAAACGCAAACGCAAACGCAAACGCAAACGCAAACGCAAACGCAAACGCAAACGCAAACGCAAACGCAAACGCAAACGCAAACGCAAACGCAAACGCAAACGCAAACGCAAACGCAAACGCAAACGCAAACGCAAACGCAAACGCAAACGCAAACGCAAACGCAAACGCAAACGCAAACGCAAACGCAAACGCAAACGCAAACGCAAACGCAAACGCAAACGCAAACGCAAACGCAAACGCAAACGCAAACGCAAACGCAAACGCAAACGCAAACGCAAACGCAAACGCAAACGCAAACGCAAACGCAAACGCAAACGCAAACGCAAACGCAAACGCAAACGCAAACGCAAACGCAAACGCAAACGCAAACGCAAACGCAAACGCAAACGCAAACGCAAACGCAAACGCAAACGCAAACGCAAACGCAAACGCAAACGCAAACGCAAACGCAAACGCAAACGCAAACGCAAACGCAAACGCAAACGCAAACGCAAACGCAAACGCAAACGCAAACGCAAACGCAAACGCAAACGCAAACGCAAACGCAAACGCAAACGCAAACGCAAACGCAAACGCAAACGCAAACGCAAACGCAAACGCAAACGCAAACGCAAACGCAAACGCAAACGCAAACGCAAACGCAAACGCAAACGCAAACGCAAACGCAAACGCAAACGCAAACGCAAACGCAAACGCAAACGCAAACGCAAACGCAAACGCAAACGCAAACGCAAACGCAAACGCAAACGCAAACGCAAACGCAAACGCAAACGCAAACGCAAACGCAAACGCAAACGCAAACGCAAACGCAAACGCAAACGCAAACGCAAACGCAAACGCAAACGCAAACGCAAACGCAAACGCAAACGCAAACGCAAACGCAAACGCAAACGCAAACGCAAACGCAAACGCAAACGCAAACGCAAACGCAAACGCAAACGCAAACGCAAACGCAAACGCAAACGCAAACGCAAACGCAAACGCAAACGCAAACGCAAACGCAAACGCAAACGCAAACGCAAACGCAAACGCAAACGCAAACGCAAACGCAAACGCAAACGCAAACGCAAACGCAAACGCAAACGCAAACGCAAACGCAAACGCAAACGCAAACGCAAACGCAAACGCAAACGCAAACGCAAACGCAAACGCAAACGCAAACGCAAACGCAAACGCAAACGCAAACGCAAACGCAAACGCAAACGCAAACGCAAACGCAAACGCAAACGCAAACGCAAACGCAAACGCAAACGCAAACGCAAACGCAAACGCAAACGCAAACGCAAACGCAAACGCAAACGCAAACGCAAACGCAAACGCAAACGCAAACGCAAACGCAAACGCAAACGCAAACGCAAACGCAAACGCAAACGCAAACGCAAACGCAAACGCAAACGCAAACGCAAACGCAAACGCAAACGCAAACGCAAACGCAAACGCAAACGCAAACGCAAACGCAAACGCAAACGCAAACGCAAACGCAAACGCAAACGCAAACGCAAACGCAAACGCAAACGCAAACGCAAACGCAAACGCAAACGCAAACGCAAACGCAAACGCAAACGCAAACGCAAACGCAAACGCAAACGCAAACGCAAACGCAAACGCAAACGCAAACGCAAACGCAAACGCAAACGCAAACGCAAACGCAAACGCAAACGCAAACGCAAACGCAAACGCAAACGCAAACGCAAACGCAAACGCAAACGCAAACGCAAACGCAAACGCAAACGCAAACGCAAACGCAAACGCAAACGCAAACGCAAACGCAAACGCAAACGCAAACGCAAACGCAAACGCAAACGCAAACGCAAACGCAAACGCAAACGCAAACGCAAACGCAAACGCAAACGCAAACGCAAACGCAAACGCAAACGCAAACGCAAACGCAAACGCAAACGCAAACGCAAACGCAAACGCAAACGCAAACGCAAACGCAAACGCAAACGCAAACGCAAACGCAAACGCAAACGCAAACGCAAACGCAAACGCAAACGCAAACGCAAACGCAAACGCAAACGCAAACGCAAACGCAAACGCAAACGCAAACGCAAACGCAAACGCAAACGCAAACGCAAACGCAAACGCAAACGCAAACGCAAACGCAAACGCAAACGCAAACGCAAACGCAAACGCAAACGCAAACGCAAACGCAAACGCAAACGCAAACGCAAACGCAAACGCAAACGCAAACGCAAACGCAAACGCAAACGCAAACGCAAACGCAAACGCAAACGCAAACGCAAACGCAAACGCAAACGCAAACGCAAACGCAAACGCAAACGCAAACGCAAACGCAAACGCAAACGCAAACGCAAACGCAAACGCAAACGCAAACGCAAACGCAAACGCAAACGCAAACGCAAACGCAAACGCAAACGCAAACGCAAACGCAAACGCAAACGCAAACGCAAACGCAAACGCAAACGCAAACGCAAACGCAAACGCAAACGCAAACGCAAACGCAAACGCAAACGCAAACGCAAACGCAAACGCAAACGCAAACGCAAACGCAAACGCAAACGCAAACGCAAACGCAAACGCAAACGCAAACGCAAACGCAAACGCAAACGCAAACGCAAACGCAAACGCAAACGCAAACGCAAACGCAAACGCAAACGCAAACGCAAACGCAAACGCAAACGCAAACGCAAACGCAAACGCAAACGCAAACGCAAACGCAAACGCAAACGCAAACGCAAACGCAAACGCAAACGCAAACGCAAACGCAAACGCAAACGCAAACGCAAACGCAAACGCAAACGCAAACGCAAACGCAAACGCAAACGCAAACGCAAACGCAAACGCAAACGCAAACGCAAACGCAAACGCAAACGCAAACGCAAACGCAAACGCAAACGCAAACGCAAACGCAAACGCAAACGCAAACGCAAACGCAAACGCAAACGCAAACGCAAACGCAAACGCAAACGCAAACGCAAACGCAAACGCAAACGCAAACGCAAACGCAAACGCAAACGCAAACGCAAACGCAAACGCAAACGCAAACGCAAACGCAAACGCAAACGCAAACGCAAACGCAAACGCAAACGCAAACGCAAACGCAAACGCAAACGCAAACGCAAACGCAAACGCAAACGCAAACGCAAACGCAAACGCAAACGCAAACGCAAACGCAAACGCAAACGCAAACGCAAACGCAAACGCAAACGCAAACGCAAACGCAAACGCAAACGCAAACGCAAACGCAAACGCAAACGCAAACGCAAACGCAAACGCAAACGCAAACGCAAACGCAAACGCAAACGCAAACGCAAACGCAAACGCAAACGCAAACGCAAACGCAAACGCAAACGCAAACGCAAACGCAAACGCAAACGCAAACGCAAACGCAAACGCAAACGCAAACGCAAACGCAAACGCAAACGCAAACGCAAACGCAAACGCAAACGCAAACGCAAACGCAAACGCAAACGCAAACGCAAACGCAAACGCAAACGCAAACGCAAACGCAAACGCAAACGCAAACGCAAACGCAAACGCAAACGCAAACGCAAACGCAAACGCAAACGCAAACGCAAACGCAAACGCAAACGCAAACGCAAACGCAAACGCAAACGCAAACGCAAACGCAAACGCAAACGCAAACGCAAACGCAAACGCAAACGCAAACGCAAACGCAAACGCAAACGCAAACGCAAACGCAAACGCAAACGCAAACGCAAACGCAAACGCAAACGCAAACGCAAACGCAAACGCAAACGCAAACGCAAACGCAAACGCAAACGCAAACGCAAACGCAAACGCAAACGCAAACGCAAACGCAAACGCAAACGCAAACGCAAACGCAAACGCAAACGCAAACGCAAACGCAAACGCAAACGCAAACGCAAACGCAAACGCAAACGCAAACGCAAACGCAAACGCAAACGCAAACGCAAACGCAAACGCAAACGCAAACGCAAACGCAAACGCAAACGCAAACGCAAACGCAAACGCAAACGCAAACGCAAACGCAAACGCAAACGCAAACGCAAACGCAAACGCAAACGCAAACGCAAACGCAAACGCAAACGCAAACGCAAACGCAAACGCAAACGCAAACGCAAACGCAAACGCAAACGCAAACGCAAACGCAAACGCAAACGCAAACGCAAACGCAAACGCAAACGCAAACGCAAACGCAAACGCAAACGCAAACGCAAACGCAAACGCAAACGCAAACGCAAACGCAAACGCAAACGCAAACGCAAACGCAAACGCAAACGCAAACGCAAACGCAAACGCAAACGCAAACGCAAACGCAAACGCAAACGCAAACGCAAACGCAAACGCAAACGCAAACGCAAACGCAAACGCAAACGCAAACGCAAACGCAAACGCAAACGCAAACGCAAACGCAAACGCAAACGCAAACGCAAACGCAAACGCAAACGCAAACGCAAACGCAAACGCAAACGCAAACGCAAACGCAAACGCAAACGCAAACGCAAACGCAAACGCAAACGCAAACGCAAACGCAAACGCAAACGCAAACGCAAACGCAAACGCAAACGCAAACGCAAACGCAAACGCAAACGCAAACGCAAACGCAAACGCAAACGCAAACGCAAACGCAAACGCAAACGCAAACGCAAACGCAAACGCAAACGCAAACGCAAACGCAAACGCAAACGCAAACGCAAACGCAAACGCAAACGCAAACGCAAACGCAAACGCAAACGCAAACGCAAACGCAAACGCAAACGCAAACGCAAACGCAAACGCAAACGCAAACGCAAACGCAAACGCAAACGCAAACGCAAACGCAAACGCAAACGCAAACGCAAACGCAAACGCAAACGCAAACGCAAACGCAAACGCAAACGCAAACGCAAACGCAAACGCAAACGCAAACGCAAACGCAAACGCAAACGCAAACGCAAACGCAAACGCAAACGCAAACGCAAACGCAAACGCAAACGCAAACGCAAACGCAAACGCAAACGCAAACGCAAACGCAAACGCAAACGCAAACGCAAACGCAAACGCAAACGCAAACGCAAACGCAAACGCAAACGCAAACGCAAACGCAAACGCAAACGCAAACGCAAACGCAAACGCAAACGCACACGCAAACGCAAACGCAAACGCAAACGCAAACGCAAACGCAAACGCAAACGCAAACGCAAACGCAAACGCAAACGCAAACGCAAACGCAAACGCAAACGCAAACGCAAACGCAAACGCAAACGCAAACGCAAACGCAAACGCAAACGCAAACGCAAACGCAAACGCAAACGCAAACGCAAACGCAAACGCAAACGCAAACGCAAACGCAAACGCAAACGCAAACGCAAACGCAAACGCAAACGCAAACGCAAACGCAAACGCAAACGCAAACGCAAACGCAAACGCAAACGCAAACGCACACGCACACGCACACGCAAACGCAAACGCAAACGCAAACGCAAACGCAAACGCAAACGCAAACGCAAACGCAAACGCAAACGCAAACGCAAACGCAAACGCAAACGCAAACGCAAACGCAAACGCAAACGCAAACGCAAACGCAAACGCAAACGCAAACGCAAACGCAAACGCAAACGCAAACGCAAACGCAAACGCAAACGCAAACGCAAACGCAAACGCAAACGCAAACGCAAACGCAAACGCAAACGCAAACGCAAACGCAAACGCAAACGCAAACGCAAACGCAAACGCAAACGCAAACGCAAACGCAAACGCAAACGCAAACGCAAACGCAAACGCAAACGCAAACGCAAACGCAAACGCAAACGCAAACGCAAACGCAAACGCAAACGCAAACGCAAACGCAAACGCAAACGCAAACGCAAACGCAAACGCAAACGCACACGCAAACGCAAACGCAAACGCAAACGCAAACGCAAACGCAAACGCAAACGCAAACGCAAACGCAAACGCAAACGCAAACGCAAACGCAAACGCAAACGCAAACGCAAACGCAAACGCAAACGCAAACGCAAACGCAAACGCAAACGCAAACGCAAACGCAAACGCAAACGCAAACGCAAACGCAAACGCAAACGCAAACGCAAACGCAAACGCAAACGCAAACGCAAACGCAAACGCAAACGCAAACGCAAACGCAAACGCAAACGCAAACGCAAACGCAAACGCAAACGCAAACGCAAACGCAAACGCAAACGCAAACGCAAACGCAAACGCAAACGCAAACGCAAACGCAAACGCAAACGCAAACGCAAACGCAAACGCAAACGCAAACGCAAACGCAAACGCAAACGCAAACGCAAACGCAAACGCAAACGCAAACGCAAACGCAAACGCAAACGCAAACGCAAACGCAAACGCAAACGCAAACGCAAACGCAAACGCAAACGCAAACGCAAACGCAAACGCAAACGCAAACGCAAACGCAAACGCAAACGCAAACGCAAACGCAAACGCAAACGCAAACGCAAACGCAAACGCAAACGCAAACGCAAACGCAAACGCAAACGCAAACGCAAACGCAAACGCAAACGCAAACGCAAACGCAAACGCAAACGCAAACGCAAACGCAAACGCAAACGCAAACGCAAACGCAAACGCAAACGCAAACGCAAACGCAAACGCAAACGCAAACGCAAACGCAAACGCAAACGCAAACGCAAACGCAAACGCAAACGCAAACGCAAACGCAAACGCAAACGCAAACGCAAACGCAAACGCAAACGCAAACGCAAACGCAAACGCAAACGCAAACGCAAACGCAAACGCAAACGCAAACGCAAACGCAAACGCAAACGCAAACGCAAACGCAAACGCAAACGCAAACGCAAACGCAAACGCAAACGCAAACGCAAACGCAAACGCAAACGCAAACGCAAACGCAAACGCAAACGCAAACGCAAACGCAAACGCAAACGCAAACGCAAACGCAAACGCAAACGCAAACGCAAACGCAAACGCAAACGCAAACGCAAACGCAAACGCAAACGCAAACGCAAACGCAAACGCAAACGCAAACGCAAACGCAAACGCAAACGCAAACGCAAACGCAAACGCAAACGCAAACGCAAACGCAAACGCAAACGCAAACGCAAACGCAAACGCAAACGCAAACGCAAACGCAAACGCAAACGCAAACGCAAACGCAAACGCAAACGCAAACGCAAACGCAAACGCAAACGCAAACGCAAACGCAAACGCAAACGCAAACGCAAACGCAAACGCAAACGCAAACGCAAACGCAAACGCAAACGCAAACGCAAACGCAAACGCAAACGCAAACGCAAACGCAAACGCAAACGCAAACGCAAACGCAAACGCAAACGCAAACGCAAACGCAAACGCAAACGCAAACGCAAACGCAAACGCAAACGCAAACGCAAACGCAAACGCAAACGCAAACGCAAACGCAAACGCAAACGCAAACGCAAACGCAAACGCAAACGCAAACGCAAACGCAAACGCAAACGCCCACGGCTGCTAATAATCTGCTCCACCCGTCACCATATATCCTCTGAAAGATAGTTTTTCTTTTTTTTATTTGTTCGTTCTTGAGGAAATGTTAATATTGAGGTAGTGGTATTATGATATTTTAAAAAAGTGTGATTATCGTAAGTTTTAAGTTAAAAACTGTCCGATTATTGTTAAGTATATAATCTCTGATAATGATATTATGATATTAAAAAAAAAGTTTGATTAGCGTCAGTTTTCAGTTAAAAGCTGTCCGATTATTGCTAAGTATATAATACTCGATAAAACAAGAAAAAAAAACTATTAATCTACCAGTCATACGGCGTTGAAGACGATTCCCTCATTTCCACCATTTCCTTTTATGAGTTATAATTCATCATCGACAACTTCATGATTAAAATTTCATGATTAAAACTTGACGATTAAAAAAAGAAACGACATTACAATTGACATGACAAGAATGTTTATAAAAAATTGTAATAATTCTGAACGCCCTAGGGATAAAATGCTTGCACAGAAATTTTCCAGTTGGCTATAGTCGAACCATTGTTTCAAATTGTGTAACGGAGAGGGTCGAACGTTTCGGGTGCACAACTGGTTCCCCGTCTTATGCGCGATCCCGCAGTTAGCGGTAATACATGTGATCTTATATTATTATTCTGGTTACGTAGTAAACAAAGTATAACATGCTATTATTATGTATGTTTAATACGGAGTTATAGATTATAAAAAATATGATAGAAAGAACGGAAGACGTACGTAAAGTTTACGATTTTTTACACGAGGATAATATTACAATTTAAGTATTTCTCTGTTTGCACGTGAACGTTGTTCTAGAATTATATATCATCGCTAATAACGCTGAAATATATATATATTGTGACGTGATTTTTCGATCACGGTCACAAAAATCAACATTTTTCGGATACGGCTATCGATTTAGTTCGGTTAGCCCGTTAGTTCCCGCTTTACTGCCCTTTAGCTGTCCATGTACCGTCCAGTTCTCGCTAAATGAATGTTCGTAACGTTTTGCGATCCAGTTTAGATTTTGCTGATGAGCATTGTGTGTGATAAGCTTAGAGTTAAGCTCAGAAAGATTTAGTTCAGGTCGGGATTCTCGAATCTATTCGGTGGAGAGTATCTCGAAGAAATGAGAAACACGAATAGAGGAGAGCCCGACGAGATTTCGTCACGAATACGCCAAAGTCCGGTGCAAACCCGGCACTCCGCTTAGGTGATAATACAGGACGTTGGAGAACAGGCGGAGGTTTTAGTTCAGTCCGGGCAAGGTTGGAACCCCTTGTGCCGTGTTTTAGTTTAGAGAGAGAGCCTTGTTTTCACGTCCTGCATTTGGAGTAGCGATCGCGAAGATTCTCAAAGTTACCCCGTTACAGTTTCGGCTCTCGTATAGATGACGTCACGAAATAGTTCAAGAGGGCAGTAGTTACCGGTTAAGGATCCCGTAATAATCATGATAACGTCTCGTTAGAATATTTTCGTAGGCTTATCAGTCTACCGGGAGTCGTCCTCGAGGCTGCTCGGACCTCTCTCGTGCTCCCGATGTTTACGGTTTCGGCCTATTGTCTCGCGCTGAGTCATTCGTTCTCGCTCGCGCTACCGTCGACTCCGGCTATCGTTCTCGCTTCGGTTCGCGTATCGACTCGTGTGCTGTGTTTTGTGCGGATTCGTTTCCGAATTCTTTACCGATGTTTCTGTGCTCGAGATGCGTTTTGGAGAACGCTCTTGAGGTGCAGTGGCGGATTGTGTTTTAGTTCTCGAGGTGTCGCAAGATGCAGTTCCCGCAACTTATTGGATTAAATTACGCTAATTTGGTGAGTTTTTGTCGTTTCGATAATTATTCGATCGCGTATAGATCCGCTCTCGTTACGCTCGCTCCGACCCTCCGGTCAGCTGAGCGCTCCCGATGCACAAGTGTGCGATCCCGTGGCTTCACAGCCAGTAAATAGTCGTTCCCGTTATTTACAGTTGAGATTCCGAATTTTCGCTTCCGCGTTATTTTATTGGCCAAGGATCGCGACCCTTCTACCATAACCCGCATCCTGAGCAACCGTGCATTTCCGTTACCGTTTGCTCCCGCGAGTGCATTGGTGTTAGCTCGTTACGGTTAGTTCTCGTTTTGTTGTTCCGTTCGTTTCGTCCTTGCGGAGGTCGGCCTGTTCCACCGACCTCCAGATCTCGCATTGGTGGAGTCGGGCTTGTTCCACCCGCTTCCAGATTAGTCCGGTTGTTAATACCGGCGAAACAAAAATTAACTGGCGCCCACCGGGACGCCAATGTATTCGCGGAGGTAGACGGCCGAAGGTGACGTTTTTGAGATCCCGATTTCGCGGTTTTTTTTTTGAGTTTTGATTTTCGTTTCCGTTTCGCGTGAGATCTCGGAAAATACGTCACAAATGGCGCCCAACGTGGGGCCATGACAATAAAATAACAGCTCCCGTCTTGTTTATTTTTAATTGTTTTTGATTTCGCTCCCGATCGAGTAAAATAATTCTTTCTTTTTCTCTCAAAGTTTCTCGCGTTACCGAGTAACGCGCTCTCGCTGTGGATGTTCGCACGAACCCACGCGTTCCCGACGACGGACCCAGACCGCCTAATTTAATTTTTTTAAAAAATTTTTTTATTTTAACATTTTTTTTTTGTGTCGTTTCGTCTGTTCTCGAACCCCGAAAGGTGAAAACATCTTTTTGGCGAAAACATATTGTTCTCGAATGCCTCGATGGCAGGTTCCCGGAGATTTTCGTTAATTTCGAATTTTCGAAATTGGCGAATTTTCTCACCTGGACGCTCGCGCGTCACGCGCGCTGGAGTAAGGGTAGGTCCCGCTAGCCAAGCCTCGGCCCTTATCGCGAAGGTTCTCAAATTGTGAAAAACAATTTTGAGTTTCGCGGAGTCCTCTTCTCGTCCTTCTCGCTCTCGATCACCGAAGACGGCCACTTCTCGGTCACTTCGTCGTGGACTACCGTCGTGAACGGTCGAAAGCTCCCGTTTTCGGAGATGCTCTCGATCCGTCATAAGCTCTCGTTGGGACAGGTCCTCGTATGAATCGCTTTGCGTGTCTGAATTAATTTTCGATGCCGAAGTGATTTTTGATCTCGCAATTCTCGATTTCGAATTAATTTTCGATTTCGATGATTTTTCGTTCTCGCAATATTCTCGATTTCGAATTAATTTTCGATTTCGATGATTTTCCGCTCTCGCAATATTTCTCGATTTCGAATTAATTTTCGATTTCGATGATTTTTGGTTCTCGCAATATTCTCGATTTCGAATTAATTTTCGATTTCGATGATTTTTCGCTCTCGCAATATTTCTCGATTTCGAATTCATTTTCGATTTCAATGATTTTTCGCTCTCGCAATATTCTCGATTTCGAATTAATTTTCGATTTCGATGATTTTTCGCTCTCGCAATACTCCCGAATTGGAATTAATTTTCGATTTCGATAAAATTTTCGATCTCGTGATATTCTCGATTTCGAATTAATTTTCGATTTCGATGAGATTTTCGCTCTCGCAACACCTCCCGATTTCGAATTAATTTTCGATTTCGATGGAGTTTTCAATCTCGCAATATTTTCGATTTCGGAGTGATTTTCGATTTCGATGAAGTTCTCGCTCGCGGAATATTTTTCAAGGTCGAATTAAATTTCGATATAGATTAAATTCCTGCTTTTCGACCGCGAATTAATTTGTCGCTGTTGGAACTGGTTCTCGTCTTCGAACGCGAATTAACTTTCGCAGTTCGAATTAATTTCCGATTTTTCGAACGTGAATTGAACTCCACCGTTCGGATTGGTTCTCGTTTTCGGACTCGGATTAAATTTCGACGTTCGGGATTTATCCCCGATTTTCGAACTCGAATTAATTTTCGACGTTCGAATTGTTCTCGCCTTTCGAACTCGAATTAATCTTCAACGTTCGGACTTTATTTCCAATCTTCGAACGCGAATTAATTCTCGACGTTCAGAATTTATTTCCGATCTTCGAACGCGAATTAATTTCGGACGTTCGGATTGTTCACGCTTCCGAGCGCGAATTAATTTTCGACGCTCGAATTAAGTTTCGTTCTCGCTTTCGAACTCGAATTCAATTTCGAGGTTCAAAAAAAATTTTGTTCTCGCCTTCGAGCTCGAATTAATTTTCGACGCTCGAGTTGCTTTTCGATCTCGCTTTCGAACTCGAAATAATTTTCGAAGTTCGAAGTAATTCTCGATCTAGCTTTCGAACTCGAAATTAATTTTCGACGCTCGAATTAATTCTCGCTCTCGCTTTCGAACTCGAGGTAACTTTCGAAGTTCGAATTAACTCTCGTTCCGCTTTTCGAACTCGAATTTAATTTTCGAAGTTCGCAGTGATTTTCGTTCTCGTTTCCGAACCCGAACTACATTTCGAGGTTCGAATTAATTTTCGTTCTCGATTTCGAACTCGAATTAATTTTCAACGCTCGACTCGGTTCCCGGTCCAATACCGATTTTTGGTCAGGCGATCTTGCAGGGATACGGCGGATTCCCTGCTCGCCTGAGGGAGAGGATCCTCACCGATCCCCCGATTGGGTAAGGGTCGACAGCTAAGCCTTTTGCTGGCCGCAGTCAGACCGGATCCCGACGTGAAGCGTGACGGACGCGGGAGTGTCCCACCGCATGCTACGATCTCGAAAAGTTCTGTTTCGGATAAAATCCGATTTGAACAGTTCTCGCCGTCATTGAATTTCGAGGTCGAATTACTATTCGATCTTGAAACGTTTCTCGATTTTCCGAGAAATCCCGAGTTCGTGTTCCTCGCCGATCTTGGAACAGTTCTCGGCCCTAAGAATATTTTCTCGACACGATCCCGTGTACCGAAGCCCTGTCACCATGCTCCCGTTCGTAATAAAAGACAGAGGCAGCTACCGGACGTAGACACAGCTCCCGACACGTCACTAGGCGACATTATAGCGGATGCGACTACACTGGTCGCGTAATCGCTTTTAGGGTCGACGTTGATACTTACGGACGCACCGTAAGGGCTCTCATAGATTCGGGTGCCACTAGGACCTCGGTTTCTAGTTCCTGTACTCGGCCATGGCTCGCGCTTGGTAGACCTTTCGGTCTCGGCGTTCGATTATGAGCTGGAAGAGCAAGTTCCCGTACCCGGCTCCGGCCGTAGCTCTCGCCTCGTAGACCTCTGGGTATCGGCGCTCGATTCAGAGAAAAGAGCAAGCGCCCGCACCCGGCTCCGGCCGTAGCTCTCGCCTCGTAGACTCTGGGTCTCGGCGCTCGACTCAGAGAAGAGAGCAAGCGCCCGTAACCGGCTTCAGCCGTAGTTCCCGATTATGGAGATCTCCCCCGGATCTCGGATCTCGATTACTAGACCAAGGATCCAAGCTCTCGCACCCGGCAGGATGGCCAAGACTCTCGTGACATAGACCGGTGGGCCTAGGCTCCCACCGATAACGACAACGCTGCAGGAAGGGGGTAACGTAGACATTTATTTGCTTACGTGTGGTCGTCCTCAAAAGTGTTGTCCTTTTCACTGTTATATTATCTTCTCGAACCGCGATTGAGACGTCGTCTCTCGTGATGATCTCGCCTCACCCTAAAATTTAATGGCTCCCGACTGGTAACAGGGTTGAGGGACCGCTGCTACCGAATTACGGGCAGTGGTCTTATTAACGGTTCTCGCGCTGAGAGGCCAGCCCTCGCGTACCACTCGCGGCTTATACACGATGGTACTCGCGAGTCCTCGTGCCAGACCGCGGAAGGAACCCATAGCTACCGATACATCCAATACAGGATAAGATCACGATAAGTTCCCGTAACCTCCCCCGGGTAACCTCAAGAGACAAGGTACTCGAGTTGTATTCTCGTCATCTTCGGATGGGCTACCGTTTCGACCCCTAGGTCGAAACCACCCCTAAGGGGTGAGGAGTTGTGACGTGATTTTTCGATCACGGTCACAAAAATCAACATTTTTCGGATACGGCTATCGATTTAGTTCGGTTAGCCCGTTAGTTCCCGCTTTACTGCCCTTTAGCTGTCCATGTACCGTCCAGTTCTCGCTAAATGAATGTTCGTAACGTTTTGCGATCCAGTTTAGATTTTGCTGATGAGCATTGTGTGTGATAAGCTTAGAGTTAAGCTCAGAAAGATTTAGTTCAGGTCGGGATTCTCGAATCTATTCGGTGGAGAGAATCTCGAAGAAATGAGAAACACGAATAGAGGAGAGCCCGACGAGATTTCGTCACGAATACGCCAAAGTCCGGTGCAAACCCGGCACTCCGCTTAGGTGATAATACAGGACGTTGGAGAACAGGCGGAGGTTTTAGTTCAGTCCGGGCAAGGTTGGAACCCCTTGTGCCGTGTTTTAGTTTAGAGAGAGAGCCTTGTTTTCACGTCCTGCATTTGGAGTAGCGATCGCGATGATTCTCAAAGTTACCGCGTTACAGTTTCGGCTCTCGTATAGATGACGTCACGAAATAGTTCAAGAGGGCAGTAGTTACCGGTTAAGGATCCCGTAATAATCATGATAACGTCTCGTTAGAATATTTTCGTAGGCTTATCAGTCTACCGGGAGTCGTCCTCGAGGCTGCTCGGACCTCTCTCTCGTGCTCCCGATGTTTACGGTTTCGGCCTATTGTCTCGCGTTGAGTCATTCGTTCTCGCTCGCGCTACCGTCGACTCCGGCTATCGTTCTCGCTTCGGTTCGCGTATCGATTCGTGTGCTGTGTTTTGTGCGGATTCGTTTCCGAATTCTTTACCGATGTTTCTGTGCTCGAGATGCGTTTTGGAGAACGCTCTTGAGGTGCAGTGATTGTGTTTTAGTTCTCGAGGTGTCGCAAGATGCAGTTCCCGCAACTTATTGGATTAAATTACGCTAATTTGGTGAGTTTTTGTCGTTTCGATAATTATTCGATCGCGTATAGATCCGCTCTCGTTACGCTCGCTCCGACCCTACGGTCAGCTGAGCGCTCCCGATGCACAAGTGTGCGATCCCGTGGCTTCACAGCCAGTAAATAGTCGTTCCCGTTATTTACAGTTGAGATTCCGAATTTTCGCTTCCGCGTTATTTTATTGGCCAAGGATCGCGACCCTTCTACCATAACCCGCATCCTGAGCAACCGTGCATTTCCGTTACCGTTTGCTCCCGCGAGTGCATTGGTGTTAGCTCGTTACGGTTAGTTCTCGTTTTGTTGTTCCGTTCGTTTCGTCCTTGCGGAGGTCGGCCTGTTCCACCGACCTCCAGATCTCGCATTGGTGGAGTCGGGCTTGTTCCACCCGCTCCCAGATTAGTCCGGTTTGGTAATTCCGGCGAAACAAAAATTAACCCTGCGGAGCTCGGCTTGTTCCACCGACTCCAGATTAGTCCGGTTGTTAATACCGGCGAAACAAAAATTAACTGGCGCCCACCGGGACGCCAATGTATTCGCGGAGGTAGACGGCCGAAGGTGACGTTTTTGAGATCCCGATTTCGCGGTTTTTTTTTTGAGTTTTGATTTTCGTTTCCGTTTCGCGTAAGATCTCGGAAAATACGTCACAATATATATATATATATATATATATATATATATATATACATATATATATATTGTAACCGTTTTTCGCCCAACACCAGAATCTACCCAATCGAGACGGCTACAAAACCCGTCTCACTCGGCCTTAAGGGCGCCAGCCGCGAGAGCGAGAGCTCTCGCGACAAAATTTTAATTTTAAAGCCGAACGAGAGACGAGAGCGACCCGGTGTCGCTCAGCCTTGGGACTTGGTAGAGGGGGTGGTTCGGTTACCTCCGCGAGGAGGAAACAGAGATCGAGACGAAATTACGGGAACTCAAAGATATTTTATTTTAGCGAATATCGAGAGCGTGGTCGAGAAGCGACTAGCGTGCACGCTCGTTCCCTCAATAACCCCAAAAATATTCGCAATAAAATGATAACAATAATTCGTAAATTGATTCGGTAACATAAATTCGGTAACATATAATCGGCGACAGACAATGTTCGGTTTCTCGACGATCGCGTATAAACGACAAACGTGGATCGCAGCCACGGTACCTTTCGCAACAAATATTTCTTAAATCAGCCCGATCGCAGCGGGAGTACGCGGAATCTCAGAAAAATCGGAAAAACGAATATAGAATAAGAAATAAAAAAAAAGAAATAAGTCGGAAGAAGAAATATGAAATAAGAAATCGGAAAGGCTAAATTATGAATTAATGGCAAGAGAATTTATTTAAGCGGAAACTAAAGTATGGACTCGCACGAGGCGCAAACTATTGGATGATACAAAAGATTAAACGAGAACCTTCCTGGCCAATTATCTAACGGAAACTATATGAAAAGGAAAAACATGGATTTTACTGAATTTTTGCCCGAGAACAAATTCCGCGTTTCGCGCGCGAAGGCGTGCCGTCCCCACGATAACGAGTCGAGTTTGTTCTATTCCACTCTAGCCTCAAACCGAACACGTACGACGATCTCACCGGTTTTGTTGCAGCTGCGGGAGCTTCTCGAGTTGTCTTCGGCCAGAAGTCCCACTTCGCGTGTGACAAGATGTCGGTATTCTCGCGGAACGTTTAGCACGGATCGGCAGCGGTCACGACGTCCTTCCTTGTCGGGAGCCTACGATTGAGTCCCCGAGACAAGTAACGTTCTCGCGATCGCGGATCCTTTTTCCCCCACCCTATGCCTATCTTCGTTTCGCCCTCTGCTCTGTTTGTCCGAGTTCCCCGAATTACGGAGATCTCGCGCGGTTCTTTGAATTTCCTCGCGTTCGGGATATCGAGAACGCGAGGTGTCGAGTACGCTCGTGGTGGGAGGTAAATCCACGAGAGTCGTGGCGCGCAGATACGGGAACTTCGGTGCGACGAGCACGGCGACGAAATAGCGACGAGCCGGACGCTGGAGATCTCGGTAGCTGGTGGCTCGTCGTGTCAGGATGGCTTGGTGATCGGTTGGCGGGTGGAGGACCCGTTGTCGGTAAGGTCGCGTGCTACCTCGGTAGCGGCGCGACTGAACGGCGAGTGACTTGTCGAGGTGCGGGGTTTGGGTGGCTGCGATGAAATCGGTAGCAAGGCTCCGCCTGCTGACTGCCGATGGCTGTGGCAAGGCTCCCGCCCGCTGTACGTTGCTGGTAGGCGTCGAGATGTCCTTGCGGCGGTTACCGCCGCCGTACGCTCGAGAGAATATTGACCGGAAAACAAAATAAAGCTCGAAATTAGTCGCGGGAACGGTTCGCTTGCGATTGACCCTATCTGTTTGTTCTTCCCGGGAGAAAGGGTGCCGTGTGCCGTGCCGATACACGCGAGAGCCTGAGATATGGCTCTCTTTTGGACGGGAGCAGAAAAGGCCCGTCACAATATATATATATTTAAACGTTCGCGTTTGATTTCTTTTTAGTAGTGATGTATGTCAGGTGTGTGACGTCATGTCTGAAATACGTCACGAAAAAAAAGATAAATGTGCATTTACATTTAATTTCATTGAGACCTGCGAGCTGAAATGCCCACACCGTTGAATCGGCTGAAGAGTCAGCGGCGCTCCGACAGGGAAAATTTCTCGTCGCTATTAATCATACTTCGTGTGTCAGTGGTGGCGAACGCTGAAGGTGTCTATCTCAGCATTACGAGAAGGAAAAAAATAACACTTTTAATAGTTCTGTGAGAATCTCACGATGACACAATATTATCAATTCTTTTCGGCCCGTACAATAAGTTCCTCGACTTCACCGCAGCCAATATTTTTCTCCACCTCCGCAATGTAATGTTTCTGTTCAATTCGTGCGTTAAGAGCATGTGAAACACGTTCTCAGCGTGTCTCTCTCGCTCCGCCGAGAGCGCCACTGATGCTATCTCGCTCGCACTCAATTGTGTTTCACATGCTCTTAAGAGCATGTGAAATACCGTGGTTGGTAATAAAAACTGTAATCAACTGTTCTCACGAATTCTGACATCTACGCTCAAAAGAAAAGTCTCATTGGAAGCCGAGATGATACCCGCTTCCGATGAGACTTTTCTTTTGACCGTTCATACGAGCACTCGTGAGAAAAGTTGATTACAGTTTTTGATACCGACTGAGTCCGGCATGGGCGGGGAGGGAGGTGTTTCATATTGTCTTAATCCAAGTGTTGAATAATCTTTAATCGTACTAGAAAAACATGTACACAGAGCCGAACATTTTTCAAAATATCGGCTTGCTCCTTGATATAATTTGTGCAGACATAATCTTTGGTTAGTTTATCCAGCGCTCAGAGGATCTTCGTGTAGAGTATTCCGAGAGTGTGGTGAGACTTCTTTGCGACGACCCCGCCGGTCAACGCCGTTGTCTGTGAAACATAAAAATAAGTAAACCGTTGGTATGATTATCGCAAATAATTTCAAATTGCATTCCGCCGATCTGGGTTATGTTTGGTAGTATAATAGAATACAATAGGACAACATTTCTGTATCGAAATGATTGACAATGCGAAAAAAAATCATTACGCGATCCGTGGACGCTTGGATGTTAAAATTTACCTTTTTAAGACTCCTGCCATTATTTTAACAGTCCGATAAGCCTCGATGGAAGATACGTAAATATAAAGTGCTTCTTCGTCTTCTTCTTTCATTGTGGCTTTAGGCCGGTGACCGTGTGTCAGATTTAATGTTCTTATGTTTGTCGACCATGAGCGTGCGTTGGGGGGTTTCAGTAAAAGATTGCGCTGTGAGTTTTCTGCACATGACCGTTGAATTCTTTGAATTGAAACAGTTCTTCCTCCCTCGCAGGTAGACTCCAGTACGTACTCCAAGTAATTTCGTACAATCATTTAATTGTCGCATAATATGCAGGAAAGTGTTCTTTTGAAAATAATAAATGCGGGCATATCGGAGAATCACGATGAGAATGATGACTTATCGAGACCGATCACTTTATCAGTGAGATCAACGTCCACGGTCGAAGTAGAACGAAGTAAGTTTTATTTTCTTGCGTCGCGCCTTTGTTGAAAAAATAATACGTGTGCATTGACTCGGATAATAGGTATGATAATATATAATGTTATCACGATACATTTTTGACGAATTCGCAACCACGCGTATCTACGACGTTTCTAGAAATGCCAAGGAAACCACACCCGCACTTACCCACTCATACGAGCTCATAATAAATGAGCTCGTATTAACAGCGGCTGGTGGAAGTCTGATCAGTCGTGGGCCGACGTTGTTTCAATCGTATTTTATGCATGGAAGATTCAATGGTCCGTTTCACGGCTCCAATATCAATGAATGTTGGTGCCAAAACTTTAAATTTCCACATTGTTTGAAAATCTTTCTGTATTGTGTGGCAACTTCTCTGTACAGTAAGGAAGTCTAATTTAAATGCCTGGAAAACTTGATATAATGCTTGCGGACTAAAATATTAAGGAATGTTGACGTCAAATCTAGAAGTGCACAGATTTTTTACCGTCTTTCTGTATTGTCTGACAATAGCGACCGATCAATATTTCCTAACTGGTCAGTTTCCTTCATAATTAAGTATCTCGATCAATAAGAATGGAAGGTTTATAAATTCGTTATTATAGTAACGGTGGGAATACAATTGACGCTTTTGACAGTCGGCTACACTTCAGATCGGACCGTCACGGAAACGAGCTCATATATTATATGAGCTCATATATTATATGAGCTCGTTTCCGTGACGGTCCGATCTGAAGTGTAGCCGACTGTCAAAAGCGTCAATTGTATTCCCACCGTTACTATAATAACGAATTTATAAACCTTCCATTCTTATTGATCGAGATACTTAATTATGAAGGAAACTGACCAGTTAGGAAATATTGATCGGTCGCTATTGTCAGACAATACAGAAAGACGGTAAAAAATCTGTGCACTTCTAGATTTGACGTCAACATTCCTTAATATTTTAGTCCGCAAGCATTATATCAAGTTTTCCAGGCATTTAAATTAGACTTCCTTACTGTACAGAGAAGTTGCCACACAATACAGAAAGATTTTCAAACAATGTGGAAATTTAAAGTTTTGGCACCAACATTCATTGATATTGGAGCCGTGAAACGGACCATTGAATCTTCCATGCATAAAATACGATTGAAACAACGTCGGCCCACGACTGATCAGACTTCCACCAGCCGCTGTTAATACGAGCTCATTTATTTATTTATTTTTAAATAAATATAAATGGCCACAAGTATCTACGGCGTTTTTGGAAACACCAAGGAAACGCCCACCCTCTCTTACCCACTCATACTAACGTATGACCACGTTACCGTGATGTTCCAATCTGCGGTGCCAATGGTTGTCATTTAGATCAAATCGTCGGTTTAACCTTACTCAGCATTTTTATTTGAAAAATGCATTGCCCGCCATTTTAATTATGCAGCGTTCCATAACGAAATGACATCTGTAATTTACATATGTACCTGTGCCGTTGGGAATGGAGACAATTTTCGATTGTCAATAATAGACACCAAATGTGCTCTCATTTTCTGCCCATCACGCGAGTACACTACATTAACGGGATCGCCGCCTAATGCTATAGTGGTAGCAAAAGCAGCGGCATAAACTCCGCAAGTGAACAGATCAGGTTCCTGTGTAACAGGCTGTAGAACGATATCCTTGTTGTCAACATGAGGATAACTCCTATGAAGGTATCTTTTTTCCTCCTCGTGCAACCGCACGTAATCGCACCTGTTTAAACTGTCATAAATCATGACCGAGGAACCATCATAATAGACGCAACACCAATGCCTATTAATATTGCCACCAATTATGTGCATATCTTTATTAGACCTACATGGCTTGACAAACGTATGATATGCACAGTAACTCGTGGGGTGAAAACAAAAATCAGTATTTTCGTGCACAATTGTTTGAAACAAGTCGATGGTTGTATCATTCAATAAGTTAGTAGGCGGTAATATATCCGCCACAACTTCTGGCATACTGATATTTTGTCTTACTACCTCCAGCACGCCTCTATCGTCTTCGGAAGGTTCAAGGTCTTCGTTCATAGCGATTGCTACCCAATTAGCATCGGGGGATACTTTTTTTGTTCTGCCAACCACAAGGCCTTGGCCGATTTCAATCGTGGTATGGTAAGAGGTCTCATAACAGTTGCCGCCTGTTTCATCTAGACCAGGTTCGCGTGCGCGCTTGCCCTTTTCCGTTTTTTTAGAGTTAGGTTAGCTTTAGCGCGCACAATATAGTCAGGCTCTCTTATCGGCATACTTCTGTTACGCCGACTATCCACGATTTCCGGAAGCAACCATTGCAGGTAAAATCGAGTAAGGAAGAGTTCCATTTTGGAACTACAGAACTCATAGTCTTTTATAACTTTGACATATTTCACGTCAACCGTGGTCCAAAGAGCGAAAATACAATACTTTCGTTCTGTAACATGCAGTTGACCCTGTACTTGATAATAATACACATGATACTTATTCATGAGTTCATCGTTTTTTTTTGTCAAAGATTGACTTCAGATGTGCTATCTGCTGTATGGCTATTTTCGGAGCGAGGTCTTTGGCGGAAAGCGGACATTTAATCTCGACGATACCATCATCATCGATGAGACCATCCGGCGATGCTCCTAAATAGGGAATTTCCGCATCGACGAAAAGTCCACACGTTGTGATCTGCTTATCAAGTTTAACTTCGAGATCTTTTATTGCAAGCTGTTCATTATCTAAGCCAAAATGAATAGTTGCTGTGTCGAGGACTTTTGGATAACGAATGCTCGTAACCATTTCCGAACACGATGTAGACTCCAGCATGCGACATATCGATCCAAATTTGGAGGCTGTTATTATTTCAGTGCGAATCTGATGCCAAAGATCGGATTTGCTCTGTGATACAGTATCCCGCTCAATTTGACGACGATCGTTTTGCCATTCTTTCAATTTATTGAAATGAATTTGAGTGCAAACGTCATAGGCATCCTCCGCCAAATCTGGTTTTTTCGCCGATGGGCCATAATCCTTGTCCGTACCATGCCATATTTGAGGCTTGCGGATACCTTGTACCTGCCTGTTCATCGAAATTTGAAGTTGCCGCCTTTTTTCCATTTTCGAAACTGAAACTGGCACTTCCATTCCGGCGGATAGATGAATGCGTGAGACAAGTTCCTGCGTGTTGTGTTGGATTGCTCCGCCGTGAACTCGCATTTGAAATGAATTCTTAGCGCAATGGTTTATTCGCTTTCCAGAGTTCAATTTATTAACAATAGCATTGGCCGACTCAGCAACATTGTTTGTCACATTTTCCAATAAACTAGCAGCGTGACAGCTTAAATAACGGACTGCTTCGAATACCGAGTTATACGCTCCTGTTCGATGAAGCTGCGATATGAGACTAATTTCTTGTTCGTTAGGTAAACACTCGATTGGCAATGTTGCACAGCCAGAATGGTCACCAAAAACGTGATTAAAGATGGTAAAAATATTCTTCTGCAGTCTCATTGCTTTCTCAGACTGGGAAATATCGTCTTTTTTGTGAATATCACGTACTTCTGTGATAAGAGTTCGCATCCGCAAAGCGCTACTATCTACATAAGCTTGAAATTTTCCTTTGCCGATAACATCTTTATCTGGAAGACATGTCATTTTTGACTTGGCGGCTTCTCTGACTTTTCTACAGAAGTTGCGGAACAAGTGATTGTTGCACTCGATTTTCTCGACCGTTACTCCGTGCTCAGCGTACGGATTTGCGTCTCGCATCGATTGATACGTACTCGCATCACCGTCAGCAATCAGAGTCTTATATATAAGACCTCGATTGTCAACACTCTGTTTGAAGCCCTCGACAATTATGTCAGCTTCCATGGCAGTCGAACTCTGGTCGCGGCCCCAGTTTTTAAAGCACTCATGCTCGGAAGGTTCCTTCTTTAGCGGCTGAGCTTTCATGCATTTGGCGCAATATTTGTTGCATACACCAACATGCAAGACTTTTTTTGTTGCAGAACCAATAATCAAAGCATCACCAGATAGCGAATCGTGTTTTCCGCTGTGATAAGATCGCTTAGGCCAATAGCCGTCCGCTACAATAGCGATATATGGGATACCATCCTTATATGTCCCTTCCTTATAGCTATTTCGCGCTCTTCTGCCACTGCCATCTGCATTTCTTCTTCGGAGCATGCAACGAATTTATCATAAAGTTTATTTCGATACTTGCGGTACGTAACATGGGACATAGAGGGAATTGCCATTGTTGCAAGTAATTCTTCTAACGTGTGAAATCCGGTACCAGAGCTAATCGTACCACACACGGCCCCTTCATTAATGCCCATTACGCTAGTATGATTGAGGTCGGTCCAAACACTGCTAACGTAATGACAGTTGTCACACTCGAAAAATATTTGTGTTCGCAAACCGCGATCTACGTATTTCCGCAATTTTAGAGAGACAAGTGAACATTCGTTAGAGCTGTCATGGTTGCCACACAGCTCACGAAGTTGGTCTAACATAAAGATCACGTCGACTATACGCCGACCATTTATTTTGACCTCTTGAACATTCTTTTCGACTCTAGAATCATCCTCACACGAATCTGAACGAATAGATCCTTGAGAAACGAGATCATCTTCCCCGATACAACGATTTTCTGGGCTCAAGTCCGTCTCTAATGAATCAGAGATCGATTGAGTTTCTACGGGTATCTCTGTTTCTGGACCCGTTTCATGAAGGGATGATTCAGTCGTAGGTTCATCTTCACTGAGGTCACCGATATTTCCAATCGGTGACTTCAAAGTGATTTCTGAAGTCTCAAAGATTGTTCGACTATCGTTTATGTCTATGATATCTACTATTTCCACTATTTGCTTATCACCTGAATCAATAATCTCATAACCTCCATCGATAACTTCCGCTGTTGTCCGTTGTATTGTATCAAGAGACGCGGTAGCGTCTCGACGCCAAGTACTTAAAAAAAAGTTTTTAAGCGAGTTGAGCAAGACGCTACCAAGTATAGATACTTCGAAATACCGGAAGTGGATTCTTGCGTCTCGATTTTCTCCAAAACGAAGCATCGGATCGGAATTCCGATGACACTTTTATGATATATATAGGACACGAGCTTTCCAACGCACCTAGTTACGATCATAACTGTTAGCTAGATGCTGAGATACGGTAATCGTACCCCTCACGAGGTCCGAAAATATTATAAAAGTGTCCTGTGATGTGAGTCCTCGCGTCTACTGCGCATGCGTCTGCCAGCTGTCTCATCTTCCATCTCTCTCGGATTCGCATCAGCGCATCACTTTCTCTCTACCCATCTCTCTCGGATTCGCATCAGCGCAGCACTTTCTCTCTACCCATCTCTCTTGTTTTGTATATATAAGCGCAGCACTTTTCGCGTTTCGGTTAATCGTTCGGCAAAACAAAATAATTTTTTTTTATTAATTGAACAAACGGAAAAAAAATGTGAAAGTGTCCACCCCTATAGTGAACCTATAGTGAATGAAAAATAAAAACTTGTGCGTAAAAGTGTCAATAAAAAAGATTTGTCTAAAAAAATTGATTATAAATATCATATATCATAAATTAAATATATTTTTATTCTTTTAATTATGTGTTCGACGTGTAAAGTTAATTTTCCTCGATATTTTTATGACTAACCTATTTTTGAAGTTTTGTTTTATTTTTGCTTTTGTCAAATGTTAAACGAGTATATTGGAAATATTTGACAGCAAGATGGTTCAGTTTTTAAAAATGAAATCTACGCTCTGTCAGGAAAACATGAACTTATTTATTTATCCAAACCGATAAGTAAATACGTTAGTAAAAGAATAAATCTTTTACTAACGAAGCTAGGATTCTATCTGAGACATTTCCTCTTGTCGATGTATTATTGAATGTTCGCAGTGAAAATTTAAATTTACATATAGTGGCGAAAGGCATATGCAGCTCCACATACAGATGCCCTCGATGCCCTGGAACTTCAGAGGTACTGCGTCAGGATCAAAAGATGTCTTTACCCATCATGCGAGGGAGATCATTTTTTTAAACTACGCATGATGAAAACCACCTCCTGATTCTGATGCAGCTGCCTTCGAAGGTCTAGAGCATCAAGAACAACTACTTTAGACGTCGGAGGAGCCTTTCGTTACCATCCAAAACAGGTAAATGTTATATTATTGCTTCTGCGCCAAAGCTTAGAATAGGACAATTCTGCACTCAAACCATTTCCGACAATATAAGTCCAAATAAAACAGAGCGATGATTCTGTTTTACTTAAATCAATACATAGTGCAGAAACAGTGATAGGACTATCAAGCAATTAGACTATTTTATTTTTTATAGAAAAAATAATGTTAATAAAAAAAACAGAAATGGTACAACCAGTGCTTAAAATTTTTTATGTTCCAAAAAAAATATGTCTATTGGAAGACAGTTTAATCAATCTTTAAAAATAACAAACAAACAATCTTAATACAATCTTAAAAGAATTTCAAACAATTGTAAAAAATATTAAAAATGTCGAAAATTGAAATTTTTCATAGCGCTTTCTTATGAAAGTTGGAACTTGAAATTTTCATATGGCTCTCTCATAATGTTCCTTTATTCATAAAGCTTCTTCTATGAGAAAGCATTTTCTGTATTTTTGGCTTCTTCATAGAGGAAACTTCGCGAACAAAGAAACATTATGAGAAAGCCATACGAAAATTTGAAGCTTCAACTTTTATAAGGAAGCGGTATGGAAATTTCTATTTTCAACTTTTATGAGGAAGCAATGTGGAAATTTAAAAAATGTTACGTAATTACGAGGAAAAATGTTGTACCACAACAAATACTATAGTTATAATTTATATCGAAGACTGAATACACTTGTAAAGTCACCTACCGAATAAATTGAATTTCAACAACAATTTTACTATTCCCGAAAGACCGAAGAATTTTGTTTTTATTATTGTAATCGTTAAAAATTATTGGGCGTTATGACGAAGTTTCGCGACCGGGGCTTGCGAATCGACTGCTTCAACGACATTTATACATATACGTACAGTACACAGTGACGGAATCCACAAACAAAAATAACAAAAATAAAAATGAAGTTGCTGTAAATAGTTCCTACTTTCCAAATACGATACAAAACTTATGTTTCAATTGTAAACGATATACAAAATCAGATACATACATAATTGCGAGGAAAAGTTTTGTATATTTAAAAAAAATTAGCGTACAAGAGAAGTTTGCGTTTTAAGGTGATGTGGAACACCCTCCCATGCACTTACCGCGTGCTCAACTGGTAACAAAACTGTAATGAATGTCGTTTTGAAACCGCAGACCCGGAGCAAAAAAAATTCTTTCCCTGCGTCTGCCGATTTTCCGGCGAAAGACAATTTTCTTTTTCTTCGGTAGACTGCGGTCTCAAAACGGCATTCAGTATAATTTTTATTACCAACTGGGCATGGGGTGGGCGGGAGATTATACCACACCATCTTAAGAGCAGGTGAAACACTACGGTCGGTAATAAAAATTATAATAAACTTTTTCACGAACGGTGATATCTAAGGTCAAAAGAAAAGTGTCATCGAAGACAGATTACATTACAGCTTTCGATGACACTATTCTGTTGACCGCAGATGCTAGCATCCGTGAAAAAAGTTAATTACTGTTTTTATTAATGACCGCGGTATTTCACACGCCTTAAGGAACCGCGATGGATAACAGGTTTAAAAAATACTTCGTAATTTAGAATCATATTTTTAAAAATTATTATTATTATTATTATTGTAATATATCATTTTTAGTGAATCGTTTAGTTTTCAAGATCTTTTATTTATATTGTGATGTTATTATTTTCCCCCGTGGGGAGGGAAAAAATCACTTGTAAATTTCAAAACTAAAAATGGGACCAAAATCGTGCAACGGGTGGGGAGGGGGAGGGTCAAGCAAAAGAATGGTACTCGTCGGGGACAATAATAACAGTCGTTTAATAATAATCGAAAAAGAAAAGTTAAACAGTAGAAAATGAGAAAAAGCAAAAAATCAGAAATAAAAATAAGTTACAAAATATCAATAATGGTCAGTCGGTAATGAAATACAAACAAAACGGTAAATAACAAAGGTCGAGAATAACAGTCGCTTCAACGCCGGTACGGGTACGTTGAAGAAATAAAAACAAAAGAAAATAGCAGTCGCTTCAACGCCGTTACGGGTACGTTGAAGAGAGAGAAAACCAATAATGAATATAATACTGGGGAGAGATTACCAATAATATGGGACTAGCGATAATAATGACTTGGAGGGCGAAGCAATAATAACAAGGTCGCGGGAAGGTTAAATAATAATAATAATAATAAATCGGGTTTTAAATAATAGTGACAAAACGGTAAGGGATAAACTGAATATAATCGCAAAAAGGGGGGCCGGATCACAAATACTTAATTCTGAACAATAATCTCGGAGAAAACAAAAATGCAATTGGTTCAAATTATTCAAAAAACAATACTAAAGGGGGACGCAAAAGGGGAAAATATTCGAAATGAATTTGGCGGAGTTATGGGTATTTTAAGGGGGCTTAACGGGAGAGCTGGTCAGACAAATGTTGCACGAAAATCAAACAATACACTAAATATGACTCGGATGGGCGCCAGCTACTTTCACGGTGTAGCACCGTAATAGATCGTGCAAACGGCACGGATCGACACTCAAAACAAACTTTACTCAAAACCAAAACTCAAAACTTGAAAAATATCTCTGTCGCAATGGGACAGTCCAGCTAGCTCGGGAGAGGGGAGAGGGCTCAGGGACACGAATCGACGGCTTCTTACAATATTACCTCGGTCTTAATCGTTAACACAAAAAAAAGTCTCAAAGTCTTAATGGGAGGGATGGGAAAAAACTGTAACAATCTAAACTATCACTTATAGCGAATTTTACGCCGCTCACCACGCGCGCGATTCCTCTTTGCTCGTGTGCAAAAATGTCGAGCACGTGTCGACCACGAGGCAAAATCTTTCACTTATAATTTCTATAAAAGTAACGGGTATTCGGGGAAGGAAAACGGGTCAATCGGGTCGGGAAAAATTTGGGCAAAAACTTACGATCGGAGGGCTCACTCACTCAGCACACAGGGGTCTCGATTACAAACTTTTCTCGAATCAGTGGACAGCCTCAGTCGTTATATAATTTCGCGTGTCGGTCCAAATCGCGTCCCTGGGCTATCTCTGATTCGTCTTAAGGGCTGGTTATTCTCTCCGCGTCGGAGTCGGGGTTCCACAGTGTACAGCCGAGTCGTCTTATAAATTCGTAACAAATTGCACACTCGCTCTCGACTGTCACTCTTTACAATATTCCTGTTCGGGCTTAAAAACTAACGACTCCCGATCTCACACACACGTCCATACGTCACGCGCTCGGCTCGGAGAGTAAGGGACATGGCGGGGTCTTCTTCTTCGTCGACGTTGGCGCTGGTGGTGGGGTAACGAGAGCACCTGTGCGTCAGCGTCGGTCGGTAATCGGAGTCATGGACGGGCGGCGAGAGGTGGCGACAGGGGCCCCGCTGGATCGTCAATCGATGCCGTGCGTCGACGATCCCAGCGGGCGGCAGGCGGGCGGGCAGCGGCGGCTTTTCGGCGGGCTTTTCGGGCGGACTTTTTGGACGGTCTTGTTGGCGGCTTTTTCCCCTCGTCCACGATCCTCCTACCTTCCTCGGCGTCAGCACGTCGGCTCTCGTTCCTTTGCTGTTCCTTGATCGTGGGCCGTCGAGGGGGGGGGGGGGGGGGGATGTCGATATTGCCCTCGAGTCGCGCACATTCAAACAAAAGGGTAACGGGAGGGAAAAAACGGGAATTTACATGCTATCTTACACAAAATAAGTAGGAGAAAAAAAGCCCAAAAATATCCGGGTCTAACGTTAGGTGAGCGGCGGACTCGCGCCGATTTTGGGGAGAGGCTTGTGACGTACCACGTCACAATATATATCATCGTATTATCTACTATAAGCAATGTTTTCGTTCTGTATTGTCTACATGTTCGTAATAATCAATGAAACTATGTCTGGATGTCAAAAATAGGTGAAATCAAAGCAAAAAATACTTTTTTTCAAAAAAGTAAAAAGGTACGCCAAGTACTTAAAATTGTATTCTCGTTCACAAAATATGTTTATCAAAAAACCCTCTTAAAAATAAAAAAATCTGCCAAAACAGATGTTTATCAAAACAATAAAAAAAATATGTTTATGAAAATCTCAAAAAAAAAAAAAAAAAAAAAAATCGAAAAAAGTCAAATCAAACCAGCCAAGTAGTACATACACGAAAATGCTTCAAAAAAGATGCTTATCAAAACAATCTAAAAAAAAATACAAGATGCAAAAATCTTGACAAGAAAAAACTTGGCGTGCCAGTTTTTTTTTAATTACAGTTACTGCAGTTATTACACTTACTTTCCCTCTCCCTCGATTATTTGAATGAACCATGTACGACAGCTATTGGAAAAAAAACTGGCACGTTTTTTCTTGTCAAGATTTTTGCATCTTGTATTTTTTTTTAGATTGTTTTGATAAGCATTTTTTTGAAGCATTTTCGTGTATGTACTACTTGGCTGGTTTGATTTGACTTTTTTCGATTTTTTTTTTTGAGATTTTCATAAACATATTTTTTTTTATTGTTTTGATAAACATCTGTTTTGGCAGATTTTTTTATTTTTAAGAGGGTTTTTTGATAAACATATTTTGTGAACGAGAATACAATTTTAAGTACTTGGCGTACCTTTTTACTTTTTTGAAAAAAAGTATTTTTTGCTTTTGCGCCTACAGAAGAAAATATATGCTTTTCAACTATCATTAGAAAATACTTTCCATCTTCCAGCTAAAAGAAGAAGCTGAAATGGAAATTTTCATAATGCTTCCTTATAAAAGTAGAAAATTGAAATTTTTATATCGATTCCTCACAAAAGTTGAAAATTAAAATTTTCATATCGCTTTCTCGTAAAAGTTGAAAATTTCAATTTTCAATTTTAATGAGGAAGCGCTATGAAAATTTCAATATTCAACTTTTATGAAGAAGAGCTATGAAAATTTCAATTTCAACTTTTTTCAACGTCTACGTCTTGTTAGACTTTCATGCAAAACGACTGGCCGATTCAGGTTCACCGCGTAAAAATACACCATTAGCACGCTTCACTTTGTCTAATTTGCGCTCGGCGTGAAAAAATTCATGGAATTATACGCTCGTGAATTTTTTTTGCACTTTCGATTTTTACTCGGGAAATCTAAGTGATAGCTCTTGTATCTAGCTTCTTCAACCCGGCATATTCATCGTCTTGTGTATGCTTTGCTGTAGAATACGCAAAATTACTCATTTTAAAAATGTTGGTTATAAAAATGTCCAATAAACTTTTTTGTTAGTCGTCGCTCCGGAACTGGATTCCATGTATTTTTTCAAGCTGATCACGAATCTGACACTTATTTTATTCATAAACGAATATTTAATGAGGAAAATTGCGGTAAAGTAGAGTATTAATTTTTCATGAAATTAAAAAATTCAAAATTACATAAAATTGAAACGGCTCGATCAATTCTGTCGAAATTTCAGATGATCATATTCCATCTATCTACGCTTTTTTAGCCAGATAGCTAAAAAAATTGTGAGAGATAGCGTGCGAACCAATATTTTTTACAAAATAAAAAATTGCGTACAAAAAAAACAACTGCACGTTTTTTTGTTGCAAAAACATTGACTATTAACCGCACATACTCTCTGTGAAATTTGAGCTTGATCGGTCGAGGCACTCTGGAGTTATAACGGTTTGAATTTTTCGCATCTGATTCACACGCATGCACGTACGCGCGCATATACATATCCGGACATTTTGCCGAAATGTAATTTTTGATGTTTTAGAACATTCTGAACACGTTTTCATAAAAATCTCGGATTTATTTTTTTACGAAAACAAAAAACTTCCTGTATACAAAGCAAAAAAACGAAATTTTATCAAAAAGTAGAGTCGGTCACAAAACAACAGAGCCCGAAGTGACGTCATACCGGAAATACGTCACTTCCGGTTTGAAAATCTCTTTTTTCGCCGATTTTCAAATCTCAGTTTTCAACTGGGAGTGATGTATTTCCGCAGTCAGCTTGTCTTCAGATCGCAATTAGTGTTCGGATTAGAGATGTGGAAATACCGATATTTTAATATTTCGTAAAATTACCGTAAAAATCCCTTTTTTTACCGGATTATGACGTAATTTTTTTCACACTGTCTGGTGTTGTGAAAATACAGTCACGGATGTTTCTCGTAATTTACCATAAAAATGGTAGAAATACGGTACGTGTCCGCTTTGAAAACGACCACATTAGTATAAAATCATATGGTCGCATAGTGATTCGAAATATCACCAATATATGGTGAATTTTCAAAACATTACGATAATCTTACAAAAACAATTGTTGTTGGTAGTTTCACAAGTATTAAAAGTAAAATTTCAAATTTTTGCAACCGATAATGTAACATTTAGTACGAAGATTTTATACGTTACGACGGTAAATTTACCAAAAATAATTTATGACCGGTGGTAATTGCCCATTTAGATAGAATATTTTTACCACTTGTTACTGTAAATTACGAGAAACATTCGTGACCGTATTATCACAAGATGTTGAAAAAAAAAATTACGTCGTAATACGGTATAAATACATACGGTATTTTTACCGTTATACCATACGGTATGGGGGACACCGGGGCAAGACCGGACAGTCGGGCAAAACGGGGTAGAAAAAAAATATATCGATGGGGCGAATTCCGTCATCCAAAAATTATTGGAAAATTACGTCTGCCCGATTCCCCATTTTGCCCCGCTTAGCACTACTATATATACTATATACTATACATATAGTATACTATATGTATATGCTGCACTATACAGTAGATATATATATTGAAACGTTTCGAGTTTCTCTGCCTCGCGAATTTAAGGGGTTTACGCCTTAATCGCGCCTTCTTCTACTCTTAACTCTCGCAGAGATACTCGTGCTTTTAATTCTCCTATCTCTAACGCTTGTCGAGGATGGAGAATCAGGGTACGGACTCGAGTGTAGTGGAATTCGGATCGGGTGGAAACGAAAATGAGAGTCGTTACTCCTTTATGAATGTTTTCCTTTCTTTACGGGTTTCTTTCGGGGTAGCCTCAGATTGGTGTAAATTGTCACTCACGCATTTCGCGCTGCCAGAGTGTCACGACCCGTCATCATCGGCTATTAGGTCAGGGTCTTAAAACAATGACGAGTTACGGCTCGTCGTTGTGAAGTTTGGGCTCGTAAGGAGCGCGTTAAGAGGGAGGAGAAATCCCTATTTATTCTACTACGCCGCCTGACGCCTTCACACTTCCCCTGCTTGCCGAAACCTCGGCTCTCCTAATAACTGGTGCGCCTAACGCGCCGTTAAGAGGTCAGAAGGACCTGTGGCAAATTTAATATTTAAACAATGAATTTACAATTCACGCGGGTCTCTCGGTGAGCCCCGCGAGGAGCTTAACACTCAATTTTGAACAAAATACTTTCCCTCGCTAATCTGCAGGTTCGAGACCTCCTGTCCTTAATGAGCCCGCGTTAAGATGTTCGATCGCGGTCAACTTCTCCTATTGCCTGCCTAGGTGTTCTGTGGCTATTGATACGTGTGCTTCTCTCCCTCACGACCTGAGCTCTGAAGGGGACGGAGTAGAACCCTCTCGGGCTAAACAACGCAATCTCCTCTCGCACGCTCCAGTTCTCGAGGATAATAAAATCCAGTAAATCCGGTGTCGTGCTAAAGGAGGATCGCTTCTTAAAGAGCGATAGCGTGTGCTATACGAGAGCGATCTATCCGTAGAAGCTAACCGGCTTACGACGAGCAATACGCTGCGCCGGTGCTCACGGGTACAACTGACGTCTGTGAACGCCCTGGAGCAATACCAGGGGATCTGCAGGCAGTCAGAGGTTCCTAATTTGTCGCTCGACTCAATTCTCCCCAATTAACGTCCTTAACTAACAGCACTAGGTGCTGGGCTTGAGCAAGACAGAGAAACGGTGTCTTCTTGCGAATTTAATACGAATGCCCTGAATTCGGCGCGCGAGCTCCTTTTATACCCTTCCGACCGTTATGTAATCTTTATCGGGAGAGGGAAAAGTCGCGCGATGTTCGTGACCTTGCCCTATCTCGATACCCATGCCACAAGGGCACCCGAAGCTAGTTTCGGCTCAAGCGGGCTTCGGTTGTTGCTAAGGTGCCACGGGCCCCCCAGGAACCATTATGTAACTCGGGCCTGAGGAAGGGGTAAGCTTCGCGAAGCTTCCATGCCCGAACTCGGAGCAGAGGTAGAATTGTCGCGCGACGTGACGTCAGCGCCCGCCTCGCAATGTACGGGTCGCGTGGCTCCTTCGAGCTCAGTGCCGTGCCGCACGTCCACCTCAGGTAGCGTGGGGCCCGTGTCTAACTTTTAGCGCGCAGCTAATTATGATTTTTCTTTCCTTTTTGTTTTATTTTCTTTTCTTTTAGGGGATTTCCGCCTGCAGATTAGTTTGGGGAAATTGAATCGTTTTAGGAACATCCCCTAAGAGGTTAATTCGGTGTTTTTACTGGGCATGGAGAAAAAAAAATCAGAGAGGGAATTTATTAAGTTGTTATCCTTAAGGATTTGTCAAGTTGCAGGCAATCTGAGGTGTGGAATCCCTCGGTGGTGCAACTGCCTTATGTGCAATACGTTTGCGTTCATTGCTATGTCACATTTTTATTGTTTTTAATCATATTTTCGAATAGTCGGTGGCCGGGCTCCCGGTTATCGGGTTTCCTACCATACCGGCCCGCGCTCTCTACCTCATCGATCCGCTGTGGTAGATCGAACGGTGAATCGCTCGCGCTGGCCCGAGAGGTGCTGCCACCGCCGTCTCTCTCTCTCGCCGGGGGGGGTTTGCCGTGGGCCGATCCGCGGTCTTTTCGGCAGTGGGCGGACCCAAGCCCCTTTCTCCACTTGTTTTCGAACGGGACACCCAAGTTGTTCCGTTACAATATATATTCTATCCCAGACAGAAAACTGACGGTGCAGAATCTACTCGGTATTAGCACGAGAACGTAGGGGAGAGCGAGGCAAAATGGGACAGTGGGGCAAAACGGGACAGTGAGGGCAAAACGCAATTTTGCAATAATTTTTGGATGCCCCATTTTGTTCCAACGATACATCCGGATTTTTAACACCGTTTTGCCCCACGGACCACCATCGCCATCATCCAAAAGTCATTGGAAAATTGTGTTTTGTCTCATTATCCCGTTTTACGCCGCTGTACCGTTTTGCCCCGCTCTCCCCTACGCAGTGCCGGCACAATGCAGATTTGTATGTTCGCACGTGACGATATTCTGACGGTACGATGTGTCAAATGTTACGGCACGTTTTTCTTGCTGGGATATATACTAAGCCGTATAGCTTTCGTCATGAGCAACATTATTATGTTACATACCTTTGCATACATTTTCTTCGCCGGGATTTGCTAGCCCGTTGTCTCTTATCCCGATTCCCCATTCCACTTATCACTACACTGACACACCGTCGTCACTATATGAATATAAAACTATCAGCACAACTATCAGTATAAACTATGAGCACGACACTTCGCCTTTATCCACAAAAAAAAAAATGACGACGCGACTTCACACGATACACGTACGATTCCGCACAGTCGACTGTCAATTCTGTTTGTTCGACGCTAGAGGTTGCCGTCAAGCCGCAACAGATACACAAAGATAACTTTGTTGTTCCACGTTCGCACGTGATCAGCACGCGTGACCGGCGACATACATTGTTGGACGAAGCCAGCTACATATGTCGCTGGCTACGTTCCTTGCGATCTTTTCCCGGAAAATAGTAAAATTCCAAATATCTAAGCATTATTGTGGAAACCAATAAACGTCATAATAAAAATTGTAATCATAATAATTAATTAGGGCGTATACTGAAATCGCAAACTCGCTACGTGTAAACAGGCTCAATGTTTTATAACTCAGAGTAGGTAATACAGCGCAGTGGCTACGCTTCTGACTTGCCCCGCGGCTGTCCTGGGTTCGATTTTAATTAATTTAATTTAATTAATTAACTTTTTATTTAATTAATTAATTTTATTATTTAATTAATTAATTTTTTCCCCATTGGCGAACAGCTTGGCTGTAAATATTTATTCAAATAAACACTTGCAGACAAGCTATTCGCAAATGGGGAAAAAAAATTGAAAAAAATATTAGTAAAGTCGGTAAATAATTTAACGATTTTTTTTACTAGCCCTACTTACGTGTATAATTATATAACTAATTACATTTTATAGATTTCTTTAAACCGATAATTTGTTAAGAAAATATTCTCACTCTACGCAACTATTAATTTCTCTAATAAACATATTCGGTCAAGTTGCATAGTCAAAGAAAAAAACGTAGAAAGAAAAGTGAGCAAGTGGGTTGTGAACCGTTGGCGCCAATCGTGTTGACTGCTTCGCATAGCAGTTCATCTCATGCGCGCGGAGGAATATTTCGGCCGCTTGTTCGGAGGACCCAACCCACTAGCGACCTCTAGCGGGCCAGTTGCGTGACCGGCCTGGAGAGAGTCATGGCCATGTTAGCTGAAATTTCTTCGTGCATACCAACAATTACTTCGGAACAACTTTTTGCCCATACCCTAACTCCAAATCGGAATAGAAACGGATCCACATTGTGTAATGTTGTGCCGTCCAAACCGTGTTTCCTTTCGTTTTCTCATTTTTTTACCAGCATCGACACAATTTCGATTTTTTCATTACAGAGATCTGCGGGTAATAGATCTGTAATTTTTTTTCGAAATCATGAAATCTGAAGGAAACACGGTTGACATTCATATTTTTCCTGTCTGTTTCCAAAATTTCGTTCAATTTCGTTCAGTATACTCGGAGAAAAGTTGTTTGAAACTTTTCGTGTGCCCGCTCGCGTGTTGCACATGCTCTTAAGAAATAATCGTCCAACAAGAAGCAACGATTATCGTCAACAACCGCGAGATAGAATCCATCATGTCATGGCACAAGCAACTGTCTGTCAGCTCTGTGAACGAAAAGGGCATACAGCAAGTAGCTGTCGTCAACTCGGTAACCAAAATTATAATTCAGCGAGTGGTCCGTCGTATAATCGTAATGTCGAATGCAGAAATCTAGATCAACAGCAGCAATATAATGGGCGAAATCAAGAGCGCAGAGAAGAAGGAAGATACCCAAATCGTAATTCACCATCTCGCGATTTAGCACAACAAGAATCGTTAAGCTGTCGCTATTGTAAAAAATTCGGGCACGTAATAGAAAATTGTCGTAAGAGAGAATATATGAACAATCTCAGACCTCAGCAACAACAATCTCCACGACCATTTTTCCAACAAGGTAATTCACAACAATACCCGCGAAATAACGGAGGTGAAGAAAATCCTCAGTCGCGAGCCATACGACACATGCTGCCGGAAGCCGAAGGCAATAGGCCGAGAAGAATCGCCACAGCTCTCCTTAATCGTGAAAGTAATGTTCCTGTAATAGAAATAGAATCGGAAGACTTTATTAAAACATCGTTATTAATGATCGACACCGGATCAGCTTTAAACGTAATTAAAAGCCGCCAAGTCGCACCTCACGTTCACGTTGATGAAACCGATATTATCAAACTAAGCGGGATAACAAAAAATTACGTTTGCACATTGGGAAAGGCTCAGATACGTATCTTGGGTAGAAAGGTCACTTTTCATCTAGTAAGTGACGATTTCCCAATCGAGGACGACGGTTTAATAGGAACGGAATTTTTCCTTACTCACAATGCTGATGTTTCATATACTGAGCAGTGTCTGAAATGGGGCGAACATAAAATTCCATTTATGAAGCTCGAAACAATAATTGTACCCGCACGCACAAAAGGAAGTTTTCACGTACGCGTTGCCAATCCAAATGTAAAAGAAGGATATATACCGCGTCAAAAAGTTCACCACGGAGTGTTCCTCGGAGACGCGCTAGTCACCAATGATAGGCATATTTATACTTAATTAATACCACGGAAGAAGACGTGGAAGTCGCAGTGCCAGTATTGAATATTGAGCCATTCGAAGAAAAAATTATTAATAATCTACAGGGAGAAACGTGTTTAGAGCCGTTATTCAACGCCTATCAACCAGAATCTTAATCGAAAAATTCGCATTCGCAACAAGAATATTTTCAAGCCCAAGAAGATAAAATTGGAAAGAAATCATCTCATCAAGCAGCCGTTGATCCAGCCCAACCAATGCTTGAGTCGAGTCCAGAATCGCAATTAAAACATTCGTGTTCACAGCACGAATATTCTCAAGCCCAAGAAAAACTGAAACTTGGATCAAATTCATCTCACCAAGCAGCCGTTGGATCAGCCTAACCAATGCCTGGGTCAAGTCTATCTCAATCGCGAAGGCAATACAAACCGCGAGATTATAATTTACAAAAGAGGACGAATGAATACCCTCAATTATACTCAGAAAAAGTATATCAAGTATCGGCTAAAAATACAAAGCCACAGAATCTTCAAACTTCTCAAGAAAATGAACAAGGGATGCAACCCTATGTGTTATTGGAAGAAGTCGAAAATTATCAAAACCCGAGAAGGGAAATCAATCAAATTCAATCGTCATGTCCAGCGGAAGGAATTTCCCGCAATTACGACGAGCAACAGGCATCAGTTCATGCCGAAAAACCCATTAGTCGAGTGGAAAAAATAAAATATTTATTGCGGCTCGAGCATCTAAATTCAGAAGAATTAGAAAGTACGGAAAAGCATATTGAGGAATTTCAAGACAGATATCATCTGCCAGGCGAAGAACTTATGGCCACAAACGCCATTAAGCATCGTGTAATCACAACGGATGACTTACCCATTAACTCCCGTCAATATCGCTATTCTGCAAAAAGATGAAATAGATAAGCAAGTTAAAGGGTTGCTAGACGGAGGGATAATCCAAACCTCTCAGTCACCATATAATTCACCGGTGTGGGTCGTCCCGAAGAAGGCTGACTCAAAAGGTAATAAAAAGTGGCGTATGGTAGTCGACTACCGTGCGCTTAATGAGAAAACCGTGGGTGACGCTTACCCTCTACCTCTCATTAACAAGATACTCGATCAATTAGGAGGAGCAATATATTTCTCCACTTTTGACTTGGCATCGGGATTTCATCAGATCGCGATGCATCCGGATGATCAACATAAAACCGCGTTTTCAACTCCATATGGGCATTATGAATTTGCAAGAATGCCATTCGGCTTAAAGAACGCTCCAGCGACGTTTCAACGACTTATGAATCAAGTCTGAACCGGGATACAAGGATCGGACGCATTCGTATATCTCGACGACGTAGTAATATACGCGACATCGCTAGAAGAACACGAGCTTAAGGTCGAACGCTTAATGAAGCGACTACGGGAAGCTAATCTGAAGCTCCAGCCAGATAAATGTGAATTTCTACGACAAGAAGTCGTATACTTAGGACACATAATAAGTAAAGAAGGAGTACGGCCAGATCCCGCTAAACTCACAGCAGTCAAAGAATTTCCACAACCAGAAAACGTGAAAAATGTGCGACAATTTCTTGGACTCGCAGGTTATTATCGAAGATTTCTAAAAAGATTTTCACATATTGCCAAACCTCTCATAAAGCCCGTGAAAAAGGGTGCTGCGAAAAAATCGTCGAAAAATGCGACTAAGGGTGTAATTCCGAAGGATAGAGCCTCACCAATTAGTTTCCAGGACGGAAAAATAAATCAGCAAGGGGAATCTCCAAATCTCTTTTGTGACGAGACTTTAAGCGTATCCGGTAACGACTCTGACGAATACATTATAGATCGATCAGACGAAGACCCGATGGATATTGAGGAAGAACAAATTACGGAGTATCGCGAAGATCTCGGAAAATCTGCAGGGTCAAGGCTTATCACGACAAGAGATCACTTGTTCATGAGGAAGGATAATTATTTGTACTTCCTATCGGAAAAGGGAGAAGCATGTGACGAAGGTTCCAAGACATTAGTAGAACGATGATCGCTGCCTAAATTTTATAATTTAAAATTTAACGGCGTTAGTATAATAAAAAATAATGCAAAGCACCATGTAGAAATGGTAGTAAGAGACAAGGAAGGTGCATTAGTTAGTCAAGAAACATTTCCTGCGTTGTGCAAGCAGTTAGCTAAGGCGATTAAAGACGCCGGACTTCGTTCAATCAGTGTGAATAAAACGAAGGAAATTAACGGCATACAATGGGAATCTCTAGTAAAGAACCTGCAAAATAGTTTCAAAAATACACAGACAAAACTAATTATATGTCTCGGCGAAATTCGTTACCCTCTGCCGGAGGAGCGAAAGGAGATAATGGTGGAAGCTCATGCCTCTGCAGTAGGAGGACACAAAGGTATCACAAAAAAATACAATAGAATTCGCCAGCGGTATTACTGGGAAAATATGAAGATAGATATCCAAAAATGTATTGAACATTGTCTGCAATGTCAATTGAAGAAATTGGTCCGAGTAAAGACCAAACAGCCGATGATAATTACTGATACCCCGGATTCCGCTTTTGATAAAATTGCAATGGATATCGTCGGACCGTTACCGATAACCAGGAATGGAAACGAGTACATCCTAACAATGCAGGATCTACTAACAAAATATTCACTCGCGGTAGGTTTACCACGAGCCACGTCGGCTAATATAGCAGACGCGCTTATCAAGCACTGTATATGCATTTTCGGTGCACTAAAAACAATTTTGACCGATCAAGGAGCAAATTTTCTGAGCGGAGTAATGAAAAATGTTGCAAAGAAATTCAGAATTAAACAGTGTCGAACAACTGCTTTTCATCCACAATCGAATGGATCTCTAGAAAGATCTCATCACTCGCTCGTGGAGTATCTAAAAATATATGTAAATCGTGACGAAGAATGGGACGATTGGTTGGAACTCGCTACATTTTCGTACAATTCAAGCGTTCACGAGGGAACAAAACACACCCCACACGAATTAGTTTTTGGGAAACTAGCTCGTCAACCATCATACGAAGCAGAACCCGACGAAGATGAACACCGCACTTATGGAGATTATCTAGTAGACTTGGCCACTAAGCTTCACGAAGTTCAGGAGATAGCCAAAAATAATCTCATCTCGTCAAAGGAAAGGTCCAAAAGACATTATGACAAGAGGATGAAACCAGTCGAATTTAATCTCGGAGACTGTGTATATTTGCAAAAAGGAAAGAAGCTAGGGAAATTAGGGGACTATTACACCGGGCCGCACGAGATCCTCGAAATTAAAAGGGATGGAAACGTAAAAATAAAAGTTGGCCGTGAGATAAAAATAGTGCATCCTAATCGGCTACGATACTCGCATATTAATCCTAACGACAGCAGTGAAGAGGATTAAAAAAAAAAAAAAAAGAAAAGAGGCGAATAAAAAATATACACATCGATGATAAAAATAATTAAAAAAATAATAATAATAATTATAGAATTTACGATATTTACACGAGTATACCCCTTTCTACAGAATAACGATGGAAAAACAATACTACGTCATAAAGATAGAAGGATTCCTCGACAATCACGAAAGACTCATCCCGAAGGAAATTGCAAGTATCCCTGCACCAGGCATACCTGGACAGTTGGATACTGGAACCACCTTACTTCCTTCATCATTTGAGGAAAAATGTAAGAAACACAAACCTCTGCATCCAGATGAGTGTACATGGATTGGAATGGGAAGAGGGAGATACTCCATACTCCTGGATGTACCAGCGATTACATAAAATCATTCAAACGGCTGAACGGATCTACACCTACGGAAATCTTCAGATGGAATTTTTACGAGATATCACGGATTGTGAACTTGTGGATATGAAGGAATTCATACCGACGCTCAGCGAAGTACCAAAATCCGAGTTACACTGTATACAACATGGAGTTATATTAAATACAAAATATCGCTGTGCTCTTAATGACGCTATCAAGATAAGAAATCACATCCATCATCTGTGGTCCACCACTTACCCGCAAAATATGGGAGAAGATTCTCCAATATACAGTGAAATCATCGTTCATCAAAAAATTAACGATACTAAAGAGCACTCAGAGGAAGAAGATAAAGCCACTACAGAAGAGAAGGAAGAGGATGAGATTCTACCAGTGCCGAATAATTCACCGATGGTCGCAAGGAAAAAGCAATCAAAAACTGTAGCATTCCTAGCCACTATGCTTACCCTCGGGTTGATAAATCGAAAGGAATGAAATTATGCAAAAAAAAAATTTTGTAAAATATATATATTAAAATATATATAACCAAAAAAAAAATATTCTGATGAAACTAAAAATAATCGACACGAGTATTACGAAATATATTTAAGTAAATATATCCTCTCTTTATAGATTGATATAAAATGGATCCGAAAAAGTTATTACTATTAGCAGTATTCGTCCGCTTCATTCATCAAGGAGAAGCCCTAATCGGGTATGATTGTGGCGCAGACAAATTAAACATAACTACGCTCTCGCTATTGGACGTCGGAGAATGCGACATACCAAGGACGGAACCAAAGGTTCACCAGGCTTATATTCAACTGCTACAAGAGAACGATTTTTCAATGACTCGAGTGATACAATGTAAAATTATGATTGACCGCACTATATATCACTGCGTTATGCACTCGCACAGCTCTATAGTATCTCAAGGGACACGAGAATACATGGTGGATTTGAGCTCTGACCAATGTGACCTTACGGGAATACACCTTACGGGAACTTATACCGTCACACCGATCGTCACACTAGTCGGACTCAAGGGAAACGCTACATTCTCACACAGCGTTACTCTCGCCGGAGCATTAAACAACGAAGGTACATGTAAAGGTGTACAGTATGCAGATCCTTACGGTACATGGGACGACGTAGTCGTACAAGCAAAAGTGCACGTTACGTTAACCGATTACTACACGATCGTCAAACCTAATGCAAATCGGATCACACTCCGATCAGGAATTTCGTGCATATTAATGGATTTGAAGTGTATGGATATTGAAGGCGGATACACATTTTGGGACGTATATCCTCCCGATCGTTGCCACTTCGATCGTTACGACATACTCTATCAAGGAACAGTATCCCGAATCACTAACGAAAAGGAAGAAGAATCACGGACTGTGTACACTGTCGAAACGAAGTCTGCAACATTCGCTTTATCCGTAAGAGGAGATTACACTCTGTGCGGATTTAAATTTATCATAACGGAGCATCCCAAATTATTTATAATTGATAATAGGGATCATAACCTCCTTAGTTTTAAAAAGGTCGATACGGAAGGCTTCGATTTATTTACGTATGTAAACGCAAAGTTTATCTACGTAGAAAAACACATACGAAACGAATAAAATCGTATGTATTATGACGGCGTAATATGAAATTGCAAAATAGAACGAGAAGTATTACGAAGCGCTTTGAACCTGGCCACACAAGCACCTGATGAATTCGCTTATCAGTTGATGAAAGGACCGGGCCATATCGCATTAATCGCGGGAGAAGTTGTGCATATAATAAAATGCGTGCCCGTCGACGTAATTGTACGAAGGACGGACGAATGTTATCATCAATTACCGGTGACTTACCAAAACCGAAGCGTCTTGTTATCACCACGTACGCGGATAATATTCGAAGCTGGAACGCAATTAACTTGTAATCCAGTGATACCAACGATGTATAATTTAGATGACGCATGGTATAAATTTATACCCACAGCATCGGAGGCATTGGCACCTTCAGAAATTAAGCCATTTACAAAACCCACTTGGAAATACGTGAATCCGAGCCATCTCGCGACGAGCGGAATTTATTCACAAGAGGATCTCAATAAATTAAGAGATCATATTATGTTCCCAGCGGAAAGACCAGCAATATTAAATACAATAGCTAGATCGCTAGCCGGACAACCAACTCTCCGACAAGGAATATCCCTTACCAATCTACACGACGAGGAAGCATTCGAGCAAATTACTAAAAATACCTGGAATCGTATATGGGGTTCGTTTTTAACATTTGGAAATGCGAGCGCTGGAATTCTGGGAGTAATACTCATTTTTCGACTCATCAAGCTGCTCGCTGATACTATAATACATGGTGGATGGTCCATACAATTGATAGGAGCAGTATGGAGTTCGGTAACACACTTATTGCTGCATTTGGGAAGCGTAAGGAAGAAGAACCACCTAAGACAGAAGAAGGACAACATGTACTATCGTGAAGAACAGCCTAAACCCGACGAAGTCAGCGCACCTCTCTATCCTCGTCACCAACTCGGTGCTGTTATGGCAGCAAGTGCGAAGGGCAATGGCTCGACCGTAGCTTTTACCTTTGCTAAACCATAAAAATATTTTTAAAAAGGGATGCGTTATGGAAGGGTTGAGTCGAAAAACGTATAAATACGGAAGGTACAAAATTTCTGAAAGTATTCGGCTCAGTACAATCATAGAAACAACACGAATCTAGTATTCATCTCTCGTGAAATTTCAATTATTGTCTAAAAAAATATATACTGAGACTTTACTATTTTTGTTGTAAAGTTAATTTCGCGAAGCCGTTGCTCAAACAAAAAAAAAATATTGAATAGAACAGTCGCGTAGGGAGTTTCCCGGAGGTTTTTTTTTTCTTATTTTTTTTTTTATGGGTTTCGCGTGCTGGACTAAATGCGGGTTTCCCAAATAAAGGCCTCAGGCGTGCCAACACTTGCGGTTAACAACCGAAATGTGGCGTTTCATCATAGGCCTGATAAGCAGGTATGAATTTAGGTGGCAACCGGAAGGGTTTGGTTCGACGGTCTTTGGAGGTTACGGCCTTCCGAAGGCCCTCGGACGGAATACCTTCGCGGGTCCAAACTTAACTAACTCGTTAAGAGCGTAATTCGAATATTACGAGTAAAAAAAAAGTTTGCCAACGGAAGCGTTTCCTAGTTGGTCTTTTACGAAGCGAGAAGCGCTTATACAAAAAAAAATATATATAACTCTACTCAATATTCACGCAAGAGGACTCGGTGTCATTGCGTGGAGCCGGCTGTGCTCAAGATTTTACTTCTAAATAATTTTTCCTGTCAGCTACATACAACTTGACCATTTCACGCCACGGTCACACTGGATAGAAAGGTGTGACGGTGTCGTGCCCACTGTATAAGGCGTGGCACCTATTTCGCTTTCTTTAACCCTATTTGGGAGATCGGACTGCCTTCACTATGAAGGGGGTTCCGATCGGAAATTGGGAAGGTTGCTAATGAGGCACACAGCTTGGTCGACCTGGTGAAAGCAGTGGGAAACCGTCTTTCAGCAGCTAATCGGGATTTTGGTGAGGGCCAACACAATGTCGGGGCTCGAATAGCCGTGATATGTAAATCTTTTTTTTTTTTTTTTTCAATTCAAAGTAAATTTTTTTTAAATTCAATTCAAAGTAAGAGTCAAAAGCAAAACAAGGGGCTATCACAATGATAGGGCCGTTTTCTTTTTAAATTTATCTAAGAAAAGGTATGAGGGCTGACACAATGTCAGGGCTCGAGAAAGAGTGAAATATTCGGTTAACTGAAAGTTAATATCGGCTTGGGATTCCGGAGGATCTGAGAGCGGGCGCGTCGCGCTTCTCGGTTTTATACTGGGTCCCCTACCTCAGTCCCAGACCTTCTCGAACATTCCGTGGGCCTCGTCACGTCCGCTTGGGCCTCCGCGAAATTCGAAATTTCGGTTTCGCGTGCGCGTCTCGACGTCGTCTCTCGCGTGCGACCGTCGATAGTCCCGCGCGTTACCTTGCCTATTGCCGTAGACAGCGCGTCGTGAACAGCCGATTCCCACACGGTAATTGATCGCGGTTGATTTTTCATCGAATTAATCAGGGGGTAACGTCGGTCCGTTACATCGCCCTCCCGGAAAGATGAGGCTTTTTACTCGGTGATCTTGTCGAGATTGCCGATATAAAACGATCGCTTTCCAGATATATGCTGTTATAAAAGAAAAATGATGTTTCAAGTTGGTGTGTGTAAACAAAAGCAATGTATAATATTCGGCGTGGTCACGTTTATTTATTTCGTTGCTCACCCAGAAACAAACTGTATTGCACGTACAAAAAAAAAATTTTACGCCCCTTTTTTTTTTACAAACAAAAAAAATGTTGCTCCCATTGCAAAAAAAAAATGATACATTCGTGCAAAAAGAATGTCGCCATTTAAGGAAAGAAAACCAAACAAAAAAAAAATATGTTGCTCGTGTGATTCGTTATGTTGACCCATTGCATAACTATAACTTGTCACAAAAAAAAAACATAGTATGATTTATACTGCGGTCTTTATTTGATTCAGTGATCTGTGGTCCGCGGGTGCTGGGTATTCTCGCTTAATCGTTTCTCTTTATTATTTTTTTTTTTTTTTTTTTTTTTAGTTCGCCTGGTTCAATGCTGCTTCAATTTCGCGTAGTATGTCAACTACTTCGGAATCTGCTGTCTCGATGTAGCTGGTGACAGTGGCGGCTGCCTGGCGGTTTCCTGTTTGAACACGGGTCCTGTTGTGTTTCCGTATGGTGGCCTCGATGGGTTCCTCCATGATGACTGCTGCCGGTTTCGCCGTTATCGTTGATTCTTCCCGGGCTCTCGGGGCCCCCATAAGTATGGGTTTTGGTTCCCTCAGCGTGGTTTTCGTCTCGCTAGCGGTCGGCTCTCGTGGTACAAATTTTATATGTTGCTGGCGCGTACCTCCGGTCCGGCGACCTCCTTTAATGTGTTGAGGCTCTTCTGGGATTCCAGCCAGTGCACAGAGTTCGCGTCGGATTTCCCGATCGTTTTTCTCGATTTTGAACATCGAGATGTCGGTTTGTGATTGATACTTGCGTGTTTTAATGGTTTTTCGTGGCCGGTTACGGCATCGGATTATTTTCGGTACGTGAGTTCTGCTATCGTATGTCGACGTGATTATGGGCCCTCCACTGGATAGGTCCGTCTCTTCCGTGACCTGCGTGGATACGTCAGGCATTTCGTACCACTATTCTATTTGGTACGCGTGAATCCAACGTACGCGATGTTCTCGAGTTGAAAGTTCGATTGCTACTAACGAGTTTACTCATCGTGGGGTAATCGCATGATAATACGTGTGATAAATGTTTACATATCCAGGCTCGGTTGATGAAAGGGTCGTAAATCATGCGCGTGATATAATCCTCTTTCGCGGTCTTCATTAAGGTATTCTATGACGTACGAAGTGTTGTGTACCTTTGCCTTGATTCGGTATGGACCTTCATAAACGGGCATAAACTTGGCGATACGCTTGGCAGTCGGGTTCGATACATTTAATGCCCGTGCGAGCACTAGATCGCCTTCCTGGAATTCGGTTAGCTTGTGTGTTGAATTAAATTTCTTTGCCACTGTCTGCCGTTTGTTTTTCATTTTGCGTCTGGCAAATTCGATCAGCTGTTCGTGGGGAATTTCCTTAGTCCCGATTTTGCCGACGAGTTGGTCCCATGGTTTTTTTGGCATTTCACCTGTGTGCAGGTGCTGTGGTATGCACTCGGTGGTCTCGTGGTACGTGTGGTTTATACATGTTTCAATTATTTCGATGCAATCCACCCATTTATGGTGTTGGTCGTGAAGTAATGATCGGAAGAAGCGTGACAGTTCCCGATTAGTACGCTCTATTGGATTTGCTTGTGGATGGCGTATTGCCGTCAATATTTTTTTTATTCCGTTTAACTCGAGCTTCCGCGCCCATTTTTCTGAGGTAAACTGGGTACCTTGATCTGAAAGCACGGCCTGTGGTTTCCCGTAATTCGGGATATAATCTTCGAACAGGCATCGAATCGTAGCATCTGCGGTGGCTTTCCTGAGCGGGTACAACTTCGTGAGCTTTGAGAACGTGTCTATGATGGCTAGCACATACTGCATTCCGTAGCGTCCCTTGGGCAGTGGCCCATAAAAATCTAACGATATTAATTCGTTTGGCCGGTTCGGTAAGATATTTTTCATCTCTGCGAATATACCTGGGGTATAGACCTTGTTTTTCTGACACTCAATGCATAATGCGATCTGGTTCCGTGTTATCTTATAGAGATGTGGACAGTAAAAGTTTTCTCGTAAAATTAAGTAGCACTTCTTGGCTCCTATATGGCCGTATAATTCATGGCATTCTTGTGCGATTTGTCGAGCTTTGTTTTGAGGGATTATCGCTCGAGCGGACCCCTGAATAGTTCTGTACAGTACGTCGTCGGCTAGAGAATATTCCGGCGGCGCGTTGTTTTGGTGTACTGCCTGTTTGATTTCTAAGAGTTCAGGCACAGTGTCCTGTACACCGGCTAATTGTCTGAATAATTCTTCGATTTCCGGAGCCACCTCTCGGCTTAGCGCTGCTATAATGATGTCATTCTCCTTTCCTACAGGCTCGTCCATTTCTGGTCGACTGAGCTGGTCAGCCACTATATTTTTTTTTCCAGGGCAGTGTTGCATTGTTAAGTCATAATCTTGTATGGCTAACGACCAGCGAGTTAGTCTCGCATGGGCAAGTCTGCATTCGCGAAGAAAAATTAATGCGGCGTGATCCGTGATTACGGTGACCTTTGACCCGAGTAAATATGACCTGAATTTCGACAGAGCCCAGACGATCGCTAATAATTCTTTTTCAGTCGTGAAGTACCCTATTTCGGGGCCTTTCAGGGAACGACTGGCGAATTGTAACGCCTCGTGCTCGCCCTTTTCATTTTTTTGAAAGAGGACAGCGCCAAGGGCGTAATCACTGGCATCCGTTTGTATGAAGAATGGTCTTTTTTTGTCGGGGTATCTGAGCAACACTTCTTCGCAAAACTTTAGTTTTGTATTGTCGAAAGCTGTTTGTTCCTCAGTATTCCACCTCCATCGTACTCCTTTGCGTAGCAGTTCGTTCAGGGGCACCGCTGCGGCTGCATGTTCGCTGGTGAACTTCGAATAAAAATTTATCAGACCGAGAAATCCCCGGAGTTGTTTCGGATTTCTTGGGACCGGGTATTCGTGTATAGCTTTGACTTTGTCGGGATCCGGCATTATGCCTTCGGTCGTCAGGATATGACCTAGGAATTTAACGCTCTCCCTGAAGAACTGGGATTTTGTCAAATTGAGCGTTAGTCCATGTTCTTCAAATCGTGAAAACAGTTCATCTAAGTCTTCGAGGTGTGTCTCGAATGTTTCCGACATGCAAAGTAAATCGTCGACGAAGTTGATCATATTTCCTAACCCTTTTAGCACTTCTTCCAGCCCCCGAACTAAGCTAGCCGTACTGGTTCGCAAGCCAAAAGGGGTAACGCAAAATTCATAACACCTGCCGCGGTGCATGAAGGCGGTGTATTGGCGTGATCTGGGAGTAAGCGGGACCTGCCAAAAGCTTGCGCGTAAATCGAGTGAGGACATATATCGGGCGCTTATACATTGTTGGAACAAGATTTCCGGGGTCTCGGTTTGTTGGTTATCGGGAACGATGATCTCGTTTATTTTTCGCGCGTCCAAACATAGCCGGACGCTTGAATCCTTTTTTATCACCGCGACTAACGGGCTTCTGTACGGGCTTTTCGATTTTCTTATAATTCCTTGGACGAGTAAACGTTCGATTTCCTCGTCGACTCGGTCGCGGTAAGCCAAGGGTATCGGGTAGGTCATCGCCTGAAACGGTTCATGTGGTTTGACTTTTATCTCATGCGCGTAAGTTTTTAGTAGACCCGGTCTCTTCCGGAAGACTGCTCGATGTCGTAAAATAACTTCACGAAAGCGTCGTGCGTGTCCTGCTGAAGGCCATGTTGTTGAGGTAATTTTCTCATTAATTTCTTCATCGGTAATTTCATATTCATCTTGAATCGCATGTGTGATTGCTTTAATCGGGTAGTCGCGCGGCGCGGCTATCTCTGGTGGGTTGATACATTTGAGTGAATGTGTTTCGCTTGGATCGTACGGGTTAATAATGCTTAGTTCATACGTAGCTAAGTCTATTCGCGCCTTGAGTTTATGGAGAAAATCTATGCCGATTATACAGTCGGGTGATAACTTTGGAACCACGAGAAGTGTCGCCGGTTCACGGATCGAGGTGAGGTTTATTTCGGCGAAAAATTGTATCGCGACCCTCGATGCCTTTCCGGACATTGCACCCTTCACTGTTACGCCCGTGAGAGGTAAAGTCGGGCATCCAAAAAATTTTTCCCGCGAGGCCGTATAGAACTGCTCCGATACCGCGCTGATTTCACTACCTGTGTCTATTAGCGCGCGAATGGTTACGCCTTGTATTTGTATTTCCAGTAATGGGCATTTTAGTGTACGCCTTTTCCGATTTTCGTCCGGCTGTAACAGATGTTCCCGTACATCTTCACCGTATCCTAGCGTCGCCTCTCCTACGTGGAAGGGGAAGGGGGCGACGCCTCGTCGTTTCCCGAATCTGTATCGCTCGCGGTTTCCACTTCCGCTTCGATCGCCCCGTTATCTACTTGTATTTCCCGAATCATCTTCGATTTGTCTCGGTCGTTACGCGTGGGATTGTCCAAGCGATTATCGCGTATAGGTAGGGATTGTTGTTTCGTTGTGGCCTGCCCACTCGGTTCGGATGATCTATGAGAGGTCGATTTCGGCGTATAGCTTCTTTCGACGTCTCTCGACTGGGCGTGGTTAAGGTCTCGTTTTCCGTAATTATTCGTGTTCCGCTGCGCGTTGTTTCCGTCGTTCCGTTCTGGGCGCGGCCGATTTGCGTTTATGGCGCCGGCTTGGTCCAATTTTTCTAGGAAATCGAGAAGATCTTGGATGTTTCGCATGTCTCGTATAAGGATCGCGTTACGCACTTCTTCCGGGAAATGTCGCGATAGTTTCGAAATGATCTGTCTATCGGTCATGGGCGGTTGTAGTTCTCTAGCGATGCCAATATAATTAATCGCATATGGCGTTCGTTTTTGTTTTAACGTAGCGTCAAAATAGCCGAAGTCAATTTTCTCGCGGATTTCGTACTGCACGTCTTCATTCCAGAATCTTCTGATGAAGGCCGTTTCGAAATCATCCCATTCTTCGATGCTGCTTTCAACGAGCGTCCACCACTCTTTCGCGATCGATGCCAGACTTTGCTCGACTATAATCTTAAAAGCATAACGCGGCCCTAATGCTTGTCGATACCGATTGAGTTCCTGCAGAAATCGTATTGGTCGCTCATTTGCGTTCCCCTTGAATAGCGGCGTGTTTAATTTTGGAGTACTCCATAGCTTGCTTTCTCCTACCCCGGATACGTCAGGGTAACGGATTCCTCGCTCGCGGTTACGCGTCTGTTCCTGCTGATTGTGATTTTCAGTTGTAGCATTATTAAGGTTGGGGTATCGTGTCGAGTTATGAGGATTTTCTGCGTATGCTCTAAATATTTCTTGAGTCGGTTGTCTTGTTAACCCCATGGCTTGTGGGGTGCTATGTTCCTCCGCATATGCTCGTCGGACTCGGTCACTAGACGTATCGTTCAGTCGAGAAATATTAATATGCTGCGCCTCGCGTGGCATGTACCGCTGATCGTTGAACGTCGCCGCTTCTCCATGCGGAGCCCGCGCGCCCACCCCCCTGCTGTCCGCGAGCAGTTGCCTAAACGTATAGCTCGCGGCCGTGTTACCCGAGGCTGACTCGGAGATACGTGAGATAGCGCCTTGCGCAGCACTTAATGTTCGTGACGTCGGTGCCGGTGTGCCGATATGGACCGCTATATTTGATAACTCGCTATGTAACATGGCTAACGAGTCTCGGAGATATTTCTCCATGTTATCTTGTCGCTGCGTAAATATCGCGTTTGCCCGATTTATCCGATCTTGCGATGCTATCGCATCTGCTTTTCGCTGTATACGCATTTGTTCCATCATATCCATTAGCTTATTTCGCGTCGTGTGCCCTTCTTTCGAAATTTCTTCCCCTGCGTTCGTGTTTGTTAATAGAGTCGATGCGCACGCGCCTAACTCTTGGACGTCCACGGGATTTTCGCGTGGAGTCGTCCTTGGTCTCTGTATTATCGCTGCCTCGGCAAGCTCTTGCCCAAGGGACGGAAGCGTATATGATAGGTCGGGATTTGTTATTGCCGACGCGTTCGACACGGCGCTCGCCGTCGTCGTTGTAGTTGTCGTGTGCGTAGGCGTCGTTGTGTCCGTCGTAGTGGTCGAGTCAGTGCTCGTTTGCGTCATCGTGGGCTTTTGTTTTGAGAAGGTCCACCGATGTTTGTTTTTCGACATTTACGTTCGGCCGTCGATACCTGTCGCGTACGCGTTTCGCTTTGTCAGTTTCGTCGTCGCTCCTATTGTTCTTGTCCGTAAGCAAATATTATGAGGCTTAAGCGTCTCGAACCTATCTCGTGAATTCTTTTATTCCCGTATTATTACGCACGGCCTTTGGTTGTGCTAAATTTCATGCGTATCGCTTCGAGTCTAATATCGCTCGTACCTACGTTATTGAGACGTGGATTATTGTATTTCTTTTATCGATTGCGTTTGACCGTTCGCGTAACCTAGTGTCATCGCGTCGCGACTCGCTCTTATCAACGTCGTTTCACGCGTCGTATATTTATTTCGTAATTGTGTTCCTAAGGCTATGATGACCCTGAGGTGTTAATCCTATCCTTTTTTCCTTTTAGAATAGCCCGATTTAGTCCCTGTTCGGGCGCCAATGAGACTTTACTATTTTTGTTGTAAAGTTAATTTCGCGAAGCCGTTGCTCAAACAAAAAAAAAATATTGAATAGAACAGTCGCGTAGGGAGTTTCCCGGAGGTTTTTTTTTTCTTATTTTTTTTTTATGGGTTTCGCGTGCTGGACTAAATGCGGGTTTCCCAAATAAAGGCCTCAGGCGTGCCAACACTTGCGGTTAACAACCGAAATGTGGCGTTTCATCATAGGCCTGATAAGCAGGTATGAATTTAGGTGGCAACCGGAAGGGTTTGGTTCGACGGTCTTTGGAGGTTACGGCCTTCCGAAGGCCCTCGGACGGAATACCTTCGCGGGTCCAAACTTAACTAACTCGTTAAGAGCGTAATTCGAATATTACGAGTAAAAAAAAAGTTTGCCAACGGAAGCGTTTCCTAGTTGGTCTTTTACGAAGCGAGAAGCGCTTATACAAAAAAAAATATATATAACTCTACTCAATATTCACGCAAGAGGACTCGGTGTCATTGCGTGGAGCCGGCTGTGCTCAAGATTTTACTTCTAAATAATTTTTCCTGTCAGCTACATACAACTTGACCATTTCACGCCACGGTCACACTGGATAGAAAGGTGTGACGGTGTCGTGCCCACTGTATAAGGCGTGGCACCTATTTCGCTTTCTTTAACCCTATTTGGGAGATCGGACTGCCTTCACTATGAAGGGGGTTCCGATCGGAAATTGGGAAGGTTGCTAATGAGGCACACAGCTTGGTCGACCTGGTGAAAGCAGTGGGAAACCGTCTTTCAGCAGCTAATCGGGATTTTGGTGAGGGCCAACACAATGTCGGGGCTCGAATAGCCGTGATATGTAAATCTTTTTTTTTTTTTTTTTCAATTCAAAGTAAATTTTTTTTAAATTCAATTCAAAGTAAGAGTCAAAAGCAAAACAAGGGGCTATCACAATGATAGGGCCGTTTTCTTTTTAAATTTATCTAAGAAAAGGTATGAGGGCTGACACAATGTCAGGGCTCGAGAAAGAGTGAAATATTCGGTTAACTGAAAGTTAATATCGGCTTGGGATTCCGGAGGATCTGAGAGCGGGCGCGTCGCGCTTCTCGGTTTTATACTGGGTCCCCTACCTCAGTCCCAGACCTTCTCGAACATTCCGTGGGCCTCGTCACGTCCGCTTGGGCCTCCGCGAAATTCGAAATTTCGGTTTCGCGTGCGCGTCTCGACGTCGTCTCTCGCGTGCGACCGTCGATAGTCCCGCGCGTTACCTTGCCTATTGCCGTAGACAGCGCGTCGTGAACAGCCGATTCCCACACGGTAATTGATCGCGGTTGATTTTTCATCGAATTAATCAGGGGGTAACGTCGGTCCGTTACAATACATATATATGAATTTTAAAATCTTAGTAAAATATTCTTCTAAAAAGTACGTTCTATAATCAGTGCGTTATTATTATATAAAATAATTAAAACAAAAAAAAACACCAACAGCAACCAATAACAATGGCAAGTACACCATTTTACGCGCGTTGGTTAAAAAATAATCCACCAATGATCCGACTGTTCTTTAACGAACTAAGGACCCTGGGCATTATTAACGGCCCAGCGCATATGGACGCCTTACCTGCGCGCGCAAGGGGAGACCGTGTGTACACCACACTATTAAGCCACAGCACGCTCGCCCAGCAGATACGCGATCACGCTGATCGTATTTTGAACGAAGCAGAGGATGAAGAACTACAGGGTCATAGCAATCTCCTGGATTCCGGGAGGAATACAAACCCCACTGACAAAAATGAGGAAATACGGAACCTCCGCCCTCGGCGCAGGGATATCAATAAAATTGAAAGGGACGAAATTGCTCAGGCCCACATTTACGAGGAGGAAGCCGCAAAAGCATGGCTGCGCCAGCCCAGCCAGGACGAGATGGATTTGGCAACTCGGCTCAAAATTTTGCAGCTATTAAAAACCAGTAGCCCTAACACCGAGAACGAACAACCCTCCACTTCAAGAATTAAAATAACTTCAACTACGATCATAAAAAGGGGGACATTAAAACGACCAGCCCCCGCGCAAGAGGAAGCAGCCGTCGTACAAGAGGAACCAGCCGCGAAGCGAATAGCCTTAATGCCGCTCGACGAACATACCACGGTCAACTGCTCCAACTTGGACAAAATCTTGGCCAGTGTCGACACCGTACAACTTCCGGAATTAAATTTCTGGACGATTTGGACGAGTATCTCGCAAATTTGTCTACCGTCAAATTACCGGAGTTGACAATATTGCCGATCATCAACGACCAACCACCCAAGGATAACGATCAGGGTAAACATACATACGAAGGCCTGGATGAAGTAATGCAAGATCTTCACGAAATCGAGCAGTCACCATCAACACCACTGGAAAGAGAAGCATGCCTCGCCGAGTTTTTCGAGGATAACACAACTCTGGACCTGCTACCCGGTTGGACGGTCACGTTCCCAAACGGGCTCACGGTCAGCCTGTCGGGAAGTAGCGGCGCGGCATCACCGACATCATCCGAGGAGGAACTCACTCGGATAAACGACACTAGGAACCTCCCGGAAGACAATAAAGTCGCCGCCACCCCGACAGCACCGGACGACACTTTCGTGTGAAACTAGTGAAGTGTGTGTGAATCATGCGTGCAAACGCACATGAACATTCCATAGAAACAATATGTTAATGTTATTTCTTTTTCTTATATATACCCATATATATATTTCACCGAGTATTTTTCTTGTAATACTCGTTCTTAAGGGGGGAGGTGTTACATCTCATGTAACTCCCGATATTAATAATCTATTGATAACAATAAATAATCCTTTAAAATATAAATTCGTGCAAGGCGCTGCGGGGAGAAAGGATGCATCATACGCACCATTAGTCAAAATATGTTCAACTCTCGTCGCACCCCGTTTTATTGTCGTAGAGCCATTAAACGTGCCGCAGAGTACTCAAAGCCTTGTGGGGACAAGGGTTCTCTGTGGGCACAGACCTAGTTTCCGCGGTTGTCTTTGGACCACGAATACTATATAAATCGAGGGAAACAAGCCTCTTCAGCTCAGTTATCATCGAACTAGTGTAGCCGAAAGGGCTCTAGTCTCTACGTTCTAAGGGACGCTCTCCGTCAGTCAGAGTTCATAGCTTGTACGGCTGTAACGGAGAGTTGTCCTCTCCTAATTCAAAAGTCTCATTTGTATTTGATCAAAAAGTATACGTAGTGTAATAAGTGTATTGTCAAGAAGATTGGAAACGAATAAACGAAGGACAATTGTGCAATCTGAAAACCATAATTGTACCGACAGAAGTTACCACCGATAATAAACAATACCTAACCATCTACGTGAGTACAGAAAAACCTTTCTTCAACCAACACATCTACGTATACCTGTTCTTCGGCATCACCTAAACTCGCGATAATCGTCTCCACCATAAAACTATTAGTGCTAAAGGCGAGATCTCCGTCCCTGGTGTAAAGCGCTGCCCGGCGTTGACCCGAAAAGAGAGATCGACTGTGTTACTGACTCCCTTACACTCTAACGAGTTGGGTAGGACGTAACAATATTTCATCTTGGCAATTCTCAAACTAATTCCTTACAGGTCGGTTACTGGTAATTGCAAAAATTAGGAACATTTTCAAACTTATGGCTTTGCACTGAGTGGTAAAAGACATGGTAAGTAGGAAGAGTCTACGATTGTAATGCTTACACAGTACCATTACAAAGCTATACGAAGGAATCAAAGCTATGTTATACAGATATCAATGCGACCCTGCTGCACTGTGCGTTTACTGATGCGAAGTATACGCATTCACAGTGTCCTCCTGGTTAGGCATTGTGGTGTTTTCATCAAGCTCTAGTTGACCAAAGCTCAAGACCAAGACACGTACGTAGCCGGTGATTTCTAAAATCAGGTGCGCTCGCAAGTCAAATCGACAATAATATAAATGTTTCATCTCGGCTATGACAAATTGTCATAGGATGCATCCATTACGTAATTTCGTGCAGAATACGAATACCAAAGAGAACGCTCTACTTTCGAAATAATTAGTCAAGTCAAATTGAAACATGAAAACATAATTATAACAAACAATATGAATCAGAATATTATGTGAAAGCCCGAAGCAAGCAAATTATTTTCAAAAAATAAAACTTTCAGATTTTAGTTCTTTATGGCGTATTAGCTCGTGATAATATTCTGAATATAAAATCAGACACGAAAAAAAATTCGACAACTTACCATCATTCCAGATGAAAAGTCAAACAACTGCCAAATAGTCATGGCGCTAAACGCTTAAAAAACACTCGATTTCGGAGGGGGGGGGGGGTATCCCCTTAACAGGACTCCGCCAGCCTATATAAGTCCGAGCAACCGTGCCGTAGGACTCTTATAATCTTTTGGACCACCAACCAGCACTCCTTACGGAAGCGAACCTCAGCATAGCTCTGGCCTCTCGTGGAAACTTCTTCGAGAATAGCCCCTTCTCCCTGTAATTACCTCTGCGAAGTTCTACAAAGGGATAGCCCAGCTCTGATCGAACCAAATTTTAGATTTAATTCAGGCCTCTTAAGCCAGCCTAACTCCTCTCCAGTCAGATCCCAAGGCTCGACCTGTATAAGAAGATAAAACCACACAGTGCAAATTGTTGTACCCCGAGACAGCGCTCGATTTCGCAACGAGCGCGCAATGCGTCGTTGCGAAATATGGAAAAAACGAAACTCATACCGACGAAATAGCATTTAAACAATTAGTAATTAATTAATCGAGTCAGATATTGAGAAATATCGAAACCGGGAGCCGGACAGGTAAACCGGAAGCAGTAATAGTTTAAACAATGACGAAGTATCTGACACTGTTAAAATTAAGCTGACGTGCCTGCTCTTACCCCTATATAGGGTATCACGAGCAGACACTCGGCAGTCTGATCTGAACGCGAACATCGTTATGGTTAATTAGATACTGCTATGCGATACTGCAAACGTGCGAGACAATATAACCGCCAGTTCACCTCACAATTGTTATCATGTATAACAAGAACGTTTTTGTAAAAATAAATAAATAATACCTATAGTGCAGGGGTAACGAAAACCAATTACGTGTAAACTATAAGTGTATTGTCGAGAAAGTCCCCTTAATACTATGCCTATTAATCATTCTACACTTATTTTGTTACAATCAAAGTTGGCAAATCCACCATTACCTGACCTCAACACTTACCTTACAACTCCGACGAATCGTCATTTGGACACGATGATTCGATACCACTGGGCCTTGATTATGCAGTTAAAAGACACTTACAATTTTTCGTAATAATTTTGAACTAAAAAAATATATGCGTTTAGCCGTCGCAGTTGAAAGCTCGATGATTCATGTAATTTATATTTGAAAATTACTAGAATAAATTTGCAACATGCTAAAACCTGGGGATATCTAGTCAATGGAACATGGAATGGAATTTTGGCAGACATGCAAGCTGGGCTAGTCGATATAAGCGCCTGTCCATTTCAGTTTAAGGAAGAAAGAATGGATGTCTGTGAATTTACTGTTGTAACTTATGTGGTCAGGTAATTGAAAGTTTGGGATGAGTTTATTCACAGTGCTCGTTTTATCATATGGATATTGTGTTACAGAACATGCCTTATTTTTCGACATCCTAAGAAGAGTGACGTACGAAATCCCTTTCTAAAACCTTTCACAAGCAACGCATGGTTTATGATTGGAACTTTTGGAATAATTTGTTGGCTCCTATTGCTGCTTACCGCACAAGTCGAAAAAAACTTTCGTGTTGCAGAACCGAGCTGCACTCTGGATACACATCCCGCTTCCGAGACCTTTCTCATTAGTGTTGCAGCTCTTTCTCAGCAAGGTTACCATTTTTCGTTGAATTAATTATGCAATGTTGTTATACGATTTTCTCTATTGTTCTCAGGGTTAAGTGATGGTTCACGTACAATTTCCGGCCGCATAGTATTTATTTCCCTTTTTCTATGGGGTCTTCTGCTATATCAATTTTATTCGGCTTCCGTGGTGGGTTCGCTTCTCGCCGAAACACCACGCTTCATCACGACAATGAAAGATCTTATGAACAGCGACATCGATGTTTATTACGAAGATATAGCTTATCATTATGATTATTTTCGGGTGAGTAAATAGTAAATAAATTATTTTAGTAAATTATATATTTTTTATTTGTTATTATTTAACGTCGCATCAACTGCTCCATAGCAGTTGATGCGACACGAATAACCATTTATTAGGGACGGGACCTACTATTTTTCCTTTGGTGGGAACCGTACCACTTTGGGGGTTACTCAATATGAGTGAACGTTAACTGTACTTTTGGATGTCAGTAACAGTCGGTCTTCCAGATTTGCTTCACGGCGCCGGAGCTACGTCACGTCGATTACTGACTGAAAACATTGGACGTCTATTGACATATATATCGTCTATCGCACGATATATGCCAGGAGCTACGTCGTGTCACAATGTTTTTCTGCCAGTAAGACTACGGCACCGGGATTCGAACCCGAGATCTGCCGATACTTTGTTCTCGAGGCTAGTACTCTAATCACGAGACCAAAGTGATCGTAAATTATATTTATCAAACGTGCTTCAAACTTCAATATAATGTGGTTAGAAAACTCGGCATCGTGAATCAAAAGCATGGAAGGATGTGTTACGTCGAAACTGCGGGATTTCCAATTTCCCTGTGATTTGACGTAATGTTACGTTTAGTACTATTGATACGCGCTGGTCAAGAGAAATTGCTCCCTCCTTCACCACTCCTGGCATCAACTATCAAACGCAACTGCCCATTTTCTAGTCTAGCCTTTCGAAAAATTACTAAGGATAGGGCTAGGAATGTTATTCGTCAAAATGTCTGAGAAGTATTTTTAATTAATTAGTTATTACGTAATTAAAGGAATGGAGAATTACGCGATTAATAAATTCGGACAAATTATGTAGTCATTTAACGGGGAAGACGCGAGGTTTTTAAATATGGAATTCGTAGATAAAGTAATTTTAATTTTAGTTGAAGGGTTGTAATGGTAGACGATGTGTGTATCAGACTCGACGCTCCGCAATAGCTATCCCTGGCCAGAGTGTAAGCTATCGTGCTCGGGCTTCATGGCACCGGGGTATGGTGCGTCATAACGATACTTCTAGGATTCCAGGTGACTATCCTAGAATACTTTCAGCCTTGCCTCCTTAACCTGGGGCTCTGAGGAGGCCGACCATGTTTCCCTAGCTTGACTACAGATAGGGATGCTGGGGGACGGGGGACTAGGTAATGATACCCTGGCTACCGGCAATCCCAACAAGGGGGCGCTGGGAACAGGGGAGAGTGGCCATGATACCCTGTGTAACCAGTAATCCCTACGAAGAAAGGTGTCAAGTCAAGAAAGATCCGAACAACGCCTGTCGGTTGTGTTCCGCGTCTGAGGAACACAACGTGGACAATTAAGGCATCGCGAGTGCCCCACAAGGCCCGAGTACAATGGTCCAGCAGGACTGAGTGCTCGTATCGCTCCACCAAACCAAACCAAACCAAACCAATGGTAGACGATAGTCGATTTCGATCAATAAATAAAGAAACACTAGAAGATTTTGGGGAACACAGACGCAAATATTTTCAATCGAATAAAGGAAATAAAATTGTACTTACTCTGATGTGGTCATAGATGTTTCGTGGAGGAAAGGTCGCTGTTCACAGATAGTTACACGATTCGGAAAATCTTATTATTCACGTTTATTCAAAATCAAATTATTACCGAATTAGAACACGGATCCCAAACGTAGAAATTAAAACAATAATAAATCGTCAACTAGTACATTGTATTCCCGAACGGAAGTTAGTAAATTTTGACTTCGACGTCTACTCAGAGTAAAACTTGGAGACAAAATGAGGAGATGCGTGCTCTCCAGAAGACGGTAAAATAATGATGCAGGACAGGCGTGATCACGACTCCCTTGTCTAAAAAGTGTCTCCAGGAGATGGCTTATGACAATATATATAGATCGACCAAAAGAAACAGACAAATGTGTGAAATGATGACCCAGAAAAGGGGGAAAACGCAGTTGAGTACTGGACTCTCGGTATCTCTCCTCTTCCCTTACAGCGGTAACCTCTGCACCCTCTCTATTATTTAAACATCGGTACCGTACCTATCTCTTCGTCTACGCGCCCAGGTGTTCGTCGCTCGTATCGTGTCACGCCCGAGATGCTCGATTCCTCTCGCTCTACTCTACAACTCTCCCGTCCATACTCTCTATTCGTCACTCCTCTTTATTATTGAATCAAATTAAATGCAAAAAGGCAAACCGAAAAGTGATAGGCCCGGAAAGACTAAAACTCGAAACTCGGAGGTGACTAAAATGATTAAAAGAAGACAAAGGACCCGCGGGTAACTCTGGGAAAAGAAGGCTAACAAGGACCGAAAAAGACGACCTGGAGCCTTTTTTCACGGCTCCTTATATATCGAATATACGTAGCGGGGCGGAAAGTCAACCCTTTCCTCACCTTCTGCACGTGTGTTCATTTCCCCTAATTCAGTAGCGCATTGCTATCTCGTTCTTTTGGTATTAAGAAACATTTTTTTATACGTTCTTTGGTCTTCTTTTAAATATTGATATCTTTACCTGATCGTTAACTTAATTATTATTAGACATTGTTATATATCTTGTTGTGTTTTTAACATTAATCTTGTTGATTAACTTAGGCACTCGGATAAAAATCTCTGGCGGATTTCATAGTACAATTTATCTTATTTTAACTTCACTTAGCAAAGCTACGTTTTTCACTGTTGGTTTTCGTCGATAATGGAATAAATCGTAGAACTTACAATGATTTCGTTGGTATGAATTGGTTTTCTTCCGAATTTAATAATTCACGAAAAGGGTACAAAATAAATCAAACAATGATTCTCGAACCCGGGGTTCGGACAAAAAATGTTTCCTTAACTTTCGGTAAATAAAAAAAAATAAAACCACTTTAAAAAAACGTATATAAAAAAAATAAAAAAAATAAAGCGATAAAAAAATCTTACAAAAAGATTGAAATAATTAACGATAAAATATTAATTTTCACGGAAGCTACCTCTATTATCTTGTCCAACGATATTTGCTGCTATAATAATAATAATAATAATAAGAATAAGAATAAGAATAAGAATAAGAATAAGAATAAGAATAAGAATAAGAATAAGAATAAGAATAAGAATAAGAATAAGAATAAGAATAAGAATAAGAATAAGAATAAGAATAAGAATAAGAATAAGAATAAGAATAAGAATAAGAATAAGAATAAGAATAAGAATAAGAATAAGAATAAGAATAAGAATAAGAATAAGAATAAGAATAAGAATAAGAATAAGAATAAGAATAAGAATAAGAATAAGAATAAGAATAAGAATAAGAATAAGAATAAGAATAAGAATAAGAATAAGAATTATATATAATAAAATTAATAAGTTTTCGTGACCCCTATATTTTTTTGCATTTTCGTGTACCGTCCGACTGGGGAACAACGAAAATGAGTGCCAGACCGTTGCCAAATGTACCAATCCGAAAATATTTACCCTCAAAGTTGGAAAAAAAATTTGGTTTTTCGCCTCTCCAGACAAATTACTCGCGATATATGTCAATTTTTGCACTAGTGTCTGTGCGAGTACACGCGAGCACACTATTGGATGCATTTTTTCCCGCATGTGCTCCAAAATTTTGTTTTTTCGCCATTTATGTATTTTTTTCAACTTCGGCGACACCCTGTATTTCGTGATTCCAAGCGAAATACGGGTCAAATCTGGCAATTTTTTGCACTCTCGAGTTGCGTTCGGCTGGAGAAAGATGAATATGAGTGCAGAACCGCTGCCGAATGTCTTAATTCGAAAATATTCGCTCTCGACGCTGAAAAAATGTCCGGCGACATTTTACTTTTTGGCGTCTCAAGGCGAATTACGCGTGAAATATTTCCGCGTGTTCACGCGTGTGTATGCGACAATACTCGAACATCCTATTGGATGTATTTTTTTATCTCGTATGCTGCAAAAAAATTTTTTACGTTAATTATGTGCTTTTTCCAACTTCGGTGAACCCCTGTATTTCGTAATTCCGGGCGAAATACGGATCAGATCTGGCAATTTTTTGCACTCTCGAGTTGCGTCCGGCGGGGGAACGATGAATATGGGCGCTGAACCGCTGCCGAATGTTTTAATTCGAAAATGTTCGCTCTCGAAGTTGAAAAAATGTCCGGCGACATTTTACTTTTTGGCGTCTCAAGGTGAATTACGTGTGAAATATGTCCATGTGTTCACCCGTGTGTATGCGACTACACACGAGCAACCTATTGGATGTATTTTTTTACCTTAACATGCATCGAAAATTGAATAATTACGGTTTTTATTTGTATTTAAAAATTTTGTATTTTTTTGTGTCCCATCTGTACATACGAGATTTTGGCACACCCCACTTCCCCAGGATTGTTGATGATTGCCACGTTATAATAAATTTTTTGTCCAGGTATAAATATATATTTTTTAAAATTAATTTCACATTGCTTTCCCCTCTTTTTTTAAAGCGGGAGCCGAAATTTATCGACAAATTAATGTGTTTATTCGATTTATTTAATTTATAAAAATAAAGGCAATTTCGTTGTTTGTTAGCTCATAAAGCAAGGTTTGTTTTTATGTCAAAGCGTGTTTTCGAGATAAAAAGAGGAAGCAATGGGAAATTTTTAACTTCCACTTAAAAAAAATAATTTTTTAATAACGTCCAATAAAAAAAAATTGATTCAACAATTAATTTGATGTGATGTTGACACCCGGCAACCGCATTACAAGTTGTAATCGAAAAACGATAGATATAATGTATATCTCGAGGACAATACTTCGGACCGTTTCAAATTCACGCGGAGTAGTATATTCATCGTTTAAGGATGCATCACACATACATTCCCAATCAAAAGTTTAATTCGATCAAAATTTTAGTACTTCCCGACATGCCAAAAATCTGAAAAAAATCAGCCGTACTATGTCAAGACTTTTGATTTGGCATAATAATAATAATGCCAAAAGTTGTTAATAAATGATTAGAAAAATAAATTGTTTTAAAAAAATTTGACAACTTTCGATTTTTTCATTTTAAATGAATTCCTTGATTTTTTAGAATTTATATGAATGTTTTCAGAATTTTCTAATATTTCAATTTTTGTTTTTTTATTTTTTATTTTTGACAAATCGATCCAGAGTCACGAATTTCGGATATTATGTTTCCGTATCTCGATTATACAGTACACACAAAAAGTTTAGAGGCCATTGCGCCAACCATTCGGTACTTATGGCCTTAAAAAAATTTCAAAAACTAAAAATTCAAATATGTTAGAAAGAAAAAAAAATTCACGTGGTTTCTAGAAAATTAATGAATTCATTAGAAAAGCGAAAAAAGGTTTACTGATTATTTTTTGAATGATTTTTTTAGCAATTTGTTAAAAACTTTTTCACATTATTATTATGCAAAATAATTAATGTTGTTGGCACTATTAATACAGTTATTTTTTTTTTAGAATTTTATACCATTAGGAAGTGATCAAATGTTCATTGAATCTCACTTTTGGCTGAAAATGTACGTGTGAAGCATCCTTAACCAGCTCTTATTCGTATATTCTGCAGATCTTTCAGTGTTTTTGATTCTCTTCTCTCTTTTCCGAAGCAAAACTTATTATTCAATAAGCTTTGCTTTCAATATCTCGTACATCATCTTCTCTCGGAAGTAGGGCATGTCCTTTTGCGTGAAAATAATTTCTTTTCCGGTGGATATACATTCGGCGAACATGCATGTAAAAAATATCAGGATAGTGTAGTTAGGTCGTGATTAATACTTGGATGTACCATGGGCAGTTACATCCGAGGATAGTTAATATCAATATTTTGTCGAATCAATAAAAGAAGTAACATAATAAATGTTCCGAGTGGACATATGTAGGAGACGGAGGACATTCCGATGGAGATATAAATGTCTCCATTTGTTTCCTCAGTATGGAGGATTTAGATGGAACCAATAATTAAATTAAATTAGACTAAAGTAACATAGCGTTCGGGCGCGAAGCGCCCAATCACTAGTAATAATAATAAAAGTCGGGAGACGTCTCCGGCCGTGTCACATAGGGACTTGGTACATGCACTTGAAAAACTTTTGAAACGGCCGGAAACGTCTCCCGACTGTTATTATTATTATTATTATTATTATTATTATTATTATTATTATTATTATTATTATTATTATTATTATTATTATTATTATTATTATTATTATTATTATTATTTTTTTTCCTTTACGGAATCGCTAAGGGTTCCGTAAAGAAAAACGGAATTTGCGGAATCCCGGTTACGGATTCCACCAGCCCAGCTGGTGGGTATGTGGGACTCCCGTAGCCTACCCACTAAACCGCCCTCTCCTTTCGATCCTCCCTCAACCAGGAACTATGTTAATATTACTTCTGGTTGGGGGAGCTGTCTGTGTACGTCTGTTCGTTCCGTCTATTCGTTTCGTCTCACGTCAGTTTGTCTGTTCTGTCATTCGAGGCAGCCGTCTGCGTTTTTTCGTCTGAGTATCGTCTCTGTGTAGGTGGCAACAAGTTGCCACCATTCTGTTGTATGGAGCATCACCTCGACAATATTGTCTGGGGTGATGGGACCAACGGTCGTCTCCAGTCTCCGTCTGAGTGTTGTCCAGCGGTCACATTCGAAGAACGTGTGTTCCGCGTCGTCCTGTTCGTGTCCGCAGTATTTGCAGTCCGGCGTCTGTACTCTGTTCATCCTGTAGAGGTACCGTCTAAAATAACCGTGTCCTGTCAGAAGCTGGGTCACGTAAAAGTTTACGTCCCCGAACTCCCTTTCAAGCCACGGTCTCAGGTCCTTTTTCAGTCGTCTCGTCCAGTTGCCTGTAGTTTCTTCTGTCCACCGTTGTTGCCAGGTCTGTATCGTACTGTCTCTTTCGGTCGTTGCCGCGTCCTGTCGTCTCGTGTCTGCGTTCCTTTCATAAATCCTCTTGCGCTCGAAAGCAAGAAGGTCTATGGGGATCACGCTCGCCACCACCAAAACGGCCTGTGCAGAGACAGTCCGGTAGGAGCAAGCGATCCGCAGCGCGCTCTGTCATTATTATTATTATTATTATTATTATTATTATTATTATTATTATTATTATTATTATTATTATTATTATTATTATTATTATTATTATTATTATTATTATTATTATTATTATTATTATTATTATTATTATTATTATTATTATTATTATTATTATTATTATTATTATTATTATTATTATTATTATTATTATTATTATTATTATTATTATTATTATTATTATTATTATTATTATTATTATTACTAGCGATCGGGCGCTTCGCGCCCAAACGCTAGGTTACTTTAGTTTAATTTAATTTAATTATTGGTTCTATCTAAATCCTCCATACTGAGGAAACAAATGGAGACGTTTATATCTTGTAGCGTGGCTACATAGGTCGATGCAGCTCGCTCGTTCGGACTCACACAAGGCGACTCTGTAGGGCCTGACTGTATGTTTGAATGAATTGTAATGGGTTTTTTGAACGCGTTTCATGTATGCCGGGATCGGCGATCGACGGTCGGAACGAGAGTGGCGTCGGACGGGAGCATCGAGAGATTCGGGAATCGGCGGGAAGTTCGCGCCCAGGCGTATCTCGTCCCCCTGCTGTTGGAGTCGCGGATATCATCGTCGAGGAGACCACGGGACGACCGAGAGATTTTCGTCGGACCGGCAGCCGCCGGAGTCCGAGCTGCCGGAGAAGATCGAGGCATCGGGATGGAAGTTGTGTCCGGCCTCGTAATTACGGGGATTGAGTACCGTGAGAGGTTCCGGGCACGAGCGGCGACGCGGCGTGCGAAATATATCTAAGTGTCCGACGTTGAGTCGATTGTATATTGTATAGGGCACGCGTGCGAGACTATAGTAAGCCGCTGGCGGTTAGTGAGCGTCGCGCGAGAGATAGCGAGCGCGTGAAGATGCGAATCCCGGAAATGTCCGAAAAGGGACGAGGAGTATCGCGATTAGGCAGGGGGGCGAGAGGAAGAGTAACGAGCGCGATCGAGAGCGAGGACTCGGGGCATTCACCGTTGTGGACCCGAGCAAGCGAGCCGTGGGACAGCGACAATTATTGGAGAGAAGGAAGGAAGGAGGGAAGTTTTCCTTGTTCGTGCGGCGACCTATATCTTGGCCGTTTTCTTCGAGAATTCCGTCGTTAAACCGGTGAGCTTGAGTCCGAGGACTTTATTAATTATTGTACACCAGTATTGGTATTGTTTCGTGCGCCGAAAGTCCCGAATCGGGCAAGTGCTGAATGTAAAGAAATTGTACCCGTCGGCGTGCTCGGTTCGGCCGTTCCGGGAGAGACGCGATCGCCGTGAATCGACGCGTGTATGTGTGTGTTCGGATTGTTTGTCGCGCGGCGAGTCGGTTAAATCGAGAACGGTTTTACTCGGGGCCGCGGGGTTGAATTATTTGTTTCCGCGTTTCTTAATAGTTTGTTAGCGAATTCTTAGTTGTGTCGCCTTGGAGAGGTTCTCACGGGGAATTGCCTAATTGTTAAGTCGTTGTTCGCGGGATTCGTCCACGCGCGGGATTGAGAGAGAGTGTGTGCGATTAGTGCCGCGTTTATCGGGCCGGGTGCGTGGGTTGTATGAGTGTTTTTGAGATTTTGTATGGGTAATTGACATTTTACGTTGATAATTCCGCGTGTCGCCAATTTGGTCATTCCGTGAGTCGCGACCGTACGCTGTGTGTGTGTGTGCGAGTACAGGAGCGCAGGTCCCGAGTACGGGAGGGATGATTTTGTCGCAAGAAATATTATTGTAAATTGTGAGATTACGGGATGAGGGTTTTACCCCGGGCACTCCGGTTTTTCCCCTCTTTAGGAATTTTGTGCTGAGGTCGTTTTGATTTGAAATAAAAGTCGAGTCGTGGTTCCCGTAAGCTTGTATTTTGTTGTTTATTTCCCGTAACCCGGGATATCCCGGACGTCAGGTCGCTTGCCCAGACCACTCTGCCCTCGAGAAGGCCGCAGCGAAGCCGGGAGGTTTTCTTCGAGATCTTTCCCCGGGGCGTACGCGCCCCTGGCACCCATCCCTGATTGAGGGAGAAAATTAAGGGGAAAGATCGTGGGAATTTGTTGTAGGCTTTTGCCCATCCGGGAAAAGCGCTACAATCTCCATCGGAATGTCCTCCGTCTCCTACATATGTCCACTCGGAACATTTATTATGTTATTTCTTTTATTGGTCGACAAAATATTTATATTAACTATCCTCGGATGTAACTGCCCATGGTACATCGAAGTATTAATCACGACCTAACTACACTATCCTAGTATTTTTTACATGCATGTTCGCCGAATGTATATCCACCGGAAAAGAAATTATTTTCACGCAACAGGACATGCCCTACTTCCGAGAGAAGATGATGTACGAGATATTGAATGCAAAGCTTATTGAAAAATAAGTTTTGCTTCGCAAAAGAGAGAAGAGAATCAAAAACACGGAAAGATCTGCAGAATAAACGAATAAGAGCTTGTTAAGGATGCTTCACACGTACATTTTCAGCCAAAAGTGAGATTCAATGAACATTTGATCACTTCCTAATGGTATAAAATTCTAAAAAAAAAATCAACTGTATGAATAGTGCCAACAACATTAATTATTTTGCATAATAATAATGTCAAAAAGTTATTAACAGATTGCTAAAAAAATCATTCAAAAAATAATCAGTAAACCTTTTTTTCGCTTTTCTAATGAATTCATTAATTTTCTAGAAACCACGTGAATTTTTTTTTTCTTTCTAACATTTCTGAATTTTTAGTTTTTGAAATTTTTTTAAGGCCATAACTACCGAATGGTTGGCGCAATGGCCTCGAAACTTTTTGTGTGCACTGTATAATCGAGATACGGAAACATAATATCCGAAATTCGTGACTCTACATCGATTTGTCAAAAATAAAGAATAAAAAAATTGAAATTTTCATATCGCTTCTTCATAAAAGTTGAAAATTGAAATTCGCGAAGCTTCTTCTACGAGGAAGCATTGTCTGTATTTTTGGCTTCCTCATAGAGGAAGCTTGGCGAATTTCAATTTTCAACTTTTATGAAGAAGCGATATGAAAATTTCAATTTTCAGCTTTTATGAGGAAGCGATATGAAAATTTCAATTGTCAACTTTTTTCAACGTCAACGTCTTAGACTTTTATGCAAAACGGCTGACCGATTCAGGTTCAGTACGTAAAAAAATATAACATCGTCACGTTTCACTTTGTCGAATCTGCGTTTGGCGCGAAAAAATACTTGGAAGTATGCGCTCCTGAATTTTTTTTTGCCCTTTCGATTTTTGTTCCAGAATTCCTAGTGATACCTCTTTATCCAGCTTTTTAATCCCGTCATATCCATCGTCTTGTGTATGTCTTGCTGTAGATCACGATAGGCACCTGGGTTTTCCCGCGATGCCATCGGAATGCAAAGAAATCGTTGTTTACAAATACCTAAAATCATTCATTTTTGCAATTTTGGCTATAGAAATGCCTGGCAAACTTTTTGGTTAGTTGTCGCTCCGGGACTGTAATTCCATGTATTTTTCCGCGCTGATCACGAATCTAACACGTATTTTATTCGCAGAGGAAAATTTGATCCGAAAAAAATGCGTCTTACAAAAAAAAAAAAAAAAATGCATGAAATTCGAAAAATTCAAAATGACATAAAATTTAAACGGTTCGACCGATTCTTGACAAATTTAATAGGAAATACGAGTCCATAATAGCTTATTTATGTACAAATTTGTAGTCAAATATCTCAAAAATTGTAAAAGTTGGAGTGAAATAGATATTTTTTGAAAAATCGAAAATTTCACATAACCGAAACCCCTCGACCGATTCGTACCAAATTCAATAGCGAAAACTGTTTGATGTTGGTCTACTTCTGTAAAAAGTTTCAGCCCAGAATCTCAAAATTTGCGAAAGCTAGAGCGCGAACACACTTTTTTCAAAAATTTCAAAATCTCATAAAATCTGAACGAATGTTTCAATTAGTGCATAAATTGTAACAGAGGCACTGAACTGCTCTACGTGTGAGCCAAATTTCTGTGATGATGTGATGATGTGATGATACTTTCTTCTAGTAGATCGCAGATTCGGGACAATCGGGGAAATATAGGGGGAGGGAAAGGGGGAAAATAATACACCAGAGATTTGTGTAGAAAACGTAGTAAAATAGCTTTTAATGATAAATCGTTTGGTGAATGGCAAACAACAAAAAACAATGAGGAAATACTGCCGTTTCAACGCCGTTACTGGTACGTTGAAGGGATTCGTTAACAACAAAAAAAAAAAAAAACGAAACAATCTCAATAATAATCGGAAAGAAAAAAGTTAAACAATCGAAATAATAAGAGAAGAAAATGAAAATCGGGAATAATAACAATAGGCACAAAAAAATCGGTATTCGCAAAAAAAAGGAATAGAAATTAATCAATACGCAGGGAAAGAAAATAAATAGGAAAAATAATCAATACTCAGAAAATTAGAAAATAGGAAAATAATCAAAAATTACGGAATAACGAATCCTAAAATAATCGCCGGGACGGCAATTCGCTAGGGTCAATCGCAGGGAAGGGGGGGGGGGGGGCTGGCCGGTGAACGTTCTACACGAAACTGGTCTTAATTTTCCAAGATCAGAAAAATATCAAACAGAAAAAAAACAATGAATCAAAAATGTCAGTTATTTTTATTGGGCGCCAGCTACTTTCACGGTGTAGCACCGTAACCCAATAATTAAAGAAAAGCAGAAAAAAATCTATGAATTTGCACGGCACACGGCTAGCAGGGAAAGGGGGGGGGACGAGGATGAGACTTCTCAAGCCGAGGGCACTGTCCAGGGCTTCTTTGTAAATTACCTCGGCACAAAAAAAATAGTAGAAATTTCAATAATGAAAAACAAGTAAAAGTTCGCAATTTATGAGTCTCTGGGGAATGGGGAATAATAATAATTACGATCGCGCACGCTGGAAATTTCCGCGAATACCACCACTCACGCGCACGCGTTGAATAAAGAAGAAAATGCCGGCGCACGTGGCGGTCGATATTCGACGGTCAAAAATTTTATACAAGAAAAATTACTTAAAATTACAAAAAGCGAGGTTGCGGATGAATTTTCAGGGGATCTAGAAAATGGGAAAAATAAATCAGGGGGCAATGGGGGAGGGAAATTTAAACTCTACTCACTCAACCAGTCGACACTCGTAATTTTTATCGGTTACAATATTTCCTTCCGATAATCCTTTCAATAAAATCCTTTCGATATTCCTTGGTTTGCCTGGTCGTTATAAATTCCAATGTTTGGTCCAATCGTACCCGTTACAATGCTTTCGGGTCGGTACTCTCCGGGAATGGAGTCTAATCGTAACGTGGGCTTTCCGGGTCGTGATAATTTCCAAAACTTTTTCCTTTATGATTTCTACGCCGGTCACACACACGCTCGCTCTTTCACGCCGTGGCACGAAGTGACGATGGCCTCGCCGCTTCCGGCTTCTTCTCCGACCTTAGGGTCGGTCTTGTACTCGAGCGACAGGTTTCGCGGATCTGATTGGCCCATTTCGGGACTAGCTGGCGGTGGGCGTCGAGATTGGTCGCGGGCCGTTGCGAATATCCGTCGCGACGGAAGACTAGTCGCAACGCTCGGCGCGCGCATCCTCGGCATCGATTGGCTTATCGATCGCCGAACAATTCTCGACGTCGAGGGGTGCTGGTTCCTTGCGGCGCTCGGGCGAAATGTCGCAACTGACAGTTCGTGTGGTGTTTTCTGGTGTTTGCCCGCACGACACAACTCGTCGGTTTACACTCGTTATTTCGAGCCGAGAGAGTGTCGTCGGGTTCCGGGCTGTCCGTGGTGTGTCAGGAGGGTGGAATTTCCTCGAAGTGGCTTTCTGGAGACGGGACGACGGTGTATTTGCAGTGAGCCTGGTGTATCGAGGCGATTTGGAGGTTAGTGCCAGGACGTTGTGCACTGCTGTTCATGAATGCCTGGATTTCCTTGCGTCTTCCTGGATGTCTTCCCGGATGTCTTCCCAGATGTCTTCCCGGATGTCTTCCCGGATGGCTTCCGGGAGGTCTTCCTGGATATTTTCCTTGGTATCTTCGACCCCATGAAGACATAGAGCAAGATATCCAGGAAGATAAAAAATCAGAAAAACCAGGCATTCATGAACAGCAGTGTACCAGGATTTAATTTATGGAGGATTGTTGTTCTTGTAGGGTCGTTCTTGGTCTGACGGTGAGTGAGCAGAAGGGCTGACAGGATAGCAGGGGATGAGGGTAAGTCAGGGGAGGGGGTTAACAATAAACAAACATCATTGCTTAAATTGTAGGTATTAATTCTGGTTTGTTCCCCAGGTGAGTGGTGGGCCTTCGAGCCAGGCTGGCGGGAGACTTGTGACGCCCCACGTCACAACTCCCCCCCACTTGCCGAAAGTTCGTCTCCTGACAACTTGAGCAACATTCATACTGGGGGTGTACGGGGGTGGATTTCTGGGACGGGGGAAGGGACTGGCGGTCTAAGCAAAATATAGGAATGCAATCTTGTAATCGTAATAATACAGTTTTACTCAGTTCTCAGTCTTTTCTCCTCATATTTACATCCGTCATCCATATAACTAAAAATACACAGCTTCTTTGGCAACGCTGGTGTGGAATGACAATCATGGGAGATCATAAAAAAGAATAACACAAATGAAATAGTACAAAAAGGAAGTAATTAACTCAAAAACAAGAAACTAAATAATTGGCCTCTTGGTGGCAAGTACTGAGGGTCGGATGAGTTAGGAATAAAAATAACGGGGAGAAAGAAACGTTATACGTAGGGAAAGAGAATAAAGTGCGAAAAGATAATATGCAGGGGTCGTCAACGGGAAAGAAGAGAGCGTTTAAGGGGGACTTTCGGTTATCGTTGCGGTCTGGGGCGGTTTTCAATGTGGGTCGGCCTTTTTGGCGATCGGTGGTCGGATTTACCACAGTTCCAACACCTGGGGGCGTGGGTTACGTGGGGCGATTCGGGGTTTGGGCTGGCGGGGGGTGGGGGTTATTTGAAGGGAGATCAGGGCGGGGATTATGTGTTTGTAGGTCCTGGGCGCGGGCGTGGGCGGTGTTCGGGGAAGGGTGCGAGTTTGAGGAAGTGGGGGTGCGAGGTGTAGGGACATGAGGGTTGAGATTTGGGGGCGCTTGGGGAAGTAGAATGGGGGAGATTGGGGGTGGGGGGCGAGGGGAGCACGGGGTGCGTGGGTTTTTTGGGGCTTGGGGGTGGGCTGCGGGGTTTTCGGGGGCGGGCTATAGTGGGAGCGTGGGACAGAGGGCCGGTGGGGATGGTGAGTATTAATTTGGGGATGGTGCCGCTGTTGGTGGGGGGATCGAGGCGAGCTGGGGGCATAAGTTTCGGAACTTTGTTAGGGGAGTCGGCTGCGCAGCTGGTAGCTGCGTTCGGGGGCAGCGGGTGGTCTGTTAATGCTCCCACGAGGGCGACCTCGGCGGCGGCGGGGGTTGGTTGCAGCGATCTCTGGGGTTGGGGCTGGGGCTGGCGACGAGGCGTCTTCTGTGTCGTCCATTCGGGCTGGGCTTTGATTTCCGACAGCTGGTATCCGATGGCCTCTCGACGGGCTCCGGATGTGCGGAGTCCGTCGCGTCCGTGTCGGCATGTTTTCCACGGTAGTCTCTCCATCCTGTGATGGGGGTGGGGGCGTTAGGGATTGATTATTAGCGGGGGCAGTGGCAAGGGGGGGGGGGGTGGTTGGGGGTAGCCCTAACGGGGGGATTTCTGAGATATTTGCGGGAGGGTGACAGGGCTTCAAATCTTTAATGTGAACCTTCGGGCGAGTATTTTAGGAGGGTATATTTAACTCGTAGACCACGGGGGACAATTTATTAGTGATCTCGTACGGGCCGCGATATTTAGCGGCGAGCTTTGCGGCGAAATTCTGTGCACCGGACGAGAGAACGCGATTCTTCCTGAGCACCAGGTCTCCTACTTTGTATTCCCGGTCGGACCGTCCTTGATTATAATATCGCGCCTGTCGTCGCGCGGCTGGGGACAAATTTCGATGCACCCAGTCATGAATTAGGGGAAGTCGGGTCATTCTATTCTTCCAGAATGCTGGGTCTGTCCGGTCTTCGACGTCCGGGGGGGGGGGGGGGGGGGGGGATTTCGTTACAGATGCTTTTGGCAGGTCGAGGGTTTCGACCGAAATGTAGGAACGCAGGGGTCATTTGGGTGGATGCTTGGACGGCGGTATTGAGGGCAAAGCACAATTCGGGGAGGTGGGCATCCCAGGTCTGATGGTCGTCTGTTAGGAGGTAACGGGGGCAGCCCCTACGATTCAGAATTAATTTTTCTAGGGCAGCCATTATGGTGGGTCCCGTCGCGGTTTTCAGGGGTTGGGCTGCGATGTATTTCGTGAATAAATCCTGAAATACAACGACGTATCTGTTTCTATTTTTACTCGGGGGGAACGGTCCCATGACGTCGGCAGCTACGACGGTCCATGGGCCTTCGGTCGTCCTTTCTCGCATCAGCCCAACAGGTGCAGACTGCTGCACTTTGTTGAGTTGACAGACCGGGCATCGTCGCACGAACTGAGCGACGTCTTGAAATATTCCGGGCTAGGCAAAGTCTTGGGTCAGGCGGTGGTAGGTTTTATCTATGCCTAGATGGCCGGATTGGAGACTGTCGTGGGCGTCTTGCATGGCTTTCTGTCGGGCATCGCAGGGTAAGACTAATTTCCATGAGTCCAGGTCTACCAGAGTGGGATCTATGACGGGGTGAGGTCGGTGGTGGTATAGTCGCCCATCCTCGAGTTTCCAGTCGGGATATTTGGAGGGAAATTGGCTGACGTTTTTAATTGGTTCGAGGTACCAAGGGTCTATCGATTCGCCTATTGTGGCAAGGGCTTCCGGTGTTCCCTCGAACATTCGGGATAGGGCGTCGGGCACGACGTTCAGGGCTCCCTTGCGATGGACAATCTCCATATCGAGGTCTTGCATTGTTAATGCCCATCTCGCAAGTCTTCCGGAAGGATCTCTAATATTCCGCAGCCAGCGCAAGCTGCTACGATCCGTTATTACACGAAAAGAGGTGCCTTCCAGGTACGGGCGCAACTTCTTTGCGGCCCACAGAGCGGCTAGGCAATCCTTTTCGGTCACACTGTATTTTCTCTCTGCTTGGGAGAGGACGCGACTACAAAATATTATGGGGTGTTCATCGCCCTGGGAACCTTGGGTGAGGACGGCACCGATGGCTAGATCGCTGGCGTCGGTATGGACGGTGAAGGGCTTGGTGAAGTCAGGGCGGGCTAAAACTGGGGCTTGGGTCAGGGCTGTCCGTAATGCTTCGAATGCCATGCTCTGTTCCTCTCCCCACTGCCACTGCACGTCCTTTTCCAGGAGTCGCACGAGGGGGACTTTGTGCTTGGAAATGTCACCTAGGAATCGAGCATACCATCCGATCATTCCGAGGAATCAGCGTAATTGTTTAAGGTTTTTTGGGGCAGGGTACTTCAGGATCGGAGCTATCTTGTCGGGATCCGTCTTCAGTCCGTCTTTGGTGATTAAATATCCCAGATATTTCATTTCAGGACAGAAGAACGAACTCATCGCTCGGTTAATTTCTAATCCCGCGTTTTTAAGGGCCGTTAACACGAGTGTCAGGTACTCGAAGTGTTCATCTACCGTTTCCGTAGCGATGATCACATCGTCTAAATACGCAAATACATGTGGCTCCCATTCGGGTCTTATCAGTCTGTCCATCAGTCGTTGGAATGTCGCAGGGGCGTTCGTCAGTCCGAAGGGCATACGGGTAAATTGGAAAAGGCCACGTCCAGGGACTGCAAAGGCGGTTATGTGGCGACTTTTGAGGTCTAACGGGACTTGGAAGTATGCTTGGCTCAGGTCTAACTTGGAGACATGCTGGGCACGACGGAGTCCGTGTAATATTCTGTCTAGGTTGGGTAACGGATATGCATCGTTGCGCGTGACTTTATTCACGTCGCGATAATCAATGCAGAAACGGTGTTTACCGTTGGGCTTCGGGACTATCACGGAGTTGCTGAGCCATCCGCTGTCTGAGGGTTCGATGACCTGTTCGCCCGGAATCACGAAATATAGGGTTTCACCGAAGTTGGAAAAAGCACATAATTAACGTAAAAAAATTGTTTACATCATATGAGGTAAAAAAATACATCCAATAGGTTGCACGTGTGTAGACGCATACACATGCGTGAACACATGGACATATTTCGCAAGTAATTCGCCCTGACACGCCAAAAAGTAAAATGTCGCCGGACATTTTTTCAGCTTCGAGAGCGAATATTTTCGAATTAAGACATTCGGCAGCGGTTCAGCGCTCATATTCGTCGTTCTCCAGCCGGGCGCAACTCGAGAGTGCAAAAAATGGCCAGATTCGACCCGTATTTCGCTCGGAATCACGAAATACAGGGTGTCGCCGAAGTTGAAAAAAACACATAAATGGGGAAAAAACAAAATTTTGGAGCACATGCGGGTAAAAAATGCATCCAATAGTGTGCTCGCGTGTACTCGCACACACACGAGTGCCAAAATTGACATATATCGCGAGCAATTTGTCTGGAGAGGCGAAAAACCAAATTTTTTTTCCAACTTTGAGGGCAAATATTTTCGGATTGGTACATTTGGCAACGGTCTGGCACTCATATTCGTCGTTCCCCAGTCGGACGGTACACGAAAATGTAAAAAAATATAGGGGTCACGAAAACTTATTAACTTTATTATATATAATTATCCAATATTCACCGTTTTGTGGCCACGTCCAATATATTTTTCCCCCACCGATGACAAGTCTCCAAATTATTTTACTTCTGAGGCGACACTTGATACATAAACTCGTGTCGGACAAAAAATACAAGTTTTCAAAAAAATTCAAAAATTTAAAAATCCCATAACATTTTAACGTTTCGATCCATGTTCGCCAAATTTAATATCAAACATTGTACAGTGTTAGTCCATTCCCATGTCAAATTTCCGATCGATACCTCCATGTTTACTCGAATTAGACTGTATTTAATAATTTTTCAAGAAACTCAGAAAAACTCAAAATCCCATAAAATCTTACCCCTTCGATGGATTTCGGCCAAATTCAATACCAAAGTTCTTTGGTCATATTATTATATTTATGTGCAATTTCAGGACGATTGTTCAAAGTTTACGCAAGTTAGAGCTACCACGACCTTTTTTCAAAAATTTCAAAATCGCATGAAATCTCGAAACAGGCCTCAATCATCGTGAAAATTGCACCGGAGGAAGAGACGTGACCACTCTACTAGTGTACCACATTTCAACTGGCTATCTCGAACCGTTTCCAAGTTATAGTCGTTTTAAACGACGCAAGTCTGTCACACACATACATACACACACACACACACACACACGCACGCACGCACGCACGCACGCACGCACGCACGCACGCACGCACGCACGCACGCACGCACGCACGCACGCACGCACGCACGCACGCACGCACGCACGCACGCACGCACGCACGCACGCACGCACGCACGCACGCACGCACGCACGCACGCACGCACGCACGCACGCACGCACGCACGCACGCACGCACGCACGCACGCACGCACGCACGCACGCACGCACGCACGCACGCACGCACGCACGCACGCACGCACGCACGCACGCACGCACGCACGCACGCACGCACGCACGCACGCACGCACGCACGCACGCACGCACGCACGCACGCACGCACGCACGCACGCACGCACGCACGCACGCACGCACGCACGCACGCACGCACGCACGCACGCACGCACGCACGCACGCACGCACGCACGCACGCACGCACGCACGCACGCACGCACGCACGCGCGCACGCACGCACGCGCGCACGCACGCACGCGCGCACGCACGCACGCGCGCACGCACGCACGCGCGCACGCACGCGCGCGCGCGCGCGCACACACACACACACACACACACACACACACACACACACACACACACACACACACTCCAGGGAGGGTGATGTCCTTCCAGGATGTCCCTTCCGCGGAGAGACCCAACTCCGACTGGAGCGCGTCCCCAGGTGGCGGATAGGGGAAGTCCTCACCGGAAGCTTCGACTCTGTAGCAGCTACTGGCGGACTGGGGCGAAATAAAATAGCCCTCGCGGACCAAATGTGGTGCGAAGAGGAAGGACACCTCTACAGAAAACCTAGGGGAAGGTACCCCGAACAATAAACCAAATATGGAAAGTGAGTCCCAACGACACTTACCCCAAGCGAGCAAGCCCTTCGTGGCAAATCTCGCCGCCAACTCCGATCGGGTGGAAGCCCCGGTGGTTGGTGCTGGCTCCATGGATTTTGGGGGGAGCCAAACTCACGAGAACATAGTGGAAGAGAGGGATACCCCGGGACGGGGCAGCACCACAGAGGTGGACCACTTGGCCTCTGTCGCGCATCCAGCATCAAGTGAGGAGGAGTCCAGAAGGAAAGAAGAGTTCCTTAGGCTCGGAAGCAACATCACGAAGCTGATGGACTTCATGAAAGGCAAGACAAACGTCCACGGGGAAATCCGAAGATGGGTGAACTCAATCAGTTCCTCGTACAACAGAGTGTTGAAATGGGAACAGGAATCTAACACGAAGAACCCGGAGAAGACCCCGCGATCCCAGAGGATGTCGATGACAACGCAGACGTCACCCATGATTGGTGTCGAGACGGAAACAACGCCAGAGCCCAAGAAAAAACTGGAACGCAGCAACAAGAAGAAGCGTACCCCGCCTTCGGGCGAAAACCGAAAGGCGAAGAGAAACAAGAAGCCAACGGAGGAGTCGACGGACACCCAGCCGCATGAGACAAACCCTGCCAATGAGAAGGGAACCAAATGCGAAACGGTTAAGCCTAGGAAGCCGCGGAAGCATCGCAGGGCGGCAGTTATGCCCAACGCGGTCATAATCCAGAAAAAGGGCGAACTCAGCTACGCGGAAATCCTGAGTAAAATCAAAAAGGATCCTGCCCTGCAGGAAGTAGGCCGAAGCGTCAGCAAAGTCCACAGAAGGAAGGAAGGAGACATGATCCTTTTAATGGACAAATGCAGCCAGGAGACGACGGCTCGGCTAGGCACAGCGATCGAAACGGTTCTTGGCGAGGAGGCCACGATCAAGAGGAGAATCCACGAAGTCAAAATCGAGATCAAGGATTTCGATGAGGCGACAACGAAAGAGGAGATCCTCGAAGCACTCGTAGACAAGCTCGGTAGCGACAAAGAGACAGGAGCGGAAGGCATCGAGTCTCTCCGTAAGGCGTATGGAAATACCCAAATAGCCGTGATCAAACTGCCAGCAGAAGAAGCGAAGAAGCTTACTGACGCAGGTAAGCTGCGTGTCGGCTGGGTAAATTGCCGAGTACGAGAAGTAGTGCAGCCCACTAGGTGCTACAAGTGCTGGCAATTTGGTCACCTTGCTAAAAACTGCAAAAGCGCAACGGACCGGTCGAAATGCTGCTACAAATGCGGCGCGGAAGGCCACATGGCCGCACAGTGTAACTCCGAGCCAAGATGCCTATTATGCAATGGTGAAACGACCAGAGATGCAGGCAGACACAGAGCTGGTAGCAGTAAATGCCCAGCCTATACAAGGGCTTACCAGGCGCTCACACAGAAACGAGGATGAGAGTATTGCAGATAAACCTAAACCACTGTCAAGCGGCACAGGATCTACTCATGCAGACCGTTTGGGAAAAGGAAGTAGATATTGCGATCATCGCGGAACCATATCGAAACCTCGATGGACAAACCTGGGAAGCAGATGCTACGAACAAGGCTGCTGTTTGGGCCTGTGGCAGGTTCCCTTTCCAGGAGGTCATGAACAGGCATGAAGAGGGCTTCGTGAGAACCAAAATAAACGGTGTGTATGTATACAGCTGCTACATTCCACCCAGTACGAGTATAGAAGACTTTAAACGTGTAATGGACCGGCTGGTCAGTGATGTAAAGGATCGGAATCCATGGGCAATAGCAGGCGACTTTAACGCCTGGGCAATGGATTGGGGCAGTAAGAGGACGGACAGAAGAGGACAAGCACTGTTGGAAGCGCTTTGTATTCTAAACCCAGTCCTGGTAAATGACGGCAATGTACCCACTTATTGTAGAGGAGAAGCGAGCTCGATCATAGACCTGACATTTGTTAGCAGCGGCCTGGTAAAGAGCGTCAAGCACTGGAAAGTGACGGACATCTATATGCATAGCGACCACTTCGCGATCACATGGGAGCTCTCGAGGTACAGGAGACCGGCACGGAGACCATCGAGGAAGTCGAGACTTACGGGTTGGAAGGTGAGTGCTTTCGACGACGAAGTTTTTCGATTAGCTATGGATGGCAGCAACGTCAGAGAGAGCGATGCTGAAGTGAAGGTGGCAGAAGTCATGAAAAGGATCACAAGCGCATGTGATGCCTCCATGCCGAGACGAAAAAGGGGGAACCACCACCAACCAGTGTACTGGTGGAATAAGGAGATAGCCGATCTTCGGAGGGCAAGTAACCATGCCAGGCGGATAGCCCAGCGGGCCAGGGGAAAGGATGCATATCCAGCCCTGGCTGCAAGATACAAGGCGGAGCGCACTAGGCTGACTAAAGCCATTAAACGCAGCAAAAGACAAAGCTGGACCGACCTGCTAGGCGAAGTAGATGGCGACCCTTGGGGCAGGCCATATAAAGTGGTAATGACCCGACTCCGAAGCCAGTCAAGACAGCAACCTACCTGCCCGGAGCAGCTCAGGGAGATAGTCACGGTACTATTCCCAGAACAGGAAGGTACGGACTACCAAGTGGAGCAAGTCGCCGAGGAAGACGTTCCCCGCATCACACGCGAGGAACTACTCCGAGCCTGCGGCAAAGTAGGAAATAACAAAGCTCCTGGAATGGATAACATCCCCAACATAGCGCTCAAGGCAGCGATAAGCGAGGCACCCGAGATGTTCTTGGACATGTACAATACCTGTCTCAAAGCAGGGACTTTCCCAGCGAGATGGAAGCGGCAGAGGCTTGTCCTCTTGCCCAAGGGGAATAAACCACCAGACGACCCATCCTCATATCGCCCTTTGTGCATGCTGGACACTGCGGGAAAGGTTCTGGAACGAATCATCCACAATCGGATAGAAGCCGCCATAGGAGGCGCCCTAGCGGGCAACCAATATGGCTTTAGGAAATCGAGATCGACACTCGACGCCATTAAACATGTTGTCGATGTTGCGAAAGAAGCAACCGCCGGTACAAGATGGAAACGGGGTGCCAAGAAATACTGCCTAGTGGCGGCCCTTGATGTCAAGAACGCGTTTAATTCAGCCAGGTGGGAACGCATCTGTGTGGCTTTAGACAGACTGGAAGTACCACCTTACCTGAAAAGGATGGTAAAGAGCTACCTCGACAACAGACGTCTCATGTATGATACGGAAGATGGACCACAAGAGTACGAAGTCACTGGGGGTGTACCTCAGGGCTCAGTACTGGGGCCACTCCTTTGGAACATCATGTACGACGGACTGCTAAAACTAAGATCACCGCAGGGGGCGTAGATAGTGGCCTTTGCCGATGACGCCGCGATTGTCATCGTCGCAAAATACCTGGAGGAAATGCACCGCATCTTCGAGGAAACATACAACCAGATACAGCAATGGATGTGTTCGGCTGGATTAAAACTGGCTAATCACAAGACGGAAGCTGTACTGATCACTAGCAGGAAGAAAGTGGAGACGATAAACCTTATGGTGGGGGAGCATGTCATCACCTCTCAACCCTACATTAGATACTTGGGAGTGATGCTTGATGGGAAGCTGAGCTTTAAGCAACAGACCGAGCACGTTGCGAATAAGGCAGTTAGGGTCGTAGCAGCGTTAGCAAGGCTCATGCCAAATATAGGCAGACCGCGACAGGACAAGAGGAACCTACTAGCATCAGTGGTGACCTCGGTTCTCACCTACGGCATCGCCATCTGGGGCGAAAGCCTTAAGACCGAGAAATACCGGAGGAAAGTGGCTGCAGCTTACAGGCTCACTGCCTTGAGAGTATCCTGTGCATTCCGCACACTGTCGGAGGATGCGGCATGCGTCATAGCGGGAATGGTCCCCATACACATACTGGCCGAGGAGAGAAGAGCAATGTACGAAGCAAGGACCACACAGAGTGAAGTCCACGAGGAGCAACGAGCCAACGCGAGGCAGAGTGGCCTGAACCGATGGCAAGTTGAGTGGGACGCATCTGTGAAGGGACGGTGGACACACCGACTAATCCCACAGGTGGATGTCTGGGTGAACCGCAAACGTGGTGACACCAACTTCTACCTAACACAGATGATCTCAGGCCACGGTTGTTATAGAGCTTACCTGTACAAGTTCGGATACGAAGAATCTCCAGACTGCCCAGCAGGGTGCGGTGTGGCAGAGGACGCCGAGCACGTTTTCTTCCACTGTCCCCGTTTTAGGATAGACAGGGAAACACTGGAAGAAGTGAGTGGGCCGTGGACGCCCGAAAACGTGGTGCAGTTGATGGTAGCATCGGACCAGGCTTGGAACGCAACCTGCCGCTTTGTCACCACCGTACTGAAGAAACTGCGTAGCGAAGAGCGCGAGAGAAGAAGGGGGGAAGTAACAATGTGAAACCTCCCGAGGAAACGGCGGAAACGACGTGGTAAAACCACATAAACCGCGGAAGAGCTACGGCTGCGACCACCCTCGCGAAGTAATGCCTAGCGGTGATGCCGCGGGGGTATGAGAAGGTCAATGGCGAATGGAGGTTAGGGTTTTAGTCGGTAGAGCACACCTGCGAGTCCGACACACGGGTTGCGCAAGCAACTTAGGTGCATAAAGCATTTCCCCCCTCCAATAATTTAAAAAAAAAACACACACACACACACATACGTCCGGACGCCAGCTAAAAATCACATTTCTCGACGTTTCAGACTATTTTAAGTACTCTGACACTAAAATCTCGAAAATTTTTTTCTTCACGAAAACAAAGCTTCCTCCATGAGGAAGCAAAAATAAAAAAAACAAAAATTGAAATGTTAGAAAATTCTGAAAACATTCATATAAATTCTAAAAAATCAAGGAATTCATTTAAAATGAAAAAATCGAAAGTTGTCAAATTTTTTTAAAACAATTTATTTTTCTAATAATTTGTTAACAACTTTTTGCATTATTATTATTATGCCAAATCAAAAGTCTTGACATAGTACGGCTGATTTTTTTTTCAGATTTTTGGCATGTCGGGAAGTACTAAAATTTTGATCGAATTAAACTTTTGATTGCGAATGTATGTGTGATGCATCCTTAAACGATGAATATACTACTCCGCGTGAATTTGAAACGGTCCGAAGTATTGTCCTCGAGATATACATTATATCTATCGTTTTTCGATTACAACTTGTAATGCGGTTGCTGGGTGTCAACATCATATCAAATTAATTGTTGAATCAATTTTTTTTTAATGGACGTTATTAAAAAAATATTTTTTTTACGTGGAAGTTAAAAATTTCCCATTGCTTCCTCTTTTGCTTCCTCATAGAGGAAGCTATGTTTTCGTGAAAAAAAAAAATTTCGAGATTTTAATGTCAGCGTACTAGAAATGGTCGAAAACGTCGAGAAAAGTGATTTTTAGCTGGCGTCCGGATGTATGTGTGTGTGTGTGTGTATGTGTGTGACAGCGTGCATCGCTTAGAACGACAATAACTCGGAAACGGCTTGGGATAGCGGGTTCAAATTTTGTACACTAGTAGAGTAGTCATGTCTCCTCCTTCGATATAATTTTCATGAAGATTGCGACCCGTTTCGGAATTTTACGGGAATTCGAAATTTTTTAAAAAAGTCTGTGGTAGCTCTAACTTTCGTAAATTTTGAGCTATCGTCCTAAAAATGCATATAAATACAATACTATGAACAAAGACCTTTGGTATTGAATTTGGCCAAAATCTACCGAAGGGATCAGATTTTATGGAATTTTGATTTTTTTGAAAAATTACTAAAAATCGTCTAATTCGAGTAAACATGGAGGTATCGAGCTTAAATTTGCCACAGGAATGGACTGACACTGTACAATGTTTCGTATTAAATTTGGCAAAAATTGATCTAACCGTTTGAATTTTATGGGATTTTGAACATTTTGAATTATTCAATTTTTTTTTTGTCGGAAGTTTCTGAATCAAACATCGCACAAAGAGTAGAATGAGTTATAGTTTCGTAATCAGCGCTGAAGATTAGATTAAAAATTGCCTTAAAACTTTTTTTTTGTGTTTTAATTATAGCTTCCTCTATGAGGAAGCCAAAATGGCACGACGGAATTATCATAGAGGAAGTTATGAGGAAAACCGTAAAACATGAGGAAGTAATTGTGCAAATCACTTTGCACGCTTTTTACCTTGCTTCATGAGAGAACAAACAACGAAATTGCCTTTATTTTTGTAAATTAAATAAATCGAATAAACACATTAAATTGTCGATAAATTTCGGCTTCCGCTTTAAAAAAGAGGGGAAAGCAATGTGAAATTAATTTTAAAAAATATATATTTATACCTGGACTAAAAATTTATTATAACGTGGCAATCATCAACAATCCTGGGGAAGTGGGGTGTGCCAAAATCTCGTACAGATGGGACACAAAAAAAAATAAAAAATTTTAACATACACATAAAAACCGTAATTATTCAATTTTCGATGCATATTAAGGTAAAAAAATACATCCAATAGGTTGCTCGTGTGTAGTCGGATACACACGGGTGAACACATGGACATATTTCACACGTAATCCGCCTTGAGACGCCAAAAACTAAAATGTCACCGGACATTTTTTCAACTTCGAGAGCGAATATTTTTGAATTAAAACATTCGGCAGCGGTTCAGCGCCCATATTCGTCGTTCCCCCGCCGGACGCAACTCGAGAGTGCAAAAAATTGCCAGATTTGACCCGTATTTCTCCCAGAATCACGAAATACAGGGTTTCGCCGAAGTTGGAAAAAACACATAATTAACGTAAAAAAATGTTTACAGCATATGAGGTAAAAAATACATGCAATAGGGTCCTCGTGTGTAGTCGCATAGACACGCGTGAAAACGCGGACATATTTCACGCGTAATTGGCCTTGAGACGCCAAAAAGTAAAATGTCGCCGGAAATTTTTGCAGCTTCGAGAGCGAATATTTTCAAAGTAAAACATTCGGCATCGGTTCAGCGCCCATATTCGTCGTTCCCCTCACGGACGCAACTCGAGAGTGCAAAAAATGTCCAGATTTGACCCGTATTTCGCCCGGAATCACGAAATACAGGGTTTCGCCGAAGTTGGAAAAAACACATAATTAACGTAAAATTTTTTTTTTACAGCACATGAGGTAAAAAAATACATTCAATAGGGTGCTCGAGTGTAGTCGCACATACACGCGCGCACACATAGACATATTTCGCGAGTAATTCGCCCTGACACGCCAAAAAGTAAAATGTCGCCGGAAACTTTTTCAGCTTCGAGAGCGAATATTTTCGAATTAAGACATTCGGCAGCGGTTCAGCGCTCATATTCGTCGTTCCCCAGCCGGACGCAACTCGAGAGTGCAAAAAATTGCCAGATTTGACCCGTATTTCGCTCGGAATCACAAAATACAGGGTGTCGTCGAAGTTGAAAAAAACACATAAATGGCGAAAAAACAAAATTTTGGAGCACATGCGGGAAAAAAATGCATCCAATAGTGTGCTCGCGTGTACTCGCATACACACTAGTGCAAAAATTGACATATATCGCGAGCAATTTGTCTAGAGAGGCGAAAAACCAAATTTTTTTTCCAACTTTGAGGGCAAATATTTTCGGATTGGTACATTTGGCAACGGTCTGGCACTCATATTCGTTGTTCCCCAGTCGGACGGTACACGAAAATGCAAAAAAATATAGGGGTCACGAAAACTTATTAATTTTATTATATATAATTATTTTCTTTACGGAATCCCTAAGGGTTCCGTAAAGAAAAACGGAATTTGCGGAATCCACGTTACGGATTCCACCAGCCCAGCTGGTGGATATGTGGGACTCCCGTAGCCTACCCACTAAACCGCCCTCTCCTTTCGGTCCTCCCCCAACCAGGAACTATGTTAATATTACTTCTGGTTGGGGGGGCTGTCTGTGTACGTCTGTTCGTTCTGTCTATTCGTTTCGTCTCACGTCAGTTTGTCTGCTCTGTCATTCGAGGCAGCCGTCTGCGTTTTTTCGTCTCAGTATCGTCTCTGTGTAGGTGGCAACAAGTTGCCACCATTCTGTTGTATGGAGCATCACCTCGACAATATTGTCTGGGGTCATGGGACCAACGGTCGTCTCCAGTCTCCGTCTGAGTGTTGTCCAGCGGTCACATTCGAAGAACGTGTGTTCCGCGTCGTCCTGTTCGTGTCCGCAGTATTTGCAGTCCGGCGTCTGTACTCTGTTCATCCTGTAGAGGTACCGTCTAAAGTAACCGTGTCCTTTCAGAAGCTGGGTCACGTAAAAGTTTACATCCCCAAACTCCCTTTCAAGCCACGGTCTCAGGTCCTTTATCAGTCGTCTCGTCCAGTTGTCTGTAGGTCCTTCTGTCCAGCGTTGTTGCCATGTCTGTATCGTCGTGTTTCTTTCGGTGGTTGCCGCATCCTGTCGTCTCGTGTCCGCGCTCCTCCCGTGTATCCTCTTGCGCTCGAACGCCAGAAGGTCCACGGGAATCACGCCCGCCACCACCAGGACAGCTTGTGCAGAGACAGTCCGGTAGGAGCAGGCGATCCTCAGCGCGCCCTGTCTCTGTACTGTCGTCATTGCGTGGCAGTACTTTTTGGTCTTCAGGGCGTCTGCCCAGATCTCCGCGCCGTATAAGAGGATCGAGTGGGCCGTCGACATTAACAGTCGTCGTTTCCCCGGTCTCGGTCCAGTTGTGTTTGCCATCAGGCGGCTTAAGGATGCTATCCTCTCGGCCGCCTTCCGGGCTGTCCTTTGAATATGAGGCCAGAAGGTCATCTTTGTATCTAGGGTCACCCCCAGGTACTTGACTTCCCCTCCGGTCTCGATCTCGTCTGTCCCAACTCACATGGGTAGTGTTGTCTGTATCCGTTTCCTTGTAAGGAAGATCAGTTCCGTCTCTTCTGTCGCTAGTTGTAGTCCGTGGTCGGTCATCCAACGTCCGACGCGTCTCATGGTCTGGTTCAGTTTAAACTGCGCCAGCTCTGGGGTCCGCTCCACGATCACCGCCGCCACGTCATCGGCGTAAGCGACGAGGAGTACGCCGAGCGGGAGCTCCTCTCTGAGCAGACTGTCGTAGACGCCGTTCCAAAAGTCCGGTCCGAGTATGGATCCCTGCGCAACCCCCCAGTGATTTGTCTCGTCACCTGTCCTTCTGTGGTCTCGTAAGTGATTCGTCTGTTTTTCAGGTAATCCTCTACAACTCGAGCCAAGTACAGTGGAATCCCGAAGTCGCCTCTTAGCGCCTCCAAGATATCCACCCACCTGGCCGAGTTGAAAGCATTCCTGATATCCAGGGTTGCCATCAGCACGATTGGCCGCGCTGCGTGACAATGTCTATCCGTGTCTCTGAAAGTGTCGAACACTTTTTGGATTGCTCCAATAGTTGATCGTCCCCTTCTAAAGCCGTACTGCTGGTCCGAAAGACCGCCCCCGGCCTGTATCGCGTATGTGAGTCTTGGTCTCAATAATTATTCGTATAGTTTCCCTGTCGTATCAAGTAAGCTCAGGGGCCGGTAGGCCGACGGTGTGCCGGGGTCGCTCTTACCCTTGGGGATAAGTACCAGCCTCTCCGCCTTCCACCTGGCGCTGAACGTTCCTGTTGTTACACGCGTGTTGTACAGGTCGAGGAATATCTCGGGCCTTAGGTTAACCATCAGCCGGATAATCTCTCCCGGTACTCCGTCTGGTCCCGGTGCCTTTCTAGTCTTCATCGCTTTGGATGCTCTAGTGAGCTCCTCTGCGGTGAAGATAGGGGCTGCCGGTACCTCCCTGCCGTCTGTCTCGTCCGTGCGTGTCGGGTGTGTCGGAAAAAGTCCGTCGACGATCCGTCGTGCGGTTTCGGCGTCTTTGAGTTCCGGCGGATTTCACCCCCTAGTTTGCCAGTCACTATCTTGTAGCCGGTTCCCCAGGGGTCACGATCCACCTCCTCGCAGAGCTTCTTCCAGCATCGCGTCTTGCTGTCTCTGATGGCTTTCGTCAGCGTCTTCCGAGCTGTCTTGTAGGCGGCTTGAAGGTTTTCCCTTTCGGGTCTTCCGCCAGCCCTTGTGACTCGTCGTCTATTTGCCAGGCAGCTTCTTCGCAGTTCGGCAATTTCGTCCGTCCACCAGTACTGCGGTTGTTTGTTTCGTCCGTTTCGTCGTTTCGGTATTGTGCTGTTGCACAGCCGTTCCGTAAGTTTTGCCGTCTCGTCCGCCAGTCTTTCCGCCCTTTGCCGGCCAACCAGCTCCGGGGGGACTTTTGTAATCGGGGCTGGTGCTGCCACCAGTTCCTCCGAGAACTTCTGTGCGTCCAGTTTGTTTACGTTCCACCGCGGGGGGTGCTGGGTCCTTGTCCGTATCGTTGTTGTCAATCCTGCCACTTCGAAGGCTATGTACTGGTGGTCGCTGGCCGTATAGTCCTCGATCACCTGCCATCGCCTCACCTGTGACAGAATTCTGTCCGATGTCATCGTTACGTCAGGAATGGAGTCTCCAAACCCTGGCCGTCTGTATGTCGGTACGTTTCCTGTGTTTGCTACGACTAGATCTAGCCTTGCAGCCATCTCCAGAAGCAACCGTCCCCGTTTGTTCGTTACTGTCATTCCCCACTCGATCGCCCTCGCGTTGAAGTCCCCCGCAACCACGACGTCACCGGGCAGATCTCTGATTCCGTCCTCGAGGAGCTCCACCTTTCTCTCAAACTCCGCCACGGTGCAGTTGGGGGTCAGGAAGACGCTGACGTAAGAGACAGCGCCGACCTTAGCCCAGACGTAATCGTCGCCCACCCCATGGTTAGTCATCCGAGGTCGGGCAGCGCCCCTCACCCAGATAGCTGTTGTCTCGGTCTCGTTCGTTATCCATGTCTGCGCTGTCCTTACTCTGTAAGGTTCGCTCAGTATCAGGATGTCCGCGTTATATCCGTCGGCTATCTGTGGCAGTAGCATGTCGGCTGTCCTGCTTCGGTTCAGGTTTCCCTGAATTACCCTGTCCGTCGTCGTGCCCGTTTCCTGCACTCCTCCAGCGCAGCCCGGAATACCGCGCACTTCCCGGATCCCGCGAGGTGCGCCGCCTCACCGTGACCCGCTTCGGTGCACAGGGGACAAGCTGGCTTGTTTTTGCAGTCCTTTGCAAAGTGTCCCGTTTCGCCGCATTTCCTGCAGCTTTTAGTTCGGTCCTCGTTCGGGCAGTTAGCTTTAGTGTGTCCGTACCCTAGACACCTAAAGCATTTCGTCACGGTCACTCGTTCTCGGACGCGGCAACGCACCCAGCCTATCCCGATCCGTCCCCGGCCAAGCAGCACCGCGGCTTCGTGCGGTTCGAGCTCGCACACCGCCATGTACTGCTCGTTCCGGTTCGGACCGAAGATGTGGACGCCAAAGTCCGCGTCTCGTCGTGTTTCTCGTCGCAGCGCGTTTTTCACGTCGTCCTCGGTCGTGACGCAGTCTAAGTCCATGATCTCCAGTTGAACCCTGGAGGTCGCGGTCCTGATGTTGCCATCGTCTCCGATCGCGTCCTGAAGTGCGCCCTGGAAGTTTTCTCGTCCGTCCTTGTTGGTCTGTATCCTTAGAAGACACAGGCCGTCCTTGGTTTTCCTCAGAGTCGTCACCTGCACGTGACTCTTCGTCGGATCCAACGTCGTCCGTATTTTCCGTACTATGTCAGAGTACGTTCTGTCGTTCCTCGGCTTGACAAATACAGCCGTCCCCCGTTGTTTGGGGGCCGGTTTGCGTTTTCTGACCTTGGGGTTCGCGTTCGTCGCGTTCGTAGCGTTCGTCGCGTTCGTCGCGTTCGTCGCGTTCGTCGCGTCTGTTGCTTTCGTCGCTTTCGTCGCTTTCGTCGCTTTCGTCGCTTTCGTCGTTTTCGTCGCTTTCGTCGCTTTCGTCGCGTTTGTCTCGTTTTGTTTGTTTTTTCGTGCCGTTTTCTTGGTCTTTTTACGCGTGACTGTCTTCCAGACTTCGGCCGCTTCGCCTGTCGGAGGTCGCTTCTGAGAAGACTCCGGTGGGGTCGCGGTCGCCGAACGTTTTAGTTTCGTCCGTTGCGTCTCCTGTTCTTCCGTCTCCGTTTCCGTGTCTGTCTGTTCATAGTCCGTTATGCAGCGCCACGTCGGCTGCCTCAAGAATCGTCTTGATTCCGTTCTTGACCGTCATGTGCATGTTCTTTTGCATAGCGGCTGCTTCGGCCATTTTTGTCGCCGTTGTATTTATCCGCGTCAGTAGGTCCGCGATGTCCGGGTCGTTCCGTATCGTTTCGTTCGCCAGTTCCGTCTGGTTTTGCGTCTCACTGTCGACAGCGGAGGTAGCCGAGGTAAAGCTCGCTCCGCTGCCTGCGCTCGACACGCTGGATGTCCTTTCCCTGACGAGCAGGTCCAGTATCGTCTTGTCCGTTCTGTTTCTTGTGTCCGTTTTCCTCGTCGCTGTCCTCGTCTTCAAGTCCTTGCACATTCTGCGGCCCTCAGAATCCATGCCGCTGCCACGGGCCGTCGGGGCTACAACCCGACCGTCGCCCGGGGTGGATTGCCCTTGCGTTGGGGGTACCACCTGAGGTATATCCTTGTTTTGTCCGTGCATTTCATTGTTGTTTGTTCCTTTCTGTTAAGGGTCTCTCGGGGGCGCGAATCCCCGTACCGTGCCGGAACGTAGCACGGTCCCTGAGGTCGCCTTAGGGGTCATCCGTCGGGCATGAGCCGACTTCAGTCCCCCTCGACTTACTCGGTATCCCCGGGGTCGTCACATCCTGAGCAAGAGGGGTTTTACGTCCTCCCACCGCCTGGGGTCGTCTCGGGGGTCTCCCGTCGGACCCGAGCCGACATCAGTCCCCCTCAACTTACTCGGTGTACGCGGGGTCGTCACATCCCGAACGAGAGGGGGTTCCCGCCCTCCCGCCACCTGCGATTATTATTATTATTATTATTTTTTTTTTTAATTTTTTTTTTTCTTTACGGAATCCCTAAGGGTTCCGTAAAGAAAAACGCAATTTGCGGAATCCACGTTACGGATTCCACCAGCCCAGCTGGTGGATATGTGGGACTCCCGTAGCCTACCCACTAAACCGCCCTGTCCTTTCGGTCCTCCCCAACCAGGAACTATGTTAATATTACTTCTGGTTGGGGGGGCTGTCTGTGTACGTCTGTTCGTTCTGTCTATTCGTTTCGTCTCACGGCAGTTTGTCTGCTCTGTCATTCGAGGCAGCCGTCTGCGTTTTTTCGTCTCAGTATCGTCTCTGTGTAGGTGGCAACAAGTTGCCACCATTCTGTTGTATGGAGCATCACCTCGACAATATTGTCTGGGGTCATGGGACCAACGGTCGTCTCCAGTCTCCGTCTGAGTGTTGTCCAGCGGTCACATTCGAAGAACGTGTGTTCCGCGTCGTCCTGTTCGTGTCCGCAGTATTTGCAGTCCGGCGTCTGTACTCTGTTCATCCTGTAGAGGTACCGTCTAAAGTAACCGTGTCCTGTCAGAAGCTGGGTGACGTAAAAGTTTACATCCCCGAACTCCCTTTCAAGCCACGGTTTCAGGTCCTTTATCAGTCGTCTCGTCCAGTTGCCTGTTGTTTCTTCTGTCCAGCGTTGTTGCCAGGTCTGTATCGTACTGTCTCTTTCTGTCGTTGCCGCGTCCTGTCGTCTCGTGTTTGCGTTCCTTTCATAAATCCTCTTGCGCTCGAAAGCAAGGAGGTCTATGGGGATCATGCCCGCCACCACGAGAACGGCCTGTGCAGAGACAGTCCGGTAGGAGCAAGCGATCCGCAGCGCGCTCTGTCTTTGTACTGTTGTCATTGCGTGGCAGTATTTCTTCGTCTTCAGGGCATCCGCCCAGATCTCAGCGCCGTATAGGAGGATCGAGTGGGCCGTCGACATTAGTAGACGTCGTTTCCCCGGTCTCGGTCCGATCGTATTTGCCATCAGGCGGCTTAGGGATGTTATCCTTACAGCCGCCTTCCGGGCTGTCCTTTGTATATGAGGCCAGAAGGTCATCTTTGTATCTAGGGTCACCCCCAGGTACTTGACTTCCCCTCCGGTCTCGATCTCGTCTGTCCCGACCGTCATGGTTAGTCTTGTCTCTATGCGTTTCCTCGTGAGGAACATCAGTTCTGTCTTTTCTGTTGCGAGTTGTAATCCGTGGTCAGTCATCCATCGTCCGACCCGTCTCATCGTCTGATTCAGTTTAAGCTGCGCCAGTTCCGGAGACCGCTCGGTGATCACCGCCGCCACGTCATCGGCGTATGCGACGAGGAGAACGCCGAGCGGGAGCTCCAGTCTGAGCAGGCTGTCGTAGACTCCGTTCCAGAAGTCTGGTCCAAGTATGGATCCTTGGGCGACCCCCGCGGTGATTTGTCTTGTCACCTGTCCTTCGATTGTCTCGTAGTTTATTCGTCTGTTTCGTAGGTAATCCTCCACCACCCGAACCAAGTACGGTAGCGCCCCGAAGCCGTTTCTGAGCGCCTCCAGGATGTCCACCCACCTAGCCGAGTTGAAGGCGTTCCTGACGTCAAGTGTCGCCAGCAGCACGACTGGTCGCGCCGCGTGGCAGTGCCTGTCTGTGTCTCGGAAAGAGTCAACCACCTTCTGGATTGCTCCGATCGTTGATCGACCCCTCCTGAAGCCGTACTGTTGATCGGAGAGGCCACCTTCGGTCTGTATTGCGTCTGTGAGTCTTGGTCTCAGTAACTGTTCGTAAAGTTTCCCTGTCGTGTCTAGTAAGCTCAGCGGCCGGTAGGCCGACGGCGCGCTGGGATCACCCTTACCCTTTGGGATAAGGACCAGCCTCGCCGCCTTCCAGCGGTCGCTGAAGGTCCCTGTCCTCAGGCACGTGTTGTACAGGTCAAGAAATATTTCTGGCTTCAGATTAACCATCAGCCGGATAATCTCTCCCGGTACTCCATCCGGTCCTGGTGCTTTACCCGTCCTCATCGCGTTGGATGCTCTGGTGAGCTCCTCCGCGGTGAAGGCAGGCACCGCCGCTGTCTCGTTGTCGTCCGTTGCGTTCGTGCGTGTCGGGTGTGTCGGAAAGAGCCCGTCAACAATCCGTCGTGTGGTTTCGGCGTCTTTGAGTTCCGGTGGGGCTCGGGCCCCCAGTTTACCGGTTACGATCTTGTAGCCAGTTCCCCACGGGTCCCGGTCCACCTCCTCGCAGAGCTTCTTCCAGCATCGCGCCTTGCTGTCTCTTATTGCGTTCGTCAGTCTTTTCCGTTCTGTTTTGTATACGGCCTGAAGGGCTTCCCTTTCTGGCCTACCGCCGGCCCTTGTGACCCGTCTTCGGTTTGCCAGGCAGTTCTTCCGCAGTTCGGCTATCTCGTCCGTCCACCAGTATTGTGACTGTTTGTTGCGTCTGTAATGTCGTTTCGGCATTGTGCTGTTGCACAGCCGCTCCATCAGTTTGGCCGTCTCGTCTGCCAGTCTTTCTGCCCTTCGCCGGCCTGTCAGCTCCGGGGGGACGTTTGTAATCGGGGCCGGCGCTGCCGCCAGTTCCTCCGAAAACTTCTGTATGTCGAGTTTTTTCGTGTTCCACCGCGGGAGGTGCCGAATCCTCGTCCGTGCTGTCGCTGTCCGCCCTGCCACTTCGAAGGCGATGTACTGATGATCGCTGGCCGTGTAGTCCTCGACCACCCGCCATCGCCCCACCCGTGGCAGGATTCTGTCTGACGTCATCGTTACGTCTGGGATGGAATCTCCGCATCCTGGTCGTCTGTACGTCGGTGTATTTCCCGTGTTTGCTACCACTAGGTCTAGCCTTGCGGCCATCTCCAGTAGCAGCCGTCCCCGTTTGTTCGTTCTTGTCATGCCCCACTCGATCGCCCTCGCGTTGAAGTCTCCCGCGACCACAACGTCTCCGGGCAGATCCCTGATTCCGTCTTCGAGGAGCGCCACCTTCCTCTCGAGCTCCGCCGCGGTGCAGTTTGGGGTCAGGTAGACGCTGACGTAAGTGACAGCGCCGACCTTGGCCCAGACGTAGTCGTCCCCCACGCCGCGATCGGTTATCCGAGATTGGGCAGCACCCCTCACCCAGATAGCGGCTGTCTCGGTTTCGTTCGTAATCCAATTCTGTGTTGGCCGCGTCCTGTACGGTTCGCACAGAATCAGTATGTCAGCGTCGTGTTCGTCTGCTATCTGTGGTAGTAGCATGTCTGCTGTCCTACTTCGGTTCAGGTTTCCCTGGATTATTCTGTCCGTCTTCCGGCTCGCTTCCTGCACTCCTCCAGCGCAACCCGGAACACGGCGCACTTCCCGGATCCCGCGAAGTGCCCCACGTCCGTGTGTCCCGCGTCGGTGCACAGAGGGCAGAGCGGTGGGTTCGTACAGTCCGTAGCGTAATGTCCCGTTTCACCGCATTTCCTGCAGCTCTTTGTCCGGTCCTTGTTCGCGCAGTCCGCTTTTGTGTGCCCATAGCCCAGGCATCTGTAGCACCTCGTCACTGTCAGTCGTTCTCGGACGCGGCATCGCACCCATCCTATCCCTATCCGTCCCCGGCCGAGCAGCACCTTGGCTTCGTGCGATTCGAGGTCGCACACCGCCATGTACTGCTCCGCCCGGTTCGGACCGAAGATATGGACACCAAAGTCCGCGTCTCGTCCTGTCTCTCGTTCCAGTGCCCGCTTCACGTCGTCCTCTGTCGTAACGCAGTCCAGGTCCATGATCTCCAATTGAATCTTGGAGGTTCTGGCCCTGACGCTGCCCTCTTCCCCGATCGCCTCCTGGAGTACGCGTCGGAAGTCCTCTTGTCCTTTCGGGTTGGACTGTATCTTCAGAAGACACAGCCATTCCTTGGTCTTCCACAGATCCATCACCTGCACGTGACTTTTCTTTGGGTCAACCTCCGTCCGTATTTTTCGTACCATGTCTGAGTACGTTTTGCCGTCCTCAGGCTTGACTGTCACAGTCGTCCCCCGGTGTTTGGGAGCCGGCTTGCGCCTGTCAGCCTGAGTGTTGGCGTTCGTCTCGTTTGCCTTGTTTTTCCGTTCGTCTCGTTTGCCTTGTTTTTCCGTTCGGTCTCGTTCGCTTTGTTTTTCCGTTCCGTCGTTCTTGTCTTCTTTTTTGTCACGGTTTGCCAGGGTGCGGCCGCTTCCGGTATCGGAGTCCTTTTTTGCAAGGCCTCCGGAGTGGTCCCGGTCGCCTCCCGTTTGCGTTTCGTCCGTGGCGTCTCTTGTTCTCTCGTCTCCGTTTCTGTCGTGTCGTACTCCGTTATGCGTCTTCTCGGGGCTGTCCTGGGGCAATTGCTCAGTGCGTCGTCGGCGGCCTCGAGGATTGTCTTAATCCCATTCTTGACCGCCATGTTCATGTTTTTCTGTACTGCCGCTGCCTCGGCCATTCTCGTTACCGTTCTGTGTATGTTCCGTTTTGTGTTTCTGTCGCTGTCGGTCGCGGAGACGCCGCTTGCCACGCTTCCTGTGCTCGAAACACTAGCTGTCCTGCCGCGTCTCAGCAGACTCTGTGTTGTCCTGTCTTTTTTTCCGTTTTTCGCGTCCGTCCTCGTCGTCGCCGTGTTCGTCACCAAATCAGTGCACTTTCTGCGGCCCTCAGAATCCATGCCGCTGCCATGGGCCGCCAGGGCTTCAACCCGACCGTCGCCCAGGGTGGATTGCCCTTGTGTTGGGGTTACCACCTGAGGTATTACCTGTTTTTGTCCGTGCATTTCATTGTTGTATGTTCCTTTCTGCTAAGGGTCTCTCGGGGGCGCGACTCCCCGTACCGTGCCGGAACGTAGCAACGGTCCCTGAGGTCGCCTTAGGGGTCATCCGCCAGACACGAGCTGACTTCAGTCCCCCTCAACTTACTCGGTATCCCCGGGGTCGTCACATCCCGGGCGGGACGGGTTTTACGTCCTCCCGCCGCCTGGGGGGATTATTATTATTATTATTATTATTATTATTATTATTATTATTATTATTATTATTATTATTATTATTATTATTATTATTATTATTATTATTATTATTATTATTATTATTATTATTATTATTATTATTATTATTATTATTATTATTATTATTATTATTATTATTATTATTATTATTAGATAGATAGATAGATTCTTTATTGCTTACAGAGAGTACACAGGGTCTCTTATAGCAAGGAGGGGTACAACTGGTAGTGTTACAATATCTTACATAAGGTTTTTTCGTTTTTTACATTCTTACTCATTTAACGAGAAAGCTCGGAGCTCGAGGGCCTTTTTAACGAAATAAAAGGTAGCATTTAGCGTTTTGACGTTGTGTGAATTTAGCAGAGATTGTAGTGCTCGGTTACTTTCGCCAGCGGGTAGCAGATTCTCGAGATAAAACGCCCTGTACGCACTGTACAGCGGGCAGTTGCACATAAAGTGGGTTACCGTTTCCTTTTCTTGCATATTACAGTTTATACATATTTGGAGTGGGTCTAACTTCGCGGCACACTTTTCATACGCAATCCTACAGCAATGCTGGTTCGCCAGTCGTAATTGTGCAATAATTCTTTTTGCGGGTAGGTTTAATTTGAGATTTAGATACGCCGCTGGTGTGAGGTCATAGTGTCTCGGTATTTTTAGTTGGCACGCGTTTGATTCCCGAGCTCTCGCTAGATCTGCTTCTCTGATAATCACCTCGTACAGACGAAAAACCTCGCTTGTTCTATTTGCCCAGATTTGAGGGTCGCGACAACTCCACAGGTCTAGGCAATTCACTTCAGTCAAAAATTCTCTAAATTGCGATGCCCAATTGAGTTCGTGGGCGCCCGTTAAGCTGTCTGCTAGATTTATCAGCCTTAACATACAGACTTGCGGAAGGCTATTTACGGGCATTTCGAGTATTTTTATGAACCAGTTCCATGTCCTGAGCATAGCAGAGTGGGCGATTTTCACCGTGCCTGTCTCTAATCTGAGTGCCCAGTTTGGGGTATTACTCGGCAAATACAACAAACGCTTAAAGAATCCTGTTTGTGCCTTCTCGATGAGTTCGAGATATCTTAAACCTCATACAGGGATAGCGTAGAGCAGGGTGGAAGAGGTCATACTGTCATACAGCTGCCTGAAGGAAGCCCACGAATCGCTTTTCGCTCTTGCTAAGATCGAGAGTGCTGCCCCGGATGAAATTTTGGCTTTGTTTATCGCATTTAATGCCGCGAGATGTCCGAGAGACGAACTCGATAGCGGGATTCCCAGATAGTTGTATGACGGTACAATCTCGATGTTCTTGTCTAGGTAACGAGTAAACTTAGTTTCTATGTCCTTTCGACGGCCTCCGTTTTTGAATACCATTATGTTGGTTTTGTTCGTGTTAACCGTAAGCCCGTTTTCTTTGCAGTATTCTCCTAACACTTTGAGTTTCCTCGCTAAGTCGACATGGCTTTGGGCTAGTATAACCGTATCGTCGGCATACAACAGCATCACCAGATCGTGGATTCCGTCGATATTTAGTCCTTTCAGGCCCTTCGCTCTAAAATAATCCTCAAAGTCGGCTATGTACAAAAGAAACAGCAGGGGGCTAAGGGACTCCCCTTGAAGGACCCCTTCCGTAACCGGGAATTCTTCCGAAAGAGCATTTCGGCTCTTGACCTGAAGTGTCGCCTGGTCGTATAGAGATTTAATTATATTAATCATTTTCGCGCTAATTCCAAAGTTGCGCAGTTTGGCCCACAGTTTCGCATGCGGTATTGAGTCAAAAGCTCTCTTGAAATCTACAAAAATGGCGAAAACTTCCCTTTTTCCGAGTCTCAGTTGCAGTTGGATTGTCGCAATTAGGGTGAAAATGCACTCCGTACATCCACGGCCTTTCCTGAATCCCATTTGAGATTCCGGAAGAAGCCCTCTCGCCTCTGCATATTTCTCAAGCCGTTCTTTTAGGATCTGTGTGAAAATCTTAGTTACGTTGTTGACTAGTGCTATACCGCGGTAATTGAACGGGTCGTCTTTATCTCCCTTCTTAAAAATCATCGTGAGCAAAACCTTAGCCCAGTCACGAGGGACGCTTCGGCACTCCAAAACGCGGTTGTAGAGCTTCAGAAGATATAAACATCCATTTATCGGTAGCGCTTTGTAGAATTCGTTTGCAACTTTGTCCGGGCCGGCGGCTTTCCCGCTCTTGCACGTTCTGAGAGTTTTTTTGTAGTTCCTGAAGCGTGATCTGGTCGTCTAGTATCGGAATGTACGAGCCTTCAGGTTCGAGAAGCAAAGTCGACCCGTCCAACACCCTCGGAGGGAGTATTTTTTTGTAAAAATCGTTCCACTTGTCAATCGGTAGAGACGCCTCATTGTTATGATTCGATTTAAATTTCTTAACCGCCTTCCAGAAGTCCTGCGGCCGTCTAAGGTCTGCAAAGCTCGCTCGTATACTGTCGTTATATTCTTTTTTCTTCCGCGCGATAGTTGCTCTAAATTTTTTTTCATCTCTACGTATACAAGTCTTTTTTGTGTATTTGCGTGGTCACGGAGGCAGTCCGTCGTGGCCAGCTTCAGCATTTTTCTAGCTTCTTTGCAGTCCTTATCGAACCAAGGCTTTCCAGCAGGTTTCAAAAACGGGCCCCTTGTACCGCCTGTTTTTTTTGTCATTCCCGTGATCTGTGCGGAGTGCTTAATTGTTTGTACTAAGTGTTCGTACATTTGTTCTGTAGTTAGTGTCTGGGTATCTTCTAAGGTTAGGTTAGCTTGGCTGATTTCGCTCTGATATTGTACAAAATTTTCAGCTGCCCAGGGTAGTCTGGTCCCCGGGGCAGAAACCCCTGTTTCGGCGTCCGAGCTTTTTTCTAATTCGACTCCGGTTGAATAAATCTCTAGTTTGACCGGAAAGTGGTCCGAGAGGCCTGCATCTGTTTCAGTACAAAAATCCTTAATTTCACTAAGACTAGATGCATTTACGAATACTAAGTCTACTACGCTACTGCCGTTTTTGCTATAAAAGGTGGGTTTCGCCGGGCGATCGCCTGGTGTTCTACCATTAATCAATACGTATCCGTTTGTCTGCATAAATTCTAAGAGCAGCGGGCCTCGCGGGTTAATCGTTTTATCACAATTTCTCATTGTACTGCACAAACATGTATTTGCAAAAATTTCCTCAGGAAGTGAATCAGACTCACCAACTCTCGCGTTAAAGTCGCCTCCGATAATAATTGTTTCGTCCCCGACTTTATCTTCCACTTCGCCGAGCGCGGTTTGAAATAATTCTAAAATGTGCTCTGAGTCGAGTCCTGGACGGAAGTAAATAGCACCGACCGTAAGGATAGTTTCTCTCACGATAGTCCTCACAAAGAGCCACCAAGGGCTCTCGTCTAATACTTCGGTTTGCGACGTTTTCTTCACTAGAACTGCGAGTCCGCCGCTAGTGCGGCCAACGCTGTGTTCCCTTACACCTTTTGCCCAATGACAGTGGTATTTCTTCAGATACGATGGAGGTTGGTCCGGATTTCTCGAAAGCCAAGTCTCGGAGATGCAGATGATGTCCGCGGCGTTCAGTATCGGTGAGCCCTCCAGGTTTCCCAGGCCATGGACGTTCCAGAATACTATGTCGATGTCCTTGTACCCCCAGCACAGTTTTTTGGCTCTTGCGTCGAAGTCGAGGGGCCTGTGTTTGTTGCAGGATTGTTGTCTTCTCTGTTTGGTTTTTTAAGGCTGTTTTCTTTTTCGCTCCAGTAGTACGGAGTTCCATCGATGATGAGCTTCTGATAGCCAATTTTTACCGTGTGTCCTTCAGATTTCCGCTTTCTGCTGAGGTCCCGCAGATTTTTTGCGACTTGCCGCTCCCTGACCATGAGGTCCTGGTCGATGAAGATTTCACTGCCCTTTAGCTTCCTCTTCTGCGAGAGAATTTCGCGCTTCGTATCCCAGCAGTCAAGCTTAACCCTGATCATGCTCTTGTTACCCAGGCTCGAGAGTGCTGTAGCTTCACGAACTTATTATTATTATTATTATTATTATTATTATAGCAAATATCGATGGACAAGATAATAGAGGGAGCTTCCGTGAAAATTAATATTTTATCGTTAATTATTTCATGCTTTTTGGAGTTCACTGCATATCTTCTTTGAGCACGCACTTTATTGTAAGATTTTTTTCAAGTCGTTTTTTATCAAGCCTGTTGGTGAGTTTGTCTAATATGAACATGGTTCATTTTTTTTTATTTCGAGAGATTACACGGTAGATTAAATTTAGAAAAAAAACTGTCGCGATAAACATAGAAATAGATAGATAGATAAACAAAGAAAGAATATTGAGGTATATTTATGCGAGACATATGCCTGTATAATATATGTATATGTTTATCGCGAATATAATCCCAGATCTGGAATATCTCGGATGCTTCGGATAGAAACTCTTATCGACATTATTTCTTTTCTCTGTTTTACCATCAAGAGCGTTCTTGCCGTTTCCACGAACAGATGGCGTATACGCAGATAGGTATATGCTATTCGCGTGTGCGATCTCCCATCGTTCGATATCGAGTAGTGATGTCGCCGTAATCGGTACGGAAAAAAAAATTAACAAAAAAAATCACTTCGATGGAACTCTACGAATATAAAAATTTAAATAAAAAAAAATCACTTCGAAGGAACTGTACGAAGATTAAAAAAAAATTAATAGAGAAAAATCGCTTGGAAGAAACGAATAAAAAAAATCACTTCGAAGGAACTCTACGAATATAAACAAAAAAACTCGAATATGATTGATTTATATTTCACTATAATTTATCTTGGGTATTGGGTATTGTGTGTTACACCGATCCCCTAAGGGTTACGGGCTCCTTCACTTTCTTCCTCCTCCTTCCTTATCCGCGGTCGCCGGTTCGATTCTTGGGCCCGGAGCTTCGTCGCGCCCCGTCAGGTGTCAGTAATCCCGGACATACGGATATAGTCGTAGTTCGTACGTCCTATCTCCGGAGCTATGTCCCCGTCCGTTTTCCTTTCATCTACGGGCCTTCAGTCTCGGGAATCGAACCCGCGACACCTTTTCCCAGTCTTTCGGTTTCCCATACCGAGGCGCTGGTCCTTTCCTCTGGACCTACTATTATAGTGGGTTCCGAACCACTTTTTCGCAGATAAAAACACCACAGAAAATTCTTGGTGCTTGCCGGGAATCGAACCCGGGCCTACTGCTGTGAAGCGCGCGCCGAGACCACTCGGCCACGCTCACCCTCACTATAATTTATCTTTTATATATAATAATTACATTGAACATTAGATTCTCACATTATAAACCTAAATCCTACCTGTCCAGAAATTTTTTTATTATTCATTTCGATAAGTATTTAAACAAAGAAAAAATATATAAGTAAGGTTAAGTGCGTAAAAAAAAAAACTATCATTATTTTTTACGCACTTAATCTTACTTATTATTTTACACCGAATATAGTTAATTCACACACTGATCACGCACAAAACACCGTAATTATAAAAACACCGTAATTATAAAATTAAAATTAATTTAAAAAAAATAATAATGAATAAAAAATCACAGTATGTATATAGTGTTCGCAGCTGATTCGTAGCGAAACGCATAAGGTTCGGGAGATCGTGCATTGAGCCACTGAGAAATTAGCTGCGATACACGGTGAAAAGGCAAAAAATGGCGGCATATCTCGCTGCAATTTTGATATGGACAAACACTATTTTTTCCGAAAAGTCTTTATCTCTGTGAAATTGCATCGCATCGTAACAAGACCTGAAAAAGACACAGACCACGATTCAAAGAAACTCCTTGCCAAATTTTTTCAAGAGATTTTTTGTCGATTCGGAGAACACTGGATACCAAGGAAACGCGCAAAATCCCGCGATCGCCGTGAAACGCATAACTCCCGTCTTTTTGCCCTAGCGGGCAGTTGGGAGTTAATAAAAATATAATCGACTGGTAGCTACTCGACAATGATTATCGACGAATGGATTAAATTAAATGAACACTGGTCGAAATAATGATTGTAGTTGGACAGTACGATGACCAATAGCCTCGGTGAGTGAAATAAAATATGATGCGTGATTGAACAAAGATAACTTTGTTAATCGAAAAACGTAAATCGAGCGATCGATCGATGACAAATTTGGTTGAAAACTGACAATCGAGTATAACTTCGTCGAACGTATGTGTGTAGCTACGCCCAACAATGGATAAACGTAACTAGGGCCTGAACGAGCGACAATAAATTCGTTGAATCGGATGATGGTGACTGGCCCTGAGTACAGAATTTTCGGGCTTTTTATACTCTTTTCTAGGTTTAAATAAGTGGGAGTAATCCCTTGATCATGTGTGCTTTTCTTAGAAATCTCATTAAAAATAGTTGCTATGTTAGAGGAGAAGTGCAAGGAGAAAGGAAAAAGGGGTGATGTGTAGAGAGACGGGTTTTCTGATTCGTCGATCGGTGCTTAATTTTCGGTATTTCGGGGGAATGGTGAGGGTTTCGATGTTCGCCTCATCATTTCCCTAAGTGAAAGGAGTCGTGTTCGGGACGTATCGTAACCGCTCTTTGCTAGGATTTTATATCCTCAGACCCCCTTTTTAATTGCGGGATCGGCATCGAATGCTATCATGCATCCCGCGATTGAAAGCCGCCGCTCGCGTCGTTCCACCGAAAGTCGCGGCGTTCGTGCATCTCGCCAACCGCCGTTCGCGTCGTTCCTTCGACGAGGCGGAGTTGAGCCCGCGATATTTTTATGGGGTGGACCGAGAGATGTTTGTTCTAACATGATTTTCTTCCCACGTTTTTTTGGTGAACGCCTTTAAAGAGGTGCGAGTGTTTCTAAATGAGAGTAGCCTACCCGTGTCGATTTTTTTTCAGGAATTATTCCCTTTGTTAACTTAATTATTGGCTTAAATATCTATGTATATATATATATATATATATATATATATATATATATATATATATATTGAAACGTTTCGATATTCCGAGGGAGCGGAATATCGAACACACGATTTTTTAGATCGTCTTCTTCCAAATGGAAGGTAAGAGTTCGGTACTGGACCGGCTGGATAAGGTGTGGAGGAGGGGATTTCGCGCCACATGAGCACGATTCGAGGAGGCAGCTGGATTGCTGACCCCTCTATAACGCACTCTCCATAAGGAGGATCGACTCTAACGAGACGATAGCGTTAATTAACGCACTCTCCGCAAAGGAGGATCGACTCGCAATGAGACGATAGCGTTAGTTACACGCTTGCGCACATGGCGGAAGGGAACTAGGAAAGAATTTCTTCTGTCTCGCAATTCGGAGACTAAAAGTCAATCCGACGTTCAAGGCCGAATACTATCCTCTGACTGTGAGCCTACTATGCTCAGAGACACGTATGCCGAGACATACGTGCTTTAGCAGTCTAGAAACTAATACGACGAGGCTCCATTAGGAGTTACCTCGAAGAGGTTGTGGTCAATTCGTGAGGATGGGAAAGGACCTAGAGGAGAGGACAGGCAGAGCCTTTATGGCCATCCGGGGCAGTCTCGCTTGCGAGAAGCGGACGCCAGCCGGTCATCTAGCGGCAAAGTGCCAGACTCTGCCAGGGGGGGTCTGTCCCGCTACACTATATATATATATATATATCTATATACCTATATATACTTTGTCCTTTTCCTAATCTAAATTAAAGATTTCTGACAGTATTCTGGTCTATTAACTATTAATTAGTTTATTCTTTTCTTTATTAATTAACGAGGGATTGTTAATCCATCGTTTTAACTTTCCACATGGGACGAGAATCCTCCGGATCTCCTTTACGACTAAATTAATGTTTAAACAACTAAATTCCTTAATTCATAAACAATTAAAATTATAAGATGATTATAGTGGTTACTTAGGTTTTTAACAAAATTTAACTCTCTTATTGAAAATAGTCTGAGAGGCGCGAGGCTCCCTGTGGTGCCGTGCCGACGATTTTGTTGCCTGGCAACTCAAGTAATTGTTTAAAACGTTCTTAAAGTTTCCCTTCCCTGAATTGAAACTTGCTCTATGATTTTTAATATTAACCTATTGTTGAATCTAGTAAGATGGCTAAAGATAGTTTGTTTATTCCTATTGATCGTAAACTTAAAAATAATCAGGAATCATTTCTTTGTTCTGTTTAAATTATTATCTATTTCAAAAAAATTGCTTTTACTTCTTCAAGACCTGGATTCGGAATATTTTTAATTATGGATCTGTCTGTATTATTTTTCCTCATCTTCATATTATTGTTTGGAAACTTTTTTAGATTTCTTTTATAGTAATAGTCATTATTAAACATGGTTGCAAAAATTCTCTCTCGCGGTTTGGAGAAAAAGGGCGCGGTTCTTCGTTTCTACCGTGGCGTGACTTTCTAATCTCATGGCCCGGAGGCGCTCGGCTTTGCGAATCGGAATTATCGATAGCTGGAAACCCTAAGGGCTTCCATAGAGCTGCAGGTAACCGGTCAAAACGACTGGCTTAGGTAGGAACCCGGCCCCGCGATAGATCACTGCGAGCCCTCGAATGGTTCCCCGGCGATGGTACCGAAGATCTAATAATCCTTGAGATCTGTAAGTGTTTAGTCGATACTCGTACCTGACACGGTCGCGAGGTATCTCAAGTGGGTTGGCTTTTTATTCATTCCCAAAAGGAACGGCGCTGGTGGTCATAGACAATTTTTGGAGGCCTTCCTTTTCTACAATTTAGCCAGATCTTTTTGACCATGCCGTTAGATTTTTGCCGGTCAAACTTGACCAGCTTCTCGTGCATATCGAATGTACCGACTGAGTTCATTAAGTTGGTCCTTTGGCAGAAACGAGTAATTTATCTAGCCTTTTAATATTTCGGGTTATCTGACCGATTTTTGTCCCTTCTTTTTATTTTATTTTCTGAGTCTAGTGTAAGGAAAAATAATAAAGAAATTATTCGTTACGCCGGACGTAACAATATAATTCTTATTGGTATCATAAAATCCCTGCGAAATAAGAGGGAAGAAATATTTGTAAAAAATTGAAGTTACGGCTGGACGTAACAGACGCACAATACCTTAGCGGTTCTTCAGTATCCCACATTTCACTATAGGATTGTTTAGAAATTGATGATGAGTAGGGGTAAATTATTATACACCCGAGTATAACAATTTTGCTTGGGAAGTGTCTGGCAGCTCGTGGTAAGCTGATCCGGTAATTAGCGTGCGTATGGCATAGTGTGGCTTAACTCTGGCTTATAAAAACAAGCTTTGAGCGCCAGACCCTCGTCGCGGATTCTATCTGGCAACTCTTTGGACAGTCCAGCTTGGCTTAACCTTCGGCAGAAAGTTAGGCCGGTCACGTCGTGGCTATTCTTTGGCTGGTCCTTGGCTTGGCCACACCTTACATTATCACTTCGCTGTGGAAATAAATGAGTTTTCTATGGCATACATGTGCGGATTCCACACCGTGGCCAATTATTGGCAGGACTTTCGCTCGGTCGAATACTACAATATTTTGCCTCTGGAAAGCATTTGGGCATGCCACATGACGACGATTATTTGGCTGATCCTTAGCTTAGCGAAGCACTACAGTATGTTATACCTCGGGTTACTGCTATACATAACGTGCCTCGGTTATTGGGGCAAGGTTGTTACGCAATAACCGAGGTACGCAACGGCACGCGCCATGCGCGAGTCTGTGCAACATCGGTTAACGAAATCCACCGTACTGCGGAGTCAGCACTTATAAAATCACGCGCGACTCCTAGCTAGAGCATTGGCTCGAGTATCATCGAGTCGGGAATGATGAAATCGGAGCATCGCCGATTTCGGCGATGCACGAGAATCGAAGAACGAGAATTTTTAAAGATATTTGTTTATATAAATATCTGGAACATAAATACGTTTAAGCAACCTGGAACATAAATACGTTTAAGATTCGGAAAGATATCCATTTACGTAAATAAAGTAAACTCTAAACATCTAAATAATATTAAGCTGACGTGCCTGCTCTCTCAGCAGGCACTCATCGGTCTGATCAGAACTCGTGAACGGTACGGTTGAGTACGTGTATATAGTGGCTCGTTATCGGGTACAAGAAATACAATAGTATATGGCGAGGGGCCGCCATCAGAAGACTACAAGATAACTTGATGCTCTTGATCTTAATAACTTACTCTTGTTGAAGGGTAAAAGAGCAAAGTGTACCGCGATTGATGAATATACAATAACGTGATAAAGCTTTTGTAATAAATTGTGCGTTCTTTCTCTTGGGTTCCAACCCAAGAGAAAAACTTTACTGGATAAATCCTGAACATCCGAGCTAACGGCTCGAGCTCAAAACCCGGAGGAGCTAACCGAGTTTCTGCGGCATAATAAGTATCTCCCGTCTCTGGATAGGATATGGGTATGCCATCCCATATCTGTTATTTGGCTACTACTTTACTAGACCAATCATTACCCTATCACTTGTCTCTGGAAAGCATATAGGCATGCCGGCATATCAATTGTGGTGCGGGAACCCAACGCAGCGAACCTAAAAACTCTTTCCCCGTATTTTATTTATGAGCGCCAGGCGCGACTATGCGCGCCGGGGAAAGAACGGATGGATACCCGGCTCGCTACTGCCTTTCTCGAGGGTGGAGCGGGCTGGTTAGGGGCATTCGGTATTCTCCCAAATAATATTACTTCGGTTGCAGTCCCATAGGAGCTTCTTTATTAATAGGAAAAAGAACTAATGATGACTCGACCGAGAGGAAACCGGGTAAGCCCGGAGGAATCCTCCGCAGGGAAACCTCTCACAAAACTTCAAATGTCGTGGCCGTCACACTCGACGGTACACGCAAGTTTTACAAAATAATAATCGGCTCTCTCTCGCTCTCAACAGACCGAGATCTCGCCCAGCGCACACACACACTCACCCAAATTACCGCGACGCGTGTCGGTCCGCGGTATGACGGTCGGCTCGAGACGCTCAAAACACAACATAAATCAAAGCGCGGAAAACTGACGCGGAGATAAAACCACAATAACCAATAACCAAACTGAGCGTACACGAATCGCCGGCGAACCGCCCGTAGACGACGATACAAATAATGGCAATCCCCGTGGGGACAATCCCGAGGTGGCTTAACGCGTGAATTTAATATACAAAACTAAGACAAACGCGACGGCGCGAACAGAATACAGCAATACCTCGTTTTGGCGGGTATCGGAGAAGCCGACCCGTTATCTCTCGCGGTGGCCTTGAAGCTCGCGCTCTCCCGGAAAAATCGATTCCGGCGCACGTCGACGTGAATTTCAATACTTTTATAATTTACTCTCGTTACGGCAAAAACTCGACACAAACAAATAAATAAATACGATCCCTGGAACGGACCAGCTCACACGTTTGGTACCGCGGTATGGAGTCCAGGCCTCGGAAAACCGGTGAGTAGCGGATTCGTCCTCCCGTCTCGTTTCCCCTCGGTACGCGGGTTAAGATGGCCCACACGCCCATCCGTTCGTCGTTACTCCTCAACGAAGATTGCCCCGAGTAGCCGAACGCTCTTTCTCTCGTTGCTCTATCCCTACCCGGCCTAATCGCTCATGTTTCCGCATCCTCGGTAAATTTCGCTGATCGTCGCTGATTCTCGGCACCCGCGCGCGTAGAGTGACGCTGCTAACTGTCGTGCCGGGTGCACAGGTCCTCGGCCGGGCGACGATAACTTCGCACGTCGATTCTTGCCGACTGGACGAATGATTTTTCTCTTCGACGATCGCGATGACTCTTCCCGAGATGACTGCAACGGTGTATCTTCTCCCGAGGCCCAGATGTACTCCTCGGGGCCGGCTGGACGATCCGGGCGGATATTCTACTCAGATCGAACTTTTCGCGCGACTCGGACAGCCGGGTAGGGAATGCTGTACGGACGACAACGCCGAACCTCGATACAGATGTTCTCGGCGGCACGATTTCGGCTCGCCTCCCGAGCTCATACTCGCTCTCATCTCGACAACTCGGTCACTCCATGTTGCCCTCGGCAACGATGTCCTCGAAGTTGTTCGGTGCGGGCTCCCTCGACCGCTCCGGGTTACATAAAATAAATTCATTCTGCCGTTAATAAAATAATTTTCTTATCTCAATTGGACCGGCGGAGCCACCCCTGAGCTGTGACGGACGACGGACAGCCGTTGATTAACAAAATTGTCGAAAATGAGCGCTTGGATATTATTAAGTAACGTGGCCCATTTTTGCCACGTTACACAATCTAACAATGTGTGAGAATTGCCAAGGATGAGACACAGCGGCACGGAGGTAAATAACTTCACAATAACGATGGTAAACAGTGAAATAAACTCTTTATTAAAAGCAACAGAACGATGGAATGCTACGCCAACGGCGCGCGTGAGTCTTGCCGAAACGCAGTCGAGAGGTGCTGCCAGGCAGCGGCCGCTCCACTATCGAGAATTAAGTTGAGCGCTTAATTCTCGAACAGACAAGGAACGTCAGTTTGATGTCCCCCTCTGATTTTGATGAAATTCACGTATGCTGTAGAGCATCGAAAACTAAAAGGTTCGTATTTTTTATCGGCGGAAAAACATTTCTAAGGGGTGAAATCGCCCTTCAAAGTTAGACATGTCGAGGCGTGATTATGCAGTTTTACCCAGAAGGCGTCAACCGATTTTACTAACAATTTAACAACCAAAATACTCCTCATTGAAGACAATGAAAATTCCATGCGAAGTTGAAGAAAAAAAAATCATTTGCAGGGGTGAACCACCCTCTGATTTTTCAATTTCCCACCCCACACAAAAAACTAACCAATCAAATTGAACAGAACATGTACCATTCGAAAGAGCAAGTTGAAATAAAGTTGACGTATTTTTGCACATCTTCACATGCACATGTGAACATCTTTATTTTTCACTCTTTGCGCTGATTTTGTGCTTATCAATAATTTATCGTCATATGTTATCGACCTTTCGATTAGATTGTATTTCGATTCGGCGGAAATTTTGGAATATGTCGATGATGCAACAGTCGTTCCATCTATAGAACATTGTCAATTATTCCAACGAAATGAATATGATTTTATCTTTTGAGCCATGTACTCAAATCGATACCAGACGATTACAGGGTATCATGATAGTCAACATTCATCAATAATACGCCAATATGATAATAAATACTTTCGACGCAATAAGAAGTGTTTTGTACACAGGCGGCTATCTGGGGCAGCGTATTATCTGCTGATATCGCAGCTAGTTCAACAATAAGCTGTTACGTCCAGCCCAACTCGTGACAGTGTAAGGGAGAGCGCAACACTATCGGTTCCTCTTTTCGGGTCAAGGCAGGGCAGCCCTTTACATCGGGGACGGAAACCTCACCTATTTACACTATAGTTTGGAGTTTCTAGACGATCGCTGGCTATGACACATCGGCGCGGTTATTCGATCTTATTTAAACGCGGGTTAAGATTGTAGCGAGGAGACAAAGGTTGTATATACTCACATTGTTATTCACACGTTAATTGTTTTATTATAAACGACGTTACATATAACTTGTGCTTTTAATAGTTCAAACCGTAATTGAAATCCGGAGAATTAATATTGTTGGGACTACTGTTTTTATTTATTTAGAAGACGCAGCTTCTACTGAATCGCCGTACGAGCTATGAACTCTGACTTTCGACGATTATGACAGGCGTGTAGCCCGGCGTTGTCCCTACAACGGTTCGATGGTAACTGAACTGATATCGTTGATTTTATTGTTCCTTATATACTAATCATCCCTCGACAACTGGAAGGGTGAAAACCACCAACTATGGGGCTTTTGGTAGTAAAATGCTCCAATGAGCGAATTCCCCCTTATCTGCTTTGGGAGGAGCCTCCCGTGGTCAAGCGTGAGTCTTTCACGAATTGATTGGAACTATTTATAACGAGGTGTTGTACCCCGGGTATAGTAATATCTCGTAACCAGGGCATCGACGGTTGCGAGATAGCGATGGCATGTAGCACGCGCCGAGCGTCGAGAACGCTCGACGCTCGACGCTGGTCACCGGACACCGCTGCGTCAGCAGCTAGGCCGTTGCGAGCGAGTGTCCCGGTAACGAGGGCATGGACTCGGGAATACCGAAGTCAGATGTTTCGCAATGTAAATAAACTCCAAATCCCGCTCGCGAAAAAGCGAGGATTTGGAAAGATATTGTTTACAAGAATAAGTAAACCATAAATATGTACCCATTATTCAGCTGACATGCCCGCTCTCTCACGAATATATAGAGGATCGAGAGCAGGCATGGGGCAGTCTGACAACACGGTTGAATACGAACGTTTCCATGATAATCGGAAACCTTAAGGGTGCAAAGTGTACATCGGTAATTCAAACCTAACCAAAGGTAATTTGAGATAAATTGTGACAAATTGAAAGACTCGAACATTTTAACCATGAAAAGAATAATCATTATTTAATTAAGATAATTAATTAAATAATCTCTTGTTAATAAATTATTGATAATAATTTATACTTGTTGAAACTGTAAAATATCGTTAAATAATATCTCAATAAAACTGTGTTAATAATTCACTTGGGTTCTAACCCTTTACTGGATCATCCCCAAAAACATTATCGCGTAACCCGGAGTAGCTAACCGGATTTCCGCGGCATAACATTGGTGGCAGCGGTGGGATATCCAGAGTGAATTTTAAACCGCTAAAAATTACCGAAATTGTGAAGCTCCGCGAGGTACGGAACGTATGTGAATTCCGCGAGCTAAGGGTCGACCAGAGCTCAGGCGGACCATAGGGCGATCAAAGGATCGACGTGGACATCCCGTACTCAGGAGAAGTAACGGAAGGTATCAACCGAAGCCTTCGAGGATCGCTGCAGGATACCCGAAGGGCGTCGCCAACAAGTGGGACGTTGAATCAAGGTCAGAAGGGAGCTTGGAACCCCAAGGGATACGTCACAGAATAGAAGGCATCCCGTAATGTGGCACGCATTGTAAGTGACCGCACATTACTCGTTAAATTTTTGGAAAAAACAGCATTGTCGAAGCCGGTAGGACGCTACCAAGCGATAGAATTATCGTATAAAAAATCGAAGCAAGGAATAAAGGAAGAAAAATGAGCATCCACAGCGCAGAGCGGTCGGGACGGCAGGGTACCACCCCCGGTACAGGGGAAGAGGCCCTTCAGGTCGTGGAAGGGGTGCAGAATGCCCTATCGGAAATTACAAATCGAACACGGCAGGCCCTGGGCGACAGCCCACGAGGGGATGGTCAACCGGGGCGACAGGAATCACCCAACCCGATGTTCGGGGTGAACCTCCAGAGGGGGACCGGATGGGAGGATGTAAACGTCCGGATGTTCGAACGCAATGATCAGGTCACCCCGGCAATGGTGGACGGAGAAATCGACCGTTTGCGGGCACAGATGCAAGGCACACAGCACAGAGAGCCTAACCCGACTGGCGGGAATAGGGCACCGGGGTCTACAAACCCGAATGGCGCGGATATTCCACCACTTAGACCGGCAGTACGGGCATCACGGAGAGCCCTATTCAGGGAGCTCAGGGCAGTGAACGAGGAAGACAACGGCTCCATCCAAGGGGATGCGGAACAGCCCACAGAAGAGGAACAGCCCTTAGAAGAGGATGCTACAGCCCGGCGATTAACCCGGCTCGAGCAGTCACTCCAGGGCATAGGGGACCAGCTACAGAGAGTGCTGGACCAGTCTACGCGGGCCCCAGCGGATGACTCCGTGGGGGAACGACTTATTGCAATGGAGGAGACTTTAAGGGATTACGTCTTAGAGGGTCAGCCTAGGACGACACGGAGGAGGACAAGCCCTCCGCCGCAACCGCCTCCATTTCAACGACGAGCGCGAATAGCAGAGCCGGTAGAGGAGGAGGTCGAATACCTGGATATGGCATCGGCCCTTCGAAACATAAAAACATTTGACGGGAACGACCCGGCAAAACTCGATGGTTTTATGCTCTCCTGCGAGGCGGTGTGGGGCATGGTAAAGCCCAGGCAACGTTCAAAACTCCTCACGCTCATACGCAGTAGTAAGCTGGAGGACCGTGCAACGCGAGAGATGCGTCACAAGACGATTCTGACCCTTAACGATCTGCGCGTGGAACTGGAAGCGTTATACGGGAAGCGCGAGTCACTCGCTTCGTTACAGGATCAATTTAGTACCTTGCGCCAGGAGGCGAAGGAAAACGTGTCAACCTACGCTACAAGGGTCGAGACCCTTACGGTAGAGGTCATCGAGAAATTATGCGAAGGTACCGATGCACAGGGCGCTCGTGCCATCGGGGAAGCCATTCGGAAAAGTGCCGAGATGAATTTTGAAAACGGGTTAAAAAAGGAAATACAGACGATCGTACGATCCCGAAATTACCAGGGTCTACACGATGCCGTAATGGGGGCCATTGAGGTTGAGAAGATGACAGCGGGACGGCCGGGCATGGCACGGCCCAGCAGCGGGGGAGGAAACCTTCGACAATCGCAGGGGGCGACAGGGGGAATCACCCGAACCTGCTATACTTGCGGAAAAACCGGACATTTGGCAAAACAATGCCGATCCAGTCGACAGAGTCTCCCAGCGCCGGCACCGAGGGACGTGCACGTGGCAACGTGCACGCCCAACGGCAACGTATCACGGCAACATATCACGTGTAATTATTGTAAAAAAACCGGACAGCTCTGGAAAGAGTGCCGGGCACGTAAGCGGGACGACAAACGACCCGGAAATAAGGGCAACAGTGGAAATAAGGGCTTCAATGGAAATAAACGGCAAGACGAGCGCCGAAGGGAGGAGGTCGCCGTGCATCCGGGGCAAGAAGGAACCGTAGGGACATTTCGGGTCAACATGGCCACGGAAGAACCCTTAAGGGAGGCCAACGTTTACACGACAGTGACCACGGAAGCAGCATCGGAGCCCGAGACACCAACCACCGGGCTACTGACAGTGGCCTCATTTCGTCGGAAGGGGCAAATAGGACAGGTCGCCCCCCTTAAGGAAGCCGAGGTGTACGTGATAGGGTCTCCAGGGCCCCACGCTTCGGCTAGCGACTTCCATATTAAGTCCCCATCCAGCCGACAGGGAATATTGACCCTTAAGGCGGACACCGGGGCGACGGTGAGTTTAATTCACGAAAATGTGCTATCCACCGACACTCCGGCGGCAAGGTCGGGGGTGTCGTTAAGGGGGCTGGGGGGAGGAGCCCTAAACGCGCGCTACGCCGCCCTCGTGGAACTAGAGACACCCTTAGGGTCCGTGAAGCATTGGTTCCACGTGATACCGCAGAATCTTCACGTACAGACCCACGGAATCCTAGGAATGGATTTTATCAAGGAAAAAGGGGTGGACATCCTTCAAGGGAAGGTCATAAAAATTAAAGGGCACAGCATGCCGTTGGTGGACGGAAGCCTACGGATCGCTTTGCCACCACGGAGCGAGAATATCGCCTATGTGTCAACATTAAGTACCAATGAAGGGCTCATCGAGAAGCGTGACGTCACCGAGGGAGTAATACTCGGAGCCTGTGTGACCTCACCCCAGGGTAACAGCTGTGCAGTGAGTTTCGTAAACACCACACCGGAGTATGTGTACGTCGAACGACCGACGGTGAAACTCGAGCCGCTAGCGTCAGCAGACGAGCTCCACGGCGAGCTCGCCGCTGCGACGTGCGAGGTAAACACGGCAACGCGAACAAGCGGCACGCGACTCGAGAAGTTGCGCCAGGCAATCGAGGTTACTCACCTCAACAAAGAGGAAAAGAATTCGTTAATGGAAGTCTGCGAGGAGTATGCGGACATATTCCATCTCGAAGGGGATCGGCTGCCCTGTACCGACATGGTGGAGCACAGCATCCCAATCCTGGAGGGTGTACAGCCCATCAAGGTACACCCTTATCGCCTGCCGGAAGCGCATAAAAAAGAGGTGCAAGAGCAGACAAAGGGCATGCTCGAGGAGGGCATCATACAGCCGAGTCGGAGTCAGTGGAACGCCCCGTTACTCGTAGTGGCGAAAAAACCTGACGCAACAGGAAAGGTAAAAATGCGAGTGGTGGTGGACTTTCGCAAATTAAACGAGGTCACCATCGGAGACTCGTACCCGCTGCCGCATATAGCGGAAATATTAGACCAGCTGGGACGAGCTCACTATTTCACAACACTCGATCTTGCATCCGGTTTTCACCAGATCCCAATGGCGGAGGCTGACAAAGAGAAGACAGCATTCTCAACACCGCAGGGGCATTTTGAGTATACCCGAATGCCCTTCGGCCTTAGGAACGCCCCGCCGACATTCCAACGTCTAATGAGCACAGTACTGGCAGGGCTCGAAGGGCTGAAATGCTATGTGTACCTAGACGACATCGTAATCTTCGGAGCAACCCTGGCGGAACATAATAGTCGGCTCCGGGAAGTATTCCATCGCCTACGGGAAGCGAAATTGGCCCTTCAGCCGGGAAAATGCCGATTTCTGCGTTTGGAAACGCGGTACCTCGGGCACGTGATCTCCAGCGAGGGAGTGCGTCCCGATCCGTCACTGGTGACCTCCGTCCGGGAGTTCCCAACCCCGAAGGACGTTAAGGGGATGCAGTCCTTTCTAGGACTCGCGGGATATTACCGTAAGTTTATCCAGGATTTTTCAAAAATCGCCAAACCCTTGACGGAGCTCACCAAGAAGGACAGTAAATTCGTATGGACGGCGAAGCATGAGCAGGCTGTGGAGGACCTAAAAAGGGCGCTGACCACTGCACCGGTACTACAGTATCCGGACTTCGAGAAGCCCTTCATCGTCACCACGGACGCATCGGATAGGGCCATAGGGGCCATATTGTCCCAAGGGCTGATAGGGGAGGACTTGCCCATTTGCTACGCTAGTCGGACCTTAAACAAGGCGGAGCAAAATTACACAACGACAGAAAAAGAGCTGCTCGCCATCGTATGGGGAATTGTACAATTCCGCCCTTATGTTTATGGTACTCGGTTCACAGTGGTAACCGATCACAAGCCCTTAACGTGGTTGTTCAGCGTTAAGGATCCCGGATCGAGACTCATGAGGTGGAAGATAAAATTATCGGAGCACGAGTTCGATGTGCAATACAAAGCCGGGAAACAGAACACCAACGCCGACGCGTTGAGTCGTATATGTGTGGCAACACGCGCACAAGCAAGAAAAGAGTCGAGCGAGCCGAGCAGCGACGGTAAGGAAGGCAGCGCGCAACCTCGACCGCGGAGGCGCCAAGCAGCCGCAACCCGCGCGACAGGCGAGGCAGCGGCCAGCCAGGGGAACAGTCCCGCGGATGGTCAGCCCGACGCTCGCCGCGGGAAGGAGAACGAGCGAGTTCGCTCAGACGGAGAACATATAAGCGAGGAAGAAAAAGCCAAGATTCTCCACGAACACCATGACGCACCCTTAGGAGGGCACCAGGGGGTGGCTCGCATGCTGGCCCGTATAAAATTAAGGTACACCTGGCCCAGCATGGCGAAGGATGTAGAAAAATACGTGGCACGATGTGACAAGTGCCAACGAAATAAGATACGGCCAGTAGCAAAGGCACCGTTGGTAATCACGGATACACCAACCAGAGCCTTCCAAAAATGTGCGATGGATATCGTAGGGCCGTTACCCGAGACTGAGCAAAGGAATAAGTACATCCTGACGTTCCAGGATTTGCTCACGAAATACAGCGTGGCCATACCGCTGGAAACGCAACAGGCCAACGAAGTGGCGAAGGCATTCGCCAAAGAAATCGTATGTCGGTACGGAGCGCCAGAGACCGTCCTTACCGACCAAGGCACGAATTTCCTTAGTGCCATCTTTAAGGGGGTATGTCAGTTATTGCGCATAGAGAAAATACAGACAACGGCGTACCACCCTGAGTCGAACGGAGCGTTGGAACGCTCGCACAGGACCCTCGCAGAGTACCTTAAGGGTTATATAGACGAGGATCAGGGAAACTGGGATGAATGGTTGCCTTACGCCATGTTTACCTACAACACGACACCCCATACGGCAACTGGATACACACCACATCAGCTGGTCTACGGAGAGAACGCAGAGTTACCTACAGCCCTTCAAAGGGCGCCCAGGCCCACTTACTCGTACGACGATTACGCTCAGGAACTGCGGGAACGGTTACGAGCGGCCTGGTCTACAGCTCATGACAATCTGAAGGTCGCCAAGGAACGGGCCAAGGTCTACTACGATCGGAAAACCCGCGAAAGGAAGTTCAAGGTCGGAGACCGAGTTTTGCTGCGCGACGAGACAGTACGTCGGGGACGGTCAGCAAAATTAACCCCGAAGTGGATAGGACCTTACCCCATCGTAGAGGAACACCCTCCGTGCAATTACACCCTTCGCCAAGGGCGTCGGGTGGTCAAGGTGCACGTAGACCGTCTACGAAATTACGTGGAGGAGTAAAAACAAGGAAAAAAATAAAAAGACGGGGTTAAGGAGGGTCTAACCACGGGTCTAACTTTAGTTAGACCCATAGGGAGACATCGGCTTCGACAAGGCTTCACTCAGGGAAAATTCAAGGCATAAAATAAAAATGAGAAAATTACAGATTGATGCTGGTGGGTCTACAGGCCGGTCTACCGGCCATAGCCATCGCCTCAGATGGCCCGTACAAAATACAGCCCTTCAGGGATGCACCCGGGTTGTATTTTGAGAAGGTCGGACTACTGCATCTCCACACCAACGTCTGGACCATAGCATTTCGGATGGACCTATCGAATTTAGCATATATGGAACACCAAATTAATTTCCAACTGGGAGAGGTCCGAATAAAATGTGAGAGGTACGGTAGCCCGGACGGACATTGCGCAGAGATGCTGGAGCATCTAGTCCGACTGTCCGAAAAAATCGAGGAGAATGTAGGAGTCGTGCAGGACCTCGTCGGCGTGGGACCGAACCGGAAGCGACGGGGATTGATCGACTGCCTAGGCACGGTGGTAAAAGCCATCACCGGCAATCTGGACGCATCGGACGGAGAACGGATAGATGCAGAGATTGCCGCCATCCAGGGCACCCAAGGGACCCTGAAGAAGGCCGTGAAGGAGCAACTGCAGGTCGTGGAAACGACTCTAGAAATGTTCAACAGAACGTCACGAGCCTCGCAGAGGAATCTACAAAAATTGCACACCATGGTACGCACGGTGAACAGTTATTTCCGGAATCGTACCCAGATATTAAGCGAACGACAGCATTTCGACGAGAGTCTCGCACTCATAGAGGCCTCTGTAGAGACTTATCTGCGGGAGGTAGAAAAGATGGCCGAACTCTTCGCCAGTGTGGCCACCGGAACCATAAGTGCGTCAACAGTCACGCCGGCTGCACTGACGGGGTACCTTACGGAAGCCCTACCGCACCTACCCGTGGGATATGGGTTCCCACGACCAGCCACAAGGGAAAATGCGGCGGCCATCTTACGACTGGCAACGCCACGGGCCTACCGAAAAGGGGAAATGGTGACCCTTATGCTTGAGATACCCCTGGTCGGGCCCTCGGTGTTCAGTTTGAACTATGCGTATCCTCTTCCAAGGGAAGGGAGGAACGGAACTTACTACTACATCGACGCCACGGAAGACCTCGTGGTTGTAGACCGAGAAAATCGTCATTTCCTGCGGTTAACGACTGCGGACCTGGAAGCATGTAAAAAGGACGGCGACGACTACTATTGCCCGCCACGGTACCCCATCATGACCGTTAACACGGATGCACCGTGCGGCGTGCGACTCTACACGGAGGGGAACGTAGGTCAGGGACAAGTCTGCCCGAAGAAAGTAGTGATACTCGCCCACACACTCGTGATGGGTATGAGGCAACCCGGACAGTGGCTCTACGTCGCGCCGCATGGCGAAATCGTGAGCATCAGCTGTCACAGTGAACCAGCGCGACAGGAGCGGCTACTCGGTACGGGGTTGTTGACCTTGCACGGACGCTGTGTCGTCACCGCCGCCAAATTCAAGTTGGAAACGACGAAACAATGTACTCAGCGGATTGACGGAGCTGGATATGTGCCCGTCTACAACCTGACGTTGTTACCCGCTGAAGAAGAAGAAATGGATTAATTCCACTCCGCCCGGCTCCAGTCCATGGTACCCGTGGCGGCACGGCGACGCCGCGAGGATGGCGATTCCTACTCCTAAACTCGGTCTCCGACCTTGAACTTCCTTTCGCGGGTTTTCCGATCGTAGTAGACCTTGGCCCGTTCCTTGGCGACCTTCAGATTGTCATGAGCTGTAGACCAGGCCGCTCGTAACCGTTCCCGCAGTTCCTGAGCGTAATCGTCGTACGAGTAAGTGGGTCTGGGCGCCCCTCGAGGCAGAGGAGCGCGGCGACTCCGTGGGAGCATGGGCTCCCCACGCCTCGGCATCCGGCCATGGGCACCGAGGAATTCCATCTCCGCCGGTGATAAGCTGCCGGAGGTCACCGCAGGCTGCGAGGATCGAGCCCTCTCGGAAGGCCGGTTCCTTCCCCAGGATCCCAGCGCGGCCCTCGACGGACTGGGAGATCCACCCATAACTCGGTTCACCACGGGCCCGACGACCTCGATGTCCGGGCTTGATCGACCTGAAGAACTCGGGCGGATCTCCAAGACATAAGTTAGACCGCTGTCAGGCAGGGTTACACGAACCCTCTGAAAAAAAACAGGAAAAAGGGAAGTCGATAAAAATTAATCTATTTACTAATCGGAGTAGGAATCGACAAACGAGTACCGGGGGAAAATGAAAATTTCGGAAATAATGTAGAAAGGGAGTTTTATTCATTTTTGTGGAAAAACCAAAAAAAAAAAAAAACAAAAAATTTTTTCGGGAAGAAATAGCAATATCGGAAAAATAAAAGTAAAAAGTTTCTTACCTTAGCGGGTGGACTGGGGCTGCGTCGGTTGCTCATCTTCGATGTCAAACGTTGATACGAAAATCGTCGACGGTCGGTGGAAGTATAATTAAAAACGCGAGGAAAACAGGTCTAATATAGTCCGAAAATGCACACTCACTGGCACACCGGGCGTCAACCCCGACCGTCAGCGAAAAAAGCAACCGCGGCGGCCTTCCGCCTCCGGGTTCCGCAACCGCCCGGGAAGCCGATTTACTCGACCTCCGGAGCGGTTGATATAAATCAAGAAATTGGGCTAGTTAGAGAGGCGACGTACGCAAAAGTATATATATATGTAAATTGCAAATTAAAAAATAAGTTAGATCAAGGAGATATATGGAAAAAAAAATAGACACCGGGGTACATAAACAAAGTGTAAACATAGCCCGCCGGAGACGAGCGAAAAGAAATCAGATTTCTTTTCCCCCCCAGGGGGGAGGGATGTTGTACCCCGGGTATAGTAATATCTCGTAACCAGGGCATCGACGGTTGCGAGATAGCGATGGCATGTAGCACGCGCCGAGCGTCGAGAACGCTCGACGCTCGACGCTGGTCACCGGACACCGCTGCGTCAGCAGCTAGGCCGTTGCGAGCGAGTGTCCCGGTAACGAGGGCATGGACTCGGGAATACCGAAGTCAGATGTTTCGCAATGTAAATAAACTCCAAATCCCGCTCGCGAAAAAGCGAGGATTTGGAAAGATATTGTTTACAAGAATAAGTAAACCATAAATATGTACCCATTATTCAGCTGACATGCCCGCTCTCTCACGAATATATAGAGGATCGAGAGCAGGCATGGGGCAGTCTGACAACACGGTTGAATACGAACGTTTCCATGATAATCGGAAACCTTAAGGGTGCAAAGTGTACATCGGTAATTCAAACCTAACCAAAGGTAATTTGAGATAAATTGTGACAAATTGAAAGACTCGAACATTTTAACCATGAAAAGAATAATCATTATTTAATTAAGATAATTAATTAAATAATCTCTTGTTAATAAATTATTGATAATAATTTATACTTGTTGAAACTGTAAAATATCGTTAAATAATATCTCAATAAAACTGTGTTAATAATTCACTTGGGTTCTAACCCTTTACTGGATCATCCCCAAAAACATTATCGCGTAACCCGGAGTAGCTAACCGGATTTCCGCGGCATAACAGAGGTGTAAAACCTTATATCAGACGGAAACATTCGAATAGAGTCTTATTATTGGAATTGAAATCGGAACATTTATATCGGAGATGCAAGTTCGTTACACCTCCACCCTTAAAAACGAGCATAGGAGAATGCAATAAACAATGCCCGATTACATGTCCCCATGTAGCTGATAAATTTGCGCTTATGTAGAAATAAAAATAAAAATAACATACCAATGTTGAGAAACTCACTTAATGTTCATAACAAGTCCTTTTTTTATACACACACTTAATGTTCATAACAAGTCCTTTTTTTATACACACACTTAATGTTCATAATAAGTCCTTTTTTATACCCACACTAGCATACAAATTTTCGTATGTAATTGTCACTACGTAGCACTTGTTCACTTTAAATTCCGCATGGCCTCCTGATAATTGATCCAGTCTTAGATTGTTGGTCCCCTGACCGCGTGCGGGACATCCTCTGAATCTGCGGCGCTGGCACAGTATTCTTCCCAGTCTACTGTGAAGGACTCCATTCCTGGCTCGGTGCTGGGTCCTGTTGTTGGCGGCTCCTCGACGTGGTAGTCCTCCCAGTCCATGCTGGAGGACTCTAGCCCGGGCCCCGTGCTGGGTCCTGCGGTTGGTGGCTACTCGGGCTGATTTACCGAGAGGAGTTCCGCCAATGCCTCTTCAATATCGGTTGGTGACAATGTAGGCAAAGTCACCTCAGCGGCCATCCTTTCGAGCAAAGTCGGTGACAATATGGGCAAAGTCGCCTCAGCGGTCGTCCCGCCGATCAAGGTCGATACTTCTTGGTACGTATCGTATGTGGAGGTGCTGGGTACTGCGGTGTTGGTACTCATTTCAGTAGCGTTGACGGGAGGTGTCATCACTATTCCCGGCGTGACCGTCCACATTAGTACGCCGGATCCCGGCGTTAGTGCAACCTCCTCGGTCGTAGTGCTGCTGATGCTGATGCTGGGAACAGTCGGTTCTGGTTTTGCGGCGATCTTGCATAATTTTTGTGGTGTTTGCCGGTTCTTTCGGCGCATTGCCTGGATCCACCTTTTCTTCCTAGTAGCAGCCTCTATCCTGGACAGCCCGTCCATCCGGTACTTGCTTTTATAGATACCACGTAGCGCTCGCGTGGGATGCTGTACAGCCCTGTCCCTCGGTGGCTGCAGCTCGTGCAAAATCTCGAGCCTGTTGAGCTCCGTCAAGAATTCAACGACGGCTTCTGCGTTCTCCGTAACCCATTCCCTCGTATATAAGGGTTGATGTTCGAGGAAGGATGCCATTGTTTTTTAAATATATAATTTTCTCGACAACACAACACTTACAAAACGTTCTAAAGTTTGTATATTACAAAGATTTTATTCAATTAGTAAGAATAAACGAATTACTCGAATTGCTTTGAAGAATGCGCGGACAGAAATTCGTGCTACCTCAACGATTTCCTAATGGGCAATAATAGCATTTTCCCAAATTTTTCTGTATTTATAAGTTTTCATCGGTCCCTTCTGTTACTGTGTTATGCGGCTTGCCGAAAGTAAACGCCACGGTTGACCCATCTTTTCCTGCTCTCACCCCCATCACAGATCCCAATTGGTGGCGTGGATAGAGAGGTGCACTTGCCTCTTCTGGCTGCGGCTGTGACTCTCCGAGGTGCGAACTCGGTCCGTCTTGCCCCTTGGGATTATCCGACATTTTCCCCGAGCTCTGGCCCAGGTGTATGAGCAGATGAGTGAGGGAGCTCCATATTGACCCAATCAATTGTATAGACCACCCATATACAGTGTGTAGTGCGTACCCATGTATGTGTCTGTAATTAATTTAATAAGTCGATATATGAGCAATATCCCCAAAATTCCTGCACTTGCGTTTCCGAATGTCAAAAAGGAACCCCAGATTTTATTCCAAGTATTCTGCGAGATCCGCTCGAGTGCGTCTTCGTCTAGAAGATTTGCAAGCGAAATGCCTTGTCGTAAGGTTGGTTGACCGGCTAACGATCTTGCTATCGTATTTAATATCGCAGGCCTCTCCGCTGGAAACATTATGTGATCCTTTAATTGGTATTTAATTGGTGGCGTTTACATAATGGTGACATTCTGTGATCCTTTAATTTATTCAGATCTTCCTGTGAATAACTTCCACTTGTCGCGAGATGTTTCGGACTCATATACTTCCATGTTGGCTTCGTGAATGGTTTAATTTGCGCTGGCACTAATGCTTCCGATGCCGTTGGTATAAATTTGTACCATACACCTTCTATGTTGTACATTGTTGATCATAGGGTTACATATTAGTTGCGTCCCAGCTTCAATATTATTCGCGTACGCGGCGATAAGAAAACACTTCGATTCTGGTGAGTTATTGGTAATTGATGATAACATTCATTATATCTTCGCAATACTACTTCAACAGGTATGCATTTTATTATATGCACAACTTCTTCGGCTATCAGCGTCATATGTCCCGACCCTTTCATCAGTTGATAAGCAAATTCATCTGGTGCTTGTGTCGCTAAATTTAATGCATTTCGTAACACTTCTCTTTCAACCTTGCAATTTTGTAGCAAGACGTCGAAATACATACGGTTTAGTTCACTTCGTAAACGTTTTTCTACATAAACGAATTTAGTATGTAATGAAATTATTTAGAGAGAGAATCTCTTCTTTAAGGAACTTATTTATTTTGATGTATGCCATTTCAAAATTATCCGTTTGAAATTTTTAATAATTTATGAACCCCTCTAGTTTTAGGGTAAATAGATTTTGAAAACTACGCTAAAATGGATATTGATGAGGCCCTTCAATAAATAAATTATTATTAAGGATAATAGAACCATAAATATCCGGGCAACATTCATTTTACTGTTGCAGACTTATAAATAATCACATACAGGTATCAGGCCGTGTCACATAATATGTATATAGTATCCCGAATTAAAACAAAAAGACAAATATATGCGAAGTGACAATTATCCGGTACATTAAACATAAAACATCGAAATGCCCATGGATGATAACATACAGTTTCAATGAAATAGCGACATTAAAATACCAATTGAGTATTCAAGACTAAATTTTATAACATTCGTCCCCGGCAGTCCAAGTCAAAGTTGAGCAAAATCGCAAAACTATCACGAATAAGAAAACTTATCTTATTCGCCACGAGGATGACTATAGATGAAAATTGAATTCCTCGATGATGAGTTTCCTTCCTCGAAGAAATAATATAGACGTGTTGGTGGAATAGACATCCATCTTCGGTAAAAGTCACGAAGGAGGCGAAAATAACCATGTGAATGATAGTTACATGGATAACACGCGATAATCTCAATTACTTTGGAAACTAGGGATCCCTTGATATTGGGATATTACTCGGACCACTGTCCGAGAACGAATGATTTGCTTACGCCGATCTAGCGAATTGTCAGGTGTTGAAATTAGTCGAGCGGAGAGCACCGTTAGACGAGGGAGACAATAGATGTTATCAGTCCCTCTCGGTGCTCTTTGGCTCGCTCGAATTATCCCAACTGCCTTGCTCGATCCTACCTCTCGCTCGCTTTCTATATATATGGGTATACGCGCTTCGTATGTAAAAATAACCTCTACAAGTATTCACATATGTGAATAAATCAATATTTTCCGTCGCAATAGCTGTGAAAGTAAGGAGATTATGATCCTTATTATCGAGTATGAATAGCTTAGAATGTTCCGTTAGAATGAATTTCATCCCGCACAAGGAGTATTCTCCTCTCAGAGATAGAGCGAACGTTGCGGACGATGTTGCGACGGTGTATACTGTTTGTGGTTTTTCTTCATGTTCATCCGTCAGCCGAGTAGCTTCTCCTTGATATAGTATGTTGTAACGGTCCCAGTGACAACGTTCAAGTGGATGTACGTCCCAAAATGTGTAACCTCCTTCTAGATCCATGCACATGAAATCCGTTAGTACACAGGTGATTCCCGATCAGAGACAAATTCTATTTGCATGTTCAAGCAATAGTTCAAGCAAAGGTGATGTGCACCTTTGCTTGAACTACTACATTGTCCCAGGTTCCATAGGGATCCGCGTATTGCGCGACCCTGCAGCTACCTTCGTTGTCCAGTCTCCTGGCTAACGTAACGCTGTGTGAAGCCGTCGCGTTACTTCTGAGCCCACTTAGTACCACGATTGGTGTAACTATATAAATACCCGTAAGATGTATTTTTTCGCACTGTGCTGAGCTTAATTCTGCGATGTATTCTCGCACTCCCTGAGATACTGCTGAACTATGCGAGTGCATTCCGCAATGACTTATAGTGCGGTCGATTACTATTTTGCACTGTATTACTCGAGTCATCGAAAAATCATTTACTTGTAGGAGTTTAACATAGGCCTTGTGAACCTTTGGTTCTGTTCTCGGTATATCGCACTCTCCTACTTCCAATAGTGAGAGCGTCGTAATATTTAATTTATCTGCTCCGCAGTCGTATCCGATAAGTGCTTCTCCGGTGCCGATGAACCAGGTGACGACTGCTAGTAGCAATAGCTTTTTGGGATCCATTTTAATTTGAATCTATAACAAGATGATATATTTAAACTTATTTTTAATTATCAGATTATACATTATTATTATTAATAACTAGCAATCGGGCGCTTCGCGCCCGAAGGAAAAATACGCTTGTTGCTCTCACCCTCCGCTCTCACTCTCCGCTTTTGACTCCCCGCTTACCCCTTCCGTCGCTTTCTCAATCTTTTTCTCAACTGTCTGGTAGTGTGTTCACAGAATTAGTGTTTATTTTTCGTTTGGCAACTCTTTATTAACATTTAGGTGTGATTGCCATGGTCCATCTCGTGTTATTCACAACCTAATTACACTGTCCCAAGTCCCGATGGAAAACCATGGCTAAAAAACGTGGGAAGGACAGTGTGTACATTCGATAAGCTAATATCCCGTCGGTCAAGATTTAAATAAATAATATACTGATTACGTAATACACCTTAAATAGTTAATACCCATTATTATAAATTGTTTCATTAATAAATATCTATAGAGCTTCATGTGCTTCCTATGAGAATCTGTTACGTCTTGTATGTATCTATACTGCCATCTAAAAAAAATGGCGTTTATTAATTATTGTTATCAAATTGTATATGTTTATAATATAATCATATTAAAACTCATTTACCATTTGGAATATTAGATGTCGTTACCATTTACCATTCGAAGTATTTGAATTTAGAACCATTTAGAATTTCCATTATTTCCTTTCTGCCTTTTGCTGTGAACACAAAATTAAACGCAGAAATACCCGAAAGAAATCGTAATGCTAATTAAAATGGAATACAGATACTATACATATATACACTATATCTATAGCCTCTCTATATATATATATATATATATATATATATAATCGATATATGATATTAAGCAATCGGTATTTACATATCTATTGAAACGTTTCGATATTCCGGGCCAGCCGAAATATCGAACTCACGATTTTTTAGATCGTCTTCTTCCGGATGGAAGGAAAGAGTTCGTGTACTGGACCGGCTGGATATTGTGTGGGGGAAAGGATTGTGGAATTCTTTAGTCTTGCAATCCGGGGATCGTTAGATCGACCCGACGTTCAAGACTAAATACTATCCTTGCTCATCGGATAGGAGTCTCAAAAATGGGTGCTTCACTCCCTCATTCTTTTCTCCGAGCGGAGGGGTCGAACGAAGAGAGGTCCACGTCTGGCTAACGCACTCTCCATAAGGAGGATCGACTCTAACGAGACGATAGCGTTAATTAACGCACTCTCCACAAAGGAGGATCGACTCGCGATGAGACGATAGCGTGTCAAACAAGACGCCTCCCCACCGAAGAAGCATTCTAACTCTCCCTTCGCAATAAAGCGAGAGCTAGTGCTCAGTGGAATGCTTCTGAATTAAAGTCAGAAGCATTGTCAAAATAAAATTGCGCTGGCTCTTCAACCGCACAGCGACTTTAGGAATGGTTTAATATCGGGAGATTTGGTAATGGAATGATAGAGAACCTCGAGGAGAGGACAGGCAGAGCCTTTATGGCCATCCCGGGGCCGTCTCGCTTGCGAGAAGCGGACGCCAGCCGGCCATCTAGCGGCAAAGTGCCAGACTCTGCCAGGGGGGGGGGGTCTGTCCCGTTACACTATATACATATACAGATATACACATATTCTATATATAGTCTGTATACAAATTTACATACTTGATTACTTTTACTGAGATCAGAGGAAACATTACATGGATGTGTAACCAGTTCATTTTTTTTGTTCAATATTATTCGAATATTTCTTTATATACAACATTTTTCGTATAAATTTTATCATTTTCCTTACTATGAGAAACACATTTGCCCTTTTCAGTAATATGTATTTTCAATTTTTCTTTCGATCGTACTCTTGATAAAGCAACATATAACTGACCATGACTGAATACTTTGTTTTTAAGATATATGCCAACTTTTTCAAATGATTGTCCTTGTGCCTTGTTTATGTTCATTGCGTATGTTAATCTAATAGGAAATTGCTTTCTCATCATTTTAAATGGGAGTTCATTATCTGTATTTGTTAATTTAACTCTTGGTAGTAAAACATTCTCACCTTTACATCTACCGGAAATTATCTGCGCTACTAATAAATTATCCATCATTTCAGTTGTTACCAACCTTGTTCCATTACATAAGCCACTGTTAACATTTAAATTTCGTAATAAAATGACTACTGCTCCTTTTTTTAATACTAAATTATGTGGCGGAAAACCACTTGAAGTTATACTATTCATATATTCGACAGGAATTATATTTCGTAATTCTTCCAAGTCACTATCATTGATGTCTATACTCAGATATTGTCTTTCAGTACCTTCCATTTTTTTTATTATTTCATAATTTAATTCAAATATATCTGAATTTAACGGTGCCAAAATAGCATAATTATGTACTTCAATATTATTTTTGCTAATATTCTTACCATATATTTCTTCAGTTATGTGTTTAGTGGCTGATAAATCCTTTGGAATTTTGATTATGTCACTTTCATTTTCAAAAGTTTCATTTATGCTTCCGTTCCCTACATTCAATAACCACAACATAAATTCTTCTTGATTTTGATCAACTCTTTGATTAATTTTCAACTGTATACACTTGAAATATTTCCACAATATACTATTTTTAATGCATTCTTCTATTATCATCGTTCTGTTGCCGTGTTTGACTACCGGAAGGATTTGCCGCCAATCGCCCGATAATAACATTACTTTTCCTCCAAATGGTATTTTATTGTTCATTAAATCTTGTAATAACAAATCAATTGCCTGTAAAGCATACTTCGGTGACATTTTAACTTCATCCCATATGATTATGTCAGCTTTCCGTATTATCATAGCATGTTTCGATGATGAATTTATATTACACGTTGAAGTTTCGTTTAATAACATCGGCAATTTAAACATTGAATGAACGGTTCGTCCTCCTTTTAACAAATTAGCTGCTATTCCCGTTGATGCTACCGAAATTGTATATCTACCTTGAATTTCCATCATCATAATGATAGCATTTAACAAATAACTCTTACCACTTCCTCCTGGTCCGTCAAGATAAAAATATCTGTTTTTAATGAAAGGATCTTTTACCACATTCATTACTGTATGAAACACAACGCTTCGTTCAAAATTGAAAGATTCTTTTGTTTTTATAATTTTGTCTTTCATCATTTCAATATTTAATTTTGCTAAATTGGTTACTTCATTACTGTTCTCGTCATTTAATATTATTTGCTCATCAAAAATTGGTAAACCAAAATTTTCCAAAGTAAAACCATGATAAATTAAGACTTCATTGATATTTTTTAATGCTATATTTTCTGCGACATTAGTTTGTTTTTTCGGATCAAATAAAAATTCTTTATACTTATTCCAAAGTAAATTCACATTTTGAGGAAAACAAAAAACACAAATGTATCCAAATAGCTTACATAATTCATTTGGAAATTTAAAGTTTGTTGCTTCGTCAAGGCATTTTTCTACCTCATCATCATATTCTATTAAATTTCGCATCTTTGCTGCTTCTGTAAATGTTTCATATGTTACACCTTCATACGTCTTTAAATCACAAAAACTTTGTGCTCCGCGTACATGAAGTAATAATAGTCGTAAATTATACCTTTCAATTTCTTTGGGACTTATAAAATACATTCTACTTATGACTGGTTTATTATTCTTTGATCTAGGTTTCCATTTTTTTCTATTTATAACGAATACATAATGATCTGTCATTTCAACATATAAGTATTTCCTACTATTTCCATTTAATTTGTTTAATTCGAACCAAGCGGTGAGCGTAGTATTTTTATGATTCTCTATTGCTTTTTCTTCTGATCCCTCATAAAAGTAAACCAATTCTTGTCTATCTAGATGTACAGCTAATCTTATAACAGCATGAGATTGTTCATGTAATTTCAATTCAAAAATTCTATGCATAGCCTCGGGTGGACATACGTATCTAGTTGACAAGTAATGGTGGATTTCATCATACCGAACTTCAGGCAATTCCGTTTCTTTTGTTATTTCTACCAAAGCACAATCGTGACCTTTATAACAATATTTAAATAAATATTTTATCCACTGCACTGTTGAACAAATTTCAACATTGATGTGACAATTTAAATTTAATAATAGATAGGGATTGTAAGGTACAATGAACTTATTGCCTGCAAGTCTGATAGTATTAACGCCCTTATAACAAATTACTCTTCCATTATTAGGTCTCTTATATATTGGGTATGAATTATGACCGAATGTTGTTTCTTTTGAAAATTCCTTCGGAAAATGTTTGGTGCATTTGTTTGTGTCCCGATCCATGCAAGGTGAATACAAATTCTCTTTTCCACATGGTCCATGAACCATACATTTTTTGACTATTTCGTATAAACGTGGATTTTTTTCCTTGTCAGGTATTTGAGCAGAAATCAACTTATCTATTGTTTCCGCATCACGAATAATATAATCTTTTTCCATAAAAATTAACATATGTACATGGGGCAAACCTCTTTTCTGAAATTCAATAACATAAATATATGCACTATGAGTACCAAAAATGTGATCAGAAAATAACAACTTTTTCAATTGTTTAACTTTCAAATGAAATACACGAACAATCAAGTCTGGGCGATCAGATGCCGATTCATTTGCATTTAAATTTTCTTCAATTTCTGGTCATTTTGGATTGCATGTCATTGTTATAAAAAATTGAGGTTTTCTATGTTTCTGGACTAAAGACATTGCATCTAAATATAATTGTTGATATGCTCGCGGACTTGTCTGGAAAGATGATGGTAATATTACCATTTTCCCTGGTCTTGTGACATTATTATCATCCCCTAGTTTTTGTAAATAATCCATCAATCCACTATACATTTCTGATCTAAGAGTTTTTTGTTCTTTTCTAATATATTTTAATCTTTCACCTTCAATTTTGCTCCACACGTCAACTATGTACTGTTGCTTTAAATTTCCCGCAAATAAACAAGGATTAAATCGCCCTCTCCAAGATAGACGATAACTGTAATATTGTAATGGCGTTATATCTCGATTTCCAAAAGAATGTCTCATACAAGTTGTCCAGCCTTTTTCACCCCTCGGAAATAATAAAGGATATGTCATGGGATCAACATTCGGACTCAAACTTGAAATAGGCATTGATTTATCCCCTTTTGGATGAATACATATATCTCGATCAATTGGCGGCTCCCCATCATCGCCAGTAAAAACCAATGCTACCTCATTGCAATTTGGCACATTGAAACGATTTTTATCTAACCGTGAATCGTGTTTAATCCACATATAAATTTGTTTAACAATCCTATTTTCAATTTTTGCTTTTGTTATTTCCTCTTTTTCTAAATCAGCCATCATTTTATATGCATTCGCAACAGGATTTATGTCTCTAATCAATTGTTCGAGATCCGCCAGTAAACTTTCATCCAATTTTAAATTAAATTTCTGTTTTAATCGTTCACAATTAGCTTGTTTTGAATCGATAACATATAACGGACCATATTTTCTTTTTTGACCCTCATCTGGATGCATTGCGAATGTATTATGATAAATTTGTCCGTGAACTCGAAAAACAAATGGCCCTTTCCCAGCTGGTGTGTCCAATTTTGCTCCCATGCTCGCAAAAGCAAGAGCATTGTTATAAGAACGTATATTTTCTTTGAAATGTTTACTATGTTTACATTCACCGGTTAACAAATCTTTTAAAAACTGAGGATCATTTTCCAATTCGGGTAATTTTACTTTGCCTTTATGACAACATTTACTAAACTTTTTATCCGATGGTCTTTCTTTATCAAAATTTAAATATTTACAAAACTCGCAGACAACATCCATTTTTCCTATATAATGTTCGATTATAAAATGTTCATTTATGGAATCAATATCTTTTACACCATCCATAAATTTTTTCTCAATTTTCGACCTTTCCGTTTTCTCTGCGAATGTTCAATACGAAAGTCATCCGAAAAACTGGAAGAGGTACTGTCTAGACTATCATTGTTTGATTCGTCTTCAACATCCAAATTTTTACTCGTGATTTTATTTTCATTTACTTTTATGACTATAATTTTGTTTGATTTTTTGTCACGTTGTTCTTTTTGCGTTTTTGAGTTCGTTTTCTCGGAAGAATTCAAATAATGATCTTGCACCACCATTTTTGTTTTTTTACGATTATCTGCAGAAGATGATACATCATGATCTGAACTCGTGCATTGAATTTCATAATTGTCATATTTTCTATTTCGTCTTCGTTTTTGAGGGTTTGATTTTCGATTTTCTACAGAAACGTTACTGACATGAGTCACCTGAATGGGTACTTTACTACAAACATTGCGATTTTCTTTCGGCATATCACTAACAGTGTTTCCATCTATTATAATGCTGTTGGTTTTATTTTTATCTCGATTTTTGTTCGATTTTTTACATAGGCTTGTTTTTTCTTTTTTTTCATTCCGTGTCTCGAAAGAAATCGAATGAATTTCTGATGCCGGACATGTTAATGTTTTAGAATTCTTTTGGGAAGTTGACACACTTTGATCATTACACGATTTTCTAATTCACTTTGTGTTACGCAGTTTTGATTGTTCATTTTCCAAAGAAGTGTTATCGACCTCGATCGTCTGGGATAAAGTACCAACTTTGTGACGCTTTTCACACTTTCTTTCTTTATTTTTAGACCAATCTAATTTTGTCTCTTTGTTTTTGCTTCCTCATGGAGGAAGCTTTGTTTTCGTGAAAAATTTTTTTTTCGAGATTTTAGTGTCAGAGTACTTAAAATAGTCTGAAACGCCGAGAAATGTGATTTTTAGCTGGCGTCCGGACGGATGTGTGTGTGTGTGTGTGTGTGTGTGTGTGTGTGTGTGTGTGTGTGTGTGTGTGTGTGTGTGCGTGCGTGCGTGCGTGCGTGCGTGCGTGCGTGCGTGCGTGCGTGCGTGCGTGCGTGCGTGCGTGCGTGCGTGCGTGCGTGCGTGCGTGCGTGCGTGCGTGCGTGCGTGCGTGCGTGCGTGCGTGCGTGCGTGCGTGCGTGCGTGCGTGCGTGCGTGCGTGCGTGCGTGCGTGCGTGCGTGCGTGCGTGCGTGCGTGCGTGCGTGCGTGCGTGCGTGCGTGCGTGCGTGCGTGCGTGCGTGCGTGCGTGCGTGCGTGCGTGCGTGCGTGCGTGCGTGCGTGCGTGCGTGCGTGCGTGTGTGCGTGCGTGCGTGCGTGCGTGCGTGCGTGCGTGCGTGCGTGCGTGCGTGCGTGCGTGCGTGCGTGTGTGTGTGTGTGTTTTTTTTTCTATTCGAGGGGGGAAATGCATTATGCACCATAGGGAAGTTTCAACTTCCCCGTGTGTCGGACTCGCACCGACTAAAACCCTAACCTCTCATCTTTGGTCGTTTCGTTCTCCCGCGGGACCACCGTTAAGTATTACTTCGCGGGAGAGACCGTAGCCGCAGCTCTTCCTCCATTGTGCCCAAATGGTCTTACCTCCTTCATCCTACCATCAACCACTCAGAAACCCGTGCCATTTTCTGGTTTTCCTCATGTTATCATCCTATTTCTTCCGCGCTCAGCGACGCGTAGCTCCTTCATAACCTCACTTGCGAATTCGCTAATTGCATTCCACGCTGAGGTTGATTTCATCATGAGCTCTACCATGTTGACTGGGGTTAAGTGTGCATCTAGAAACTCTTGTAGGACTTCTCGACGCTCCCTAAAACGTGGACAGTTAAAGAATGCATGCTCCGCATTCTCGTTCACTCCTTTGCAGGCTGGACACTCCGGTGAATCTTCATAGTTAAACTTATGTAGATACTCCCAAAAACATCCATGACCTGAAATCACCTGGGTGAGGTAATAGTTGAGTTCCCCGTGTTGACGGTTCACCCAAGTCTCTACTCGAGGTATTAATCTGTGGGTCCATCGTCCTTTGGTGGAAGTGTCCCAGCTTCTCTGCCATCGCCGCAGACTTTCACTTCTCGCTGCTTTTTTCGCCTCCTCAGAGTCGGGTGCTGGAGCAACTCTTCCCTGGTATAGAGTTTTCCGTTCTTCCGCCAGAAATTCGATGGGCAACATTCCCGCTATGACATTAATTGCATCCTCCGAGACTGTGCGAAAGGCACAGGCTACCCTCAAAGCGCTAACACGGCAGACGGCAGCTGCCATTCTTCTATACTCCTGGGTTTTCAGTGCGTCGGCCCATACAGCGATGCCGTAGGTGAGCACTGAAGTCATTACAGATGATAGTAGCATTCTTCTTTTTTGTCTGGGGCCTCCCACGTTCGGCATAAGCCGCGCAAGTGCGGTCACCACTCCAGATGCCTTTCGGCTCAGTTGGCTGATTTGCTCTTTGAAGCTCAGCTTTGCATCAATTATCACGCCCAGGTATCGAAGAAACGGCTGTGACGTCATCTCGTAGTCACCAACTGTGATCGTGATGGTTTCCACCACTTTTCTGCTCGTTACTAGCACTGCCTCAGTCTTGTGTTCAGCGAGCTGTAGACCGACTAATCGTAGCCATTTTCGGATTTTCGAAAACGATTTTTCAAATTGCATTTTGATAATCTCCAGGAGTTTCCCTGTGATTACCAATGCTAGGTCATCGGCAAATCCGACGAGTTTTACACCTTTCGGTAGTTCCATGTTCAACAGCGCGTTGTACAGGATGATCCACAGGAGAGGTCCAAGGACCGAGCCTTGAGGTACTCCACCGGTAACCCTGTATTGTCGTGGTCCTTCTGCCGTATCATATGCGAGATACCGTTCGCTAAAATAGTTTGTCACAATTTTTCGTAGGTACTGTGGCACGTTCATCCGTTCCATTGCCTCCAAGGTACAGTCCCATCTTGCAGAATTGAAGGCATTTTTGATGTCAAGTGTGACAATCAGGCAGTACTCCTTTGACCCTCTGCTATATCTTTTCCCCGAGATTGCTTCTCTGGCGGTATTCACTACCAGATTAATGGCATCCAAGGTTGATCTCGACTTCCTGAATCCGTATTGATTGTCCGCTAGGGAGCCCTCCACGGCTTTTTCAATCCTAGTATGAACTATGCGCTCAAGGATCTTTCCTGCCGTATCTATCATGCACAGAGGACGATACGATGACGGCTCCTCCGGTGGCTTTTTCCCCTTGGGAAGGAGGACGAGCCTCTGCAACTTCCATTTCCTTGGGAAGATGCCCTCTTTTAAGCATGTATTGTACATGTCGAGGAACATCTCCGGCGCTATTTTGATAGCCGTCTTGAGTGCTACGTTGGGAATTCCATCCAAACCTGGAGCTTTGGTGTTACCCACTTTCGCGCATGCTTGTAGCAACTCGTCCTTCGTGACGCTCGGTATCTCGTCCTCTTCTTCGTGACCAGTCTGGTAGTTGAGCTCAGGTTGTTGGGGGAAAAGATGGGTGACAATCTTTTCCAACAGATGCGGACATGATGGTGATCGCATTGGTTGACTTTTCAGCCGGGTCATAACCGTCTTGTAAGGTCGGCCCCATGGATCACGATCCACTTCGTTAAGGAGTTCGCGCCAGCTATCACCTTTGCTTTTCTTTATGGCTCTGTTAAGTCTCAGCCGAGCAGCTTTGTGCCTCGATTCCAAGGCACCAAAAGCGGCTTTCCTCCGAGCACGCTGCGCCAGTCTTCGGGCACGGTGGCACTCCTTTCGGAGAGAGGCAATATGTTCGCTCCACCAGTATACTTCCTGCCATTTGTTGCCAGATCCCTTTCGTAGCATTGTGACATCGCATGCATCCGTGACTCGCTGCATGATCTTTTCGGCTTTTGCAGTAGCACTGTCCTCAGTGAGCTCAGTGGTGTCTAGTGCTTCGCGAAAGAGATCTGCGTCAAAACTCCTCGCCTTCCAGCCAAACGAGTTTGTCCTCGACGGCAGCCTTTTTCGTCTCCGATCACTGTGTATCTCCCACATTATCGCCTGGTGGTCGCTGTGCGTGTATATGTCAGTTACTTGCCAGCAGTTTCCATCCCTAGCAAGACTACTGCTGACAAACGTGAGATCCACTACGGAGGTTGCTTCACCTTTTACAAAAGTGGGTTTCGCCCCAGTGTTCAACAGAACCACATCCAAGAACGACACGGCCTCGAGCAGAGCTTGGCCCTTCTTGTTTGTCTTATTGCTGCCCCATTCGGTTGCCCAAGCATTAAAATCCCCAGCAATGGCCACGGGGTTATGCTCACTGGCCTCTTTAATCAGTCTGTCGAGGAAGTTCTTGAACTCATCGATCGACAGGCTGGGCGGGGCGTAGCAACTGAAGAAATTGACTCCCTTGATTCTGGCTTTCACGAATCCCTTGTCTCCCTTTACCACTTCCTGGAGAGGCCACCCTGAACACGACCATATAGCAGCCTTGCCGGTCACATCCGTTTCCCAGAGTTGCGTTGCCGAGTGATGGTGCGGCTCTGATATCATCACTATGTTAGGCTTTACTTCGCGCACGGTCTGTGTTAGCAAATCGTGAGCAGCCTCACAATGGTTGAGATTCAGTTGGAGGACCTTCATATTCGTCTTCTGGCTTGCCTCTGGATTGCCTGCCCGTAAGCCGGACATCGACTGCTGCCAGCAATGTGGGCTGCCGTCTCCTTACTGCTGCCTTTCTCACTGCACAAGACGCAGTGGGCTTCTGCTGTACACTTGTCGATCTTATGGCCCTCTATACCACATTTCATACAGTGTTGTGATCTGTCGATGTTGCTCTCACAGTTCCGTGCCAGATGCCCGAAGTTCCAGCACTTATAACATTTTGTGGGTCTAAGCACCGTTCGGATTCGGCACACGACCCATCCTATACGGATTTTGCCCTTTTCGCTGACCTTCTTAGCTGTGGCTGCTGGAAACCTGACAAGTGCAGTCAGAGTACCCCCATACGCTTTGCGTAGCGATCGAACGGCCTCTAAGGTGATACCGTCCGTATCGAACTCGCGTTGCAGTGCTTCCAGGACCTCCTCTTTAGTTGTGGACTCATCCAGGTCCTTGATCTCAAGATCGTCTTCCTGTATTTGGCTCTTGACGTTTGCGTTTTCTCCTAGGACGTTCGCAACTGCGGTTTGAAACTCTGCTGCTCTCCCCGCATGTTCTTTACTGATTACCATGAGCAGGTCACCAGCTTTCGTTCTTCGCGTCGTCTCCATGCAGCTTCCCACCTCTTTGAGCTCAGCACTTTTCTTCACCCTGCTCAGGATCTCAGCGTAACTTACTTCACCCGTTTTCTGGATTATCAGAGCACTTGGGAGTCTCGGGATGTTTCGCTGTTTGCGAGGCTTGCTCCGCTGCACCAGCTGCCAATCCGTGCTCTCCCGGGCAGGCTTCGTCCGTTCGCTTGTAGAAGGCAAAGTATCTGCTTGATCCTTCTTCTTCTTGGCGTCCTTCACCTCGGGCGACGGTGGCGTACGCTTCTTCTTTCTATTCGCCTTAGTTATTCGCCTGGTCTTCGGCGTAGCGTACTTCTCTTCCTCTTCTGGCACGGTTACTGCGGTCATTTCTCCGGTTTCCATGGGCGAGGTATGAGCGTCCCTGCATGTTTTCTTCTGCCCTGCACCAGTTTGGGCAATTTCATCTGTTTCAGCATCGATTTGCTCATCCAAAGTCAGAATCCCGTTAGCGGTGTTCGTTATTTTCGCGACCTTGCTCTTAATCTCTTTGTGGATGTTAATCTTCCCCTCCATGAATTTATTCAGTTCATCGAGCAACTTGACTAGGTGCCCCATCTTCTGTTTCCTTATGTCTGTAGCACTTCTGGCTCTCGCTGGGTGTTTACTTGTCGCTTTGTACGCCACGGAGGCCAAGTGGTCCACCTCCATGGTATTCCCCAGTCCCAGGGTATCCCTCTTCTGTGCCATGTCCTCGTGAGTTTGGCTCCCCCCAAAATCCATGGAGCCAGCACCAACCACCGGGGCTTCCACCCGATCGAAATTGGCGGCGAGATTTGCCCCGAAGGGCTTGCTCGCTTGGGGTAAGTACTGTTTAGACTCACTTGCCATATTTGGTTTTTGTTCGGGGTACCTTCCCCTAGGTTTTTTGTGGAGGTATCCTTCCTCCTCGCACCACATTTGGTCCGCGGGGGCTATTTTATTTCGCCCCAGTCCGCCAGCCACTCCGACAGGGTCGAAACTTCCGGTGAGGACCTCCCCTATCCGCCACCTGGGGACGCGCTCCAGTCGGAGTTGGGTCTCTCCGCGGAGGAAAGATCCTGAAGGGACCTCACCCCCCTGAAGTGTGTGTGTGTGTGTGTGTGTGTGTGTGTGTGTGTGTGTGTGTGTGTGTGTGTGTGTGTGTGTGTGTGTGTGTGTGTGTGTGTGTGTGCGCGTGCGCGTGCGCGTGCGCGTGCGCGTGCGCGTGCGCGTGCGCGTGCGCGTGCGCGTGCGCGTGCGCGTGCGCGTGCGCGTGCGCGTGCGCGTGCGCGTGCGCGTGCGCGTGCGCGTGCGCGTGCGCGTGCGCGTGCGCGTGCGCGTGCGCGTGCGCGTGCGCGTGCGCGTGCGCGTGCGCGTGCGCGTGCGCGTGCGCGTGCGCGTGCGCGTGCGCGTGCGCGTGCGCGTGCGCGTGCGCGTGCGCGTGCGCGTGCGCGTGCGCGTGCGCGTGCGCGTGCGCGTGCGCGTGCGCGTGCGCGTGCGCGTGCGCGTGCGCGTGCGCGTGCGCGTGCGCGTGCGCGTGCGCGTGCGCGTGCGCGTGCGCGTGCGCGTGCGCGTGTGCGTGCGCGTGCGCGTGCGCGTGCGCGTGCGCGTGCGCGTGCGCGTGCGCGTGTGCGTGTGCGTGTGCGTGCGCGTGTGCGTGTGCGTGTGCGTGTGCGTGTGCGTGTGCGTGTGCGTGTGCGTGTGCGTGTGCGTGTGCGTGTGCGTGTGCGTGTGCGTGTGCGTGTGCGTGTGCGTGTGCGTGTGCGTGTGCGTGTGCGTGTGCGTGTGCGTGTGCGTGTGCGTGTGCGTGTGCGTGTGCGTGTGCGTGTGCGTGTGCGTGTGCGTGTGCGTGTGCGTGTGCGTGTGCGTGTGCGTGTGCGTGTGCGTGTGCGTGTGCGTGTGCGTGTGCGTGTGCGTGTGCGTGTGCGTGTGCGTGTGCGTGTGCGTGTGCGTGTGCGTGTGCGTGTGCGTGTGCGTGTGCGTGTGCGTGTGCGTGTGCGTGTGCGTGTGCGTGTGCGTGTGCGTGTGCGTGTGCGTGTGCGTGTGCGTGTGCGTGTGCGTGTGCGTGTGCGTGTGCGTGTGCGTGTGCGTGTGCGTGTGCGTGTGCGTGTGCGTGTGCGTGTGCGTGTGCGTGTGCGTGTGCGTGTGCGTGTGCGTGTGCGTGTGCGTGTGCGTGTGCGTGTGCGTGTGCGTGTGCGTGTGCGTGTGCGTGTGCGTGTGCGTGTGCGTGTGCGTGTGCGTGTGCGTGTGCGTGTGCGTGTGCGTGTGCGTGTGCGTGTGCGTGTGCGTGTGCGTGTGCGTGTGCGTGTGCGTGTGCGTGTGCGTGTGCGTGTGCGTGTGCGTGTGCGTGTGCGTGTGCGTGTGCGTGTGCGTGTGCGTGTGCGTGTGCGTGTGCGTGTGCGTGTGCGTGTGCGTGTGCGTGTGCGTGTGCGTGTGCGTGTGCGTGTGCGTGTGCGTGTGCGTGTGCGTGTGCGTGTGCGTGTGCGTGTGCGTGTGCGTGTGCGTGTGCGTGTGCGTGTGCGTGTGCGTGTGCGTGTGCGTGTGCGTGTGCGTGTGCGTGTGCGTGTGCGTGTGCGTGTGCGTGTGCGTGTGCGTGTGCGTGTGCGTGTGCGTGTGCGTGTGCGTGTGCGTGTGCGTGTGCGTGTGCGTGTGCGTGTGCGTGTGCGTGTGCGTGTGCGTGTGCGTGTGCGTGTGCGTGTGCGTGTGCGTGTGCGTGTGCGTGTGCGTGTGCGTGTGCGTGTGCGTGTGCGTGTGCGTGTGCGTGTGCGTGTGCGTGTGCGTGTGCGTGTGCGTGTGCGTGTGCGTGTGCGTGTGCGTGTGCGTGTGCGTGTGCGTGTGCGTGTGCGTGTGCGTGTGCGTGTGCGTGTGCGTGTGCGTGTGCGTGTGCGTGTGCGTGTGCGTGTGCGTGTGCGTGTGCGTGTGCGTGTGCGTGTGCGTGTGCGTGTGCGTGTGCGTGTGCGTGTGCGTGTGCGTGTGCGTGTGCGTGTGCGTGTGCGTGTGCGTGTGCGTGTGCGTGTGCGTGTGCGTGTGCGTGTGCGTGTGCGTGTGCGTGTGCGTGTGCGTGTGCGTGTGCGTGTGCGTGTGCGTGTGCGTGTGCGTGTGCGTGTGCGTGTGCGTGTGCGTGTGCGTGTGCGTGTGCGTGTGCGTGTGCGTGTGCGTGTGCGTGTGCGTGTGCGTGTGCGTGTGCGTGTGCGTGTGCGTGTGCGTGTGCGTGTGCGTGTGCGTGTGCGTGTGCGTGTGCGTGTGCGTGTGCGTGTGCGTGTGCGTGTGCGTGTGCGTGTGCGTGTGCGTGTGCGTGTGCGTGTGCGTGTGCGTGTGCGTGTGCGTGTGCGTGTGCGTGTGCGTGTGCGTGTGCGTGTGCGTGTGCGTGTGCGTGTGCGTGTGCGTGTGCGTGTGCGTGTGCGTGTGCGTGTGCGTGTGCGTGTGCGTGTGCGTGTGCGTGTGCGTGTGCGTGTGCGTGTGCGTGTGCGTGTGCGTGTGCGTGTGCGTGTGCGTGTGCGTGTGCGTGTGCGTGTGCGTGTGCGTGTGCGTGTGCGTGTGCGTGTGCGTGTGCGTGTGCGTGTGCGTGTGCGTGTGCGTGTGCGTGTGCGTGTGCGTGTGCGTGTGCGTGTTGTACCCCGGGTACCTCGATACGTCGATTATTGCGGTAACGTCATTGCCCAATAATCGAAGTAAACAGCGGCATGCGACGAACACGCCGTTGCGAAATAGAATTAAATTCGAGTCAGCATTTAGGCAATAGCGACTCGGTAATTCGATCATCGGCTCGGTAATTGCTGAGTCAGGTATTTTGCAATCGTAGCGTCTACAAATTCTGATTGACAGAGACGGAGAAGCTAGTATTGCACCTCGGGTCAACGTACCGATGAAATAGCTTTTAATCGGTAATTAATTAGTCGAGTCAGATATTGAGAAATATCGAAGCAGGAATCCGGATGTCGGAATAATTGTTCAAACTATTATGAGGAAATACCTGACACTGCCAAAATTAAGCTGACATGCCTGCTCGTACCCCTATATAAGGAACCACGAGCAGGCACTCACCAGTCTCTTCGGAACTCCTGATTCTTACGGTTGACTACGGATACACCATACGAGCGAAGCTCAAACGCGATAAGTAGGTTGTGCGAATATTGGACCCTTATCGCGAAGGATTAACGATAGCACGATAGACGGTAATCCAGTCGGTGTATCAAGCGTACAAAGTGTACTGGCGGTTGGTAATTCAAAAGGACAGAAATAAGCATAAATCGAGCATTAATGGTTGCAACATAATTACATCTTAATAATAACGGCGCATTAATGAATAAATTGAAAAAGCGTAATGAATAAACCCATCAAGCAGTATTAAAGCATCAGTGAACAAGTTAATGAAGCATTAACAGATCAATAAAAAGCATCGATAGTAAAGCATTAATTGAGCACCAATCAAGGCTTGACTGCTCGTTTGTCCGACCTTAAATCAGCGTCAGGTAGAACGCACACTGTTCGGACAAAAAAGGGAACCTTAATCGAAGGTTCGTGGTAAGCATTATTATATAATGAATATAACAATGTTACCTTTGTAAATCTCTGATCATATAAATATATTGTTAAACATACTAAATATATTGTTAAATAAACATTGTTAAATACTGATTAATACATTTGTACTTCACTTGGGTTCCAACCCTTTACTGAGCACATCCCTAACCTTACGAGCTAACGGCTCGCGCACGGAACCCAGATTAGCTACCTGAGTTTCTGCGGCATAACATTGGTGGCAGCGGTGGGATGCTCAGAGTGAAATAAACAATTAAAATACGAATTACCAACTCGCCAAAATCTCCGCAGAGTGCGGTGAAACTGAAGCTCTACGTGAGAGCGAAAAAAGAGAAAAGTTCCGCGAACCAGGGTCGACTAAGTGTTCGGGCGGACCACGGGTGCGATCATCGAATCGCCGTGGATTTCCCGTTATCCAAGCGAGATAACGGAAAGGTAGTCAACCGTAGTCTTCTGGGATCGCTGCAGGATCCCGAAGAGCGTCGCCAAGGATTGGGACGTAAAAACAGAATCAGTAAGGGAGCCTGGAACCGAAAGGGTAATACGTCAAGGACTGGAAGGCATCCCGTAATGTGCAGGGTGTAAACCGTGACCCCACATTACTTAATGAAAGTTTGATACGAGTGCGTAAAACACGTGTAGCACTGTTAGAGCAAGTAGGACGCTACTGCTAAATAACAGGGGTATATATATACAGCCAAAACAGAAAAAGGGTATACAGCAAACCCCAGAGTTGTCGTCCACAGCGGGACAACGTGGGACAACTGCTGGGACAGGGGGCGAAGCGCTGCAGGTCGCAGCCAGCCTCACGCAGACGTGTCCAGACCGACTGAACGGACACACGGGGTAGTGGACACAGAGCCACTCCATAGGAGCAACCTAGACCACGGGGATTCCGCGAGGCCGCCGCAAGAAGAAAGTGCGCGGCCAGAATCCACCGTCAGGGTACGGAGTTGTAAACTGAAAGACCGAGTGGTGCAGAAAATGCATCGCGATTCAATTGACATGCCTCAGGGCTCAAGGTCGGGGTTGGAGACGTGCTCTGGGAAACATGAGTCGTCTGCCTCTCTACAGCGCCAACTTGTTACGTTGCAGCAGGGTGCGGGAGAGAGCGTGAAAGCATACGCTGCCCGGGCCGAAAAAATCACCGTACGGATGATAGAGCAACTGTGTGAGGGAATCGACGCACGGAGCGTTGGCTACATAGCGGAAGCCACCTGGAAGTGGGCACAGTCGCCCGGCACTGAAGTCGAGGGACCTCGATCTTCCGAATGAAGTGTGCAACTATTGCAAGACATCTGGGCATATCCGGAAGGATTGCCAGCAACGTAAACAAGTCGAGGTCAAGAAAAATAAACGTGAAGAGCAGCGAGAGGCGGGAGCGAGTAAAATCTCCGCGCAGCAGGAGACCGTCAGAGTGTCACACGGCGGAACCGTCACGGGTACAGTTGGGCCCACAAGGAAGGCCTGCAAGTGCACCCTCGAAGAGAAAAATCGGATGGACATGGGTTACAAACCATGCCACATGGAAGCCTTCGACTGAGCTGAGGAAGTCGAAGCATACTACGCGCGAACTCAAGAGCTGCCAGCCTCCAACGTAGAGGAACATTTGGCGAGACTTGAGCAAGTGATGGGAATGTTACGGACGGACCGTCACCCTCAAGGAAATGGCAGGGCACCGGGGGTGGTCAAACCAACAGTAGTGGAGAAACGTGCCGGGTGCACCGCTACAGGGCCTTCCCCGGGCCCGGATAAGAAACACGATCAAAAGTGTCATATATGCCGAGCAACGGGACACCTCGCACGAGGATGTTCGCAGGGTTTAACCCCGAACAAGAAATTGAAATCGACGGATGTTACATGCTATTACTGCAAACGGCCAGGACACGTGTGGAAAGTATGCAGGGCCCGACTCCGGAAACCAGAGGGACAGTAATCATAACCGGTAGCGGAAAAAAGAGGAAAAAAAATCGGTCCCACCGTGAACGTGGTACTTCACGAGCAATTTCAAAGAAGGTTGAAATCGATGGAAAATCGACAAATCGACCGATGAGTAAAGTGATTTCTAAAAAAAATGAATCTGTAAAAAAAATTTTGTTCATACGTGCTGGTTAATCACTCGATTTCGCGTGTTATCTGCTTGACGGATATCGGTTGGGTGAACTGAGTAGCTTGACCGACCCGTTCGAGAGGTTTCATTGCGAAAAGGTGTGAACCGAAGCCCCTTGCTTGCTAATCCTGCTCAGCAAGGTGGAACCTGCCAACCAACTCACGGGGTGAGTCCAACGCTGGATAGCGAGAGGTGACAACAGACCTCATGAAACAACGTGAAATTCTACGGGACATGGGGATGCTACGAAACAACGGAATACAACGACCATCAAGGTCAAACGCAACGACAAAGAACTTCAAGATAACTGCCTGTGTAAAACATCTTTTGTTTCAGCAGCAAATACTGTACGAGGGAAAGTCAGTAAGCGACCGAACTATTATCCAAACGAATATACTGCGTTCAAAGAGAAATAAATTCACCCTATCGAGAGGTTCAGGGATGGAATCAACGATTACAAACGCTACTCCAGGTCACGATAATGCACAACCGGAAATGACATGCCGTCAATTGGCAAAATAAGTTACGCGATTGTCTCTCGGACGTCATTCTCAAATTCGGTATAGAGACTTAAAAACGTTCGTTTTTAACACCGAATCCTGATGGTGAAAACCCCAACGTCGACGCGTTTACAAAATATTGTAGAGCTGCCGGGTCAGCTGATGAACCCCACGAGAAAACTGTTTAACCACGTTCATCCAGACGAAACTGGCCAAAACGGCTTTAGAATGAACGGTAGGAAAACGATTCAGAACTTTGGCAGAGTTACTTGAAACCCTAAGACATGCTAAATTCCAAAAAATGATTTCGGAAAATATATGCAACAAGCTACGAGTCTCTTTCGCAAGTGAAATGAAAGTATTACGGATCACGCATGCAGAACTTCGGAACATACGTCTGGGAAACAATCTACCCCGAACGCGAAAAGCCGTCAAAAGATAATTGATTACTGGTCAACTCATCCGTGGCCTAGATATTCCAACGATTATAATTTTGGACAGGCAACGTTCCCCGACGCAGGAGGAAGCGGCCAATATAGCCACGCGCACGGAGATTGATGCGCGCAATCGGGAGGAAATTCATCGGGAAGAATTAACCTGAAATAATACTTGTGACGTAAAGATTGGGGAATTCGTTTGCAATCGAATTATTGCCCACCTGCATTCGAGTACTTCAAAGATTACTCCATGCCATTTTTGTCGCCAGAAAGGACGCCAGAAACGTGACTGTCCCCGGTCCATAAAGTGTATAAAACACCCGATACAACATATATATATCGAAAAATATATACGATAATAATATTAGCGGGTTTGAGGCATCCAGGCTTAAGCACCAAAGCGGATACTTATCATTTCCGCTGGAAAAGTCGGATCCATCCCAGTCGGGAAAATACCTCGAGGTTAAGGAGGTTAATTGGGTCAAAGGCTAAAGAGATTGAGACCGGAAAAGGACGAAAAGGATACAAGAACTTAAAAGGAAAAAGGTTAAAAAGTAAAATGAGCGTACACGACACGCCGCGGGAAAAGCAGGAGTCAGGACAGCGCGAACTTGAGGATGCAATGGCGAGATAACTCACTCATCTAGAGCGGCAACTCTAGAGGTTGGAGCAGCGAATGGGCCATTGGACGACCTATGGGTGAAATTTGAGAAAAAATTCAGGTGATTAATGGCAGAGTCCTAAAAACCTTTAATTAGGCAGAAAACGGTGAGTCACTATGAAGGGATTGCCAATCACGTAAGCGAGACCCGGGTCAAGGTACTAGCCAAAAGGACACGGGTGCCAGCAAAGAGGACATCGTCACCGATCAAAACTTGCCATGGTACAAATGGATCGTCGAACAAACCACCTAGCAAGTAGGAAAAAAAAAAAATTGTGACGATCACTGGGCTCGACAAGGCTTTGAAGAGAGAGAACCCTGTTGAGTAATGGGAAAATTAATGAAAAAAACGAATGAAAAACTAATGAAAAATTAATGAAAAATTAATGGAAAAATTAATAATACAAGGCAAAGGAGAAGGCGCGTTGTGAAGGGACTGCAAAGCAGGGGCAAACATGGGAAACCTGAAATCCAGTATTCTAGAGGGATCCTGGTCACCACAGACGCATCTGCCAATGCCATAGGGGCCATACTATCACAAGGCGTGATAGGGGAGGATTTGCGAAAAGGTTACGATGGCAAAACGGTGAGTTAGGCCGAACAAAGTGGTTTGATGAGGAGGAAAGAGCCCCCACCTGAGTCGGAGAAAACACCTTTCCGCCCATACATTCAGGGCACTCGTCCGCTGTTTTAACAGACCCTCCGCCCTTGACGGCGCTACTGGCATTAAGGACCACGGAGCAAGAACCGTGAGTTGGAAAACAGGCAAGCGACCGGGGTCGTGAATGGAAATTGAGATGATCAGCTACCATACGTCATGTCTACATATAATGCGTTGCCGCAGACGTCAACTGGATAGATCCCCATTGCCTGGGCCAGGAGGACAACGCGGACGGGTACGTGGATTTATCTACAGCCCTTCGAAGAAGGCCCAGGCCCACATACTCGTGTGACGACGGCGCACAGGAGTTGCATGAACATTCGCGCGCAACGTGGTCTGCGGCGCGTGAAGATCGAGAATACGAGAAGAAGTACGATACGGGAAAAAACGAGGAAAAAAAAACTAAAATATGAGACATAAGGTACTTCTTCACGACTAAACGATGCATCGGGAATGGACACATCCCTCGCGCAGCCACGGGATATGCCAAGGGAGGCCACGTGTCGAAGGGAATATAGATCGTCTACGATACCACACGGAAGAATAAGAGAGGATTTATGAAGCTCCCTGGGTCCGACAATGTATCGAAAAAGGACCTGAAAATGGACAAAAAAAATAACAAATAAAAAAATAAAAAATCCTCGAAAATGTATGGTCCGACAGTCCGTATGGGGAAAGTTATGGAAAATCGATTCGGAAAATTCCCCACCGGGAAATACATTTTTCTCTATAACGAGGAAAACGTTAATAATTTACGTTTCAGTCCATGCCGGAGGTAAATGAAACCGAGAAGGTCATAAAAGAGGACGGGCCATCGGTAAATACTACCGCTTACCCAGCACCGAGGGTGCGAAAGCTCAGGGGTGACTGAGTCTAAAAAACAGCGGCCGCCAGAGAAATGACTTCGCGTATCACCGAGCGACAACACGGTGAGCGTCGGCCGTTGAGGAAAGCCGACGCAGCAAAAATCCTATCCGGCGCCGAGCTAACGGCGCACAACCGGACTCCGAAATCGGAGACAGAGCAACGAGGGAAACAGCACGCGAACGGCACGCGCAATGTGCCCATCAGTGACTACCCAGGAGTCCCCGCCGAAAGGAAATTCCGCGGACAATAGCCAAAAAATGAACGAGAAAGGGAAAATTGAACATGATAATGCTGTGGCCAATGCCCTGAAAGAAGGGCTAAACGTTTGCGGGAGGAATAGAAGCCTCTGACACAGCTGCGGACGGCGGCGCAAATCCACGTGAAAAAAAAACTACCGAGAGGTGAAGGAAACGGGAAAGGATGGGAAAGTCGCTATAAAGCCACAATAATTCCCCCAATGCAACATGGAGCGTAAACTCCAAAACACGTAAAAGTCAGGAAAAACTTTACAGTCGGAAGCTTCAATCGAAAAAGGAAAATTTACAAAAAGCTGCCGATGAACCTACGGGCGGCGGCCGATTAAGCCATACGAGGTGCGGCCCTTCGAAGACGTATTCGGGCTCCGTTCCCAGAAAACCGGGATGAAGTACCAGTACGCCGACGTCTAAACATTGGCAATTCGGATGTACGTACCGAATTCTATAAACATGGACCATCAGATCCAATTCCAATTAGACAAGATTCAGCTAAAGGGCGGATATATCAATAATAATGTTAGCTTTGGGTAAAATCAGTAAAACACCTCGTGTACATCAAGAAAAAAAAAGAAAATTAACCTCCTTCAGAACCCATCACTGTTAAAGAAAGTTAAAGAAACGTTAGATTGACAATACTGGAGATATTTTTAAAAAAGCTCGTTCACCGCGTAGCAAACGTGCCGCATTGCCCGTCAAAGATTCTCGTAAATCAATGCAGGGCAACAAAAAAGAAAGAAAAAAAACCCGCATAATAATGCAGAAAAAGCAGAACGTGAGAGTATGTAAATTCTAGTAAAGTCGATCTCTCTCGAACGGAGGAGAGTGGAAGAGTGGTTCTCCAAACAATGCCACGGACTGGGCTACGGTTAGGCTGAAATACGTGGACATGGACCGACGTAAGGGAAAATGTGGGGATCGAGCAAGACCTCATCGAAGAGGAACTGAGTCGACGACATCGAGGACTGATCTACGGGTTCGGCACAGCGCTAAAGGCGATAACGAACAACATGGATTTAACCGGACGCTGAAACGCAGAAATCACGACTCTGCAGGGCACACAAGAGACCCTGGGATAAGATATGAAGAAACTTCAGGTCGTGGGGACGATGCGTGAAACGCTCAACCGGAAGTCACGAGTCCTGCAGAGAACACCACCAAGATTATGGTATACACCATAAACGGGTACTTCAGGAAACTTACCCAGGGCCCGAGAGATCATGCACAAACAAACGAATAATAGGTGAACGGGGCAAGTGCGGAGTATACAGCGGAATGCGTATACAACGGAAAAGGGAATCGAAATCCTCCTCGACTCATGGGAGCCGACGCAGGAGGAGAAATTGATGACGGGCAACCGAGTTGCTGAAAATAAATACGAATGCCAACATTCCAAAAGCCAATGAAGAGCACAAAGCTGCTGCAGAAATATCCGCCACCCCGAGGATCAGCAACGACGAGGAATCCGTCATCAGGAAGATTGACGAAGAGCACCGAGCTGCTGAAGAATAACCCGCCATCCCGAGGATCGGCGACGAAGAGGGATTCGTCATCAGGGAGATCGACACCAAGAGCGCAGCTGTTAAAGAGGTATCCGCCATCCCGAGAATCGGCGATGAAGAAGAAACCGGCAATCTGAGTGTCGAAGAAGAACCTGTGCGGCTGAGAAAAAATCCGTCAATCCGAGAATTGACGAAAACCCCGAGTGGCTGGGAAACAAATTCGGAATTCGGCAAACACACAAAAGCAAACAGCGCCATCCCAAGGATCGGTGAAGAATCTGGCGTCGCAAGGATCGACGAACGAGAACCTGGCAACGGCAAAAGCATACAGGACTACGGCAGTAGTCGAATCGAAATTGTGTTGCTGACCCTCGAGATCCCGCGCAGCGGATCATCCAGCTACACCATCAGCTTATGGGTATCCAAGCGACCCTTCCCCGGGGGGGGGGGGGGGGGAAGAAATAATATATATTGTTGAGTAGACACCACAAAAAAAAAGATGTTTAGCATTTTGTCATCGACAACAAGTCACACACGTAAAGTATTTGTAAATCAGCATACTCATAGATCATAAATAAGTACTACACGGGGTACATCCTAGAATCATAAAAATAAAGCTCGCAGGAGACGAGCGAAAAGAAAACAATTTCTTTTCTTTTTAGGGGGGAGGGATGTTGTACCCCGGGTACCTCGATACGTCGATTATTGCGGTAACGTCATTGCCCAATAATCGAAGTAAACAGCGGCATGCGACGAACACGCCGTTGCGAAATAGAATTAAATTCGAGTCAGCATTTAGGCAATAGCGACTCGGTAATTCGATCATCGGCTCGGTAATTGCTGAGTCAGGTATTTTGCAATCGTAGCGTCTACAAATTCTGATTGACAGAGACGGCGAAGCTAGTATTGCACCTCGGGTCAACGTACCGATGAAATAGCTTTTAATCGGTAATTAATTAGTCGAGTCAGATATTGAGAAATATCGAAGCAGGAATCCGGATGTCGGAATAATTGTTCAAACTATTATGAGGAAATACCTGACACTGCCAAAATTAAGCTGACATGCCTGCTCGTACCCCTATATAAGGAACCACGAGCAGGCACTCACCAGTCTCTTCGGAACTTCTGATTCTTACGGTTGACTACGGATACACCATACGAGCGAAGCTCAAACGCGATAAGTAGGTTGTGCGAATATTGGACCCTTATCGCGAAGGATTAACGATAGCACGATAGACGGTAATCCAGTCGGTGTATCAAGCGTACAAAGTGTACTGGCGGTTGGTAATTCAAAAGGACAGAAATAAGCATAAATCGAGCATTAATGGTTGCAACATAATTACATCTTAATAATAACGGCGCATTAATGAATAAATTGAAAAAGCGTAATGAATAAACCCATCAAGCAGTATTAAAGCATCAGTGAACAAGTTAATGAAGCATTAACAGATCAATAAAAAGCATCGATAGTAAAGCATTAATTGAGCACCAATCAAGGCTTGACTGCTCGTTTGTCCGACCTTAAA